>JANEYF010005516.1:2500-405062 GCA_029963845.1 Rhamnusium bicolor
AAACCAGGTTATAATTGCTGCCGTCTATATAATATGTAATACAAACTGACCGGCACAGGAAGTGGAACAGCAAGAAAAGTTGGTACGTTTTTTATTAAAATTTTTTTTCAGTGTAAATAAAACGTGTAAAATTGTCTCTTAGTGTATTTTCTAAACCTTTTCACTTAAAAGCATAGTCATTTTAAGTTCAATTTTTAAGATAAAAGGTGTCCGACGAGAATTTGGATGCATGACATCAATAAAGAATTTCTAGTAAACACCACCAAAGTAAAGGCCTTTACTGGGATTTTACCGGACCTTTACTGGAAATGCTGACCGAATAACGGCCCAATAAAGGTAAACACATTGGTATTTACTGGGATGGGTGATTATAAAATAAAATTTCTTTATTTAATAACGAGTATTACCTCTCCCAGTTCTGATTACACTCTCGAGTCTACATTGCATGCCTTCTATTACGAGTTGGATAGCCTCTTGAGGAATGTTATCCCACTCTTACTGTAGTGCATCCTTAAGTTGCTGCAATGTTAACAACTACCGACGACGTTGCCCGATCCGCCTTCTCAAACTATCCCATACGTGTTCTATGGGATTCAGGTCAGGACTATGTACTGGAATCTATGGCTTCAATATCGACGTCATGGAGGTAGTTTCTAACAATTCTGGCCACGTGCATTATAAGAAATTGCTCAGTGACGTTGACCTGGCGACCTTCTTGCAATCCTTTCTTGAACGGCAGTCATATGTCGCTCTCGCAGGACATAAATCACGCGAGGAGTTGCGCTTGGATTCCTTCCATATCCCAGCCATCTGCGGTATTCGTTGGTTTCTCGAATGTGAACACTGAATCGAGGAAAACCCAATTTTTCAGCGACTTCGCGGATGCTAAAGTCACCATCAATTAAAGCAACTGATCTGATGATTTCTCATAGTGATTAAAAATGTTAAAATTCGTCAGGTTTTAAAATAATAACGAGAAGAAAAAATTGGGGAGAAAAAATGAACAAAAAAGCTGCAAGAACGCAAAGCAAATAATTCGATATATTTGTGTACCAATTTTTCTTGCTGTTCCACTTTCTGTGTCAGTCAGTGTATGTAATATAATCAAAAGTCTCCTCAACCATTCTTGTATACTAATAAAATCTTTCATTATCCTTTCTTCAATTTTTAAATAAATGATAATATTCCAAATAATCTGCTCTATCGTTTATGATCGATTTATGAGGTGCACACCGACTTTTTTTTCTTTTAATTTGGTAACCAACGAGTCTAGAGCTATCAGATCGTCATCAGATGACGAATACATCTTCCGTCAAACTTTAAAACACAACTAACAGATTTCTGCTGTACCTGCTTCTTTTATCAGCTTTTACTCTTTTTACCCTAGGCGCGAGAAAACGGCGCTGGTTGTCGGAAAGCGGAAAACCTACTATATTCATAGCACGAATTTTTTAATATAATCTTGATCTCTAATATAATACTAATAAAATGTTCGCTACATGTAGACTGCCATACTGTGGGCAATTTATATTGGCTACATATTAACCAATTATAGAAGGTTAGACACCGCGGATATTTAAATCGTGTTTACCACACACATTAGTCTACACACATTTGGCAGTATTTTTGATCGTGTTTAATTTTTTCCAATTATATTGTTATTATAGTGAGAATAATCTAATTATGTTTCCTACTGAAAATATTTTGTGTAATTTGTTTTTGTACATTGACGTGTTTCTGGTTTTGACATCTGTCATCAGTTTTGTCTTAAATTTAAAAAAATGAACAAAAAAACGATTTATTTCAGCGCCAGTGGAAGAAATTATCATACAAACTAAAGAAAATGCATGTAAAAATACCATGGTAAGTAATAATTCGATACGAAAACATTTCCCAATCATTTTGTGATGAAACGGGTTACAAACTAAAAGAAAATATACGAGTCATGGACGAAACATTTACAATAGTTGTGTTTTCATGTTCAAAACTTTAGCATAGTTTAATTTTGAAGCACTATCAAGTTATTTTATTTAGTTTAAATTGTGACAATTGTTTAAAGAAAAATGTTAAAAAGATGTATTTTGTTTTTCTTTATCTTTCTTGGGACTTATACTACATGAATAATTCTTCGTTATCTAAAAAATATAGTTAGTTACCCAGTATGTTACTGGAAAAATAAACTTCTGCGCTTATAACTTTACATCAAAAGATTAGTCAGAGGATGTTTTTTGACAACTAATATGAGACACAAAAATAATAATATAATTCCCTAACGTGTCGGAAAACGAATCTGAAAAATCGAAAATTTGCGAACATGCTTGGGAAAATGGACATAGAATAAACTGGGCTTCGGCAAAAATGTTAATGAAAGAAGCGGACAGCAAAAAAAAAGGAAAAATTAAGGAATCGGCAATAATATTACTGAATGATGAAAAATGTTTATCTCATTGCTCTGTAGATTTTGATACAACTTGGTTACCAATGTTAAAAGAAGAACTAAACAAAATTAATATTGTACAATTTTTACGTAACAACAGTTCTATGTCAGTATCTATGGATAATAATATATATCAAGTTTCACGCTTGACATGTTCTAAAAAAAGAGAAATAACTTTGAAAAAGGAAACAGATTCGTTTTCCGAAACATTAGGGAATTATATTATTATTTTTGTGTCTCATATTAGTTGTCTCTCTGACTCCGACTAATCTAGTCACAAGCGCAGAGGTTTATTTTTCCTGTAACATACTGGGTAACTAACTATATTTTTTTGATAACGAAGAATTATTCATGTGGTAGTAAGTCCCAAAAAAGAGAAAAAAAACATAGTGAATGACACAAATAACGTTCAGATAATATTTATATATTGTATTTAAACATTAAATACCATTCGAGAGTGGGAATAAATTAGAAAATAATTCTCCGGTTCTTTTCTCAAACTTGTTGCCATTCAGCAATAGACACTTGAGCCCTACGGGTTCTCGTGTCTATTGTTAGCAACAGGTTCTCGAAAAACTGTCGAATTATTTTTAATTTATTTCACTCCTTTGTGATATTACTACTGATAAGTTGTGGTATTATCAGTCGTGTATTATAAAATTAGTTAAACACTATTTGAAGAAAAAAATATTTCACATTTGAGAAGAGAAAAACAACTCGACTTAAAAATGTTCTATTATCAAAAATTACAAAACTATCCAGCTTTTAAAGAAAACCTATTGGTGTTTGAATACTACCTGACTTACGAAGCAACGTTATACTTTTTTTTCTGGTGGACCTTTCGCAACCAGGAACCAAACAATGCATTTTAAATTAAGCACACAGAAAAGTTATATTAAACAATAAGCACAAAATGCCACTCAAAAACTAATAAATACCAGTGGTGGTCGGTCCATGGAAGCAAGGAAAGCAGTGCTTCCCCTGGGATTATTTAAAAAAACACATAAATAGAACCTAATTATTATTTATCACATATATTAATCATTAAAATTTACTTTTACCCAATTTCAATAGATACGGCCCTGCTTTTATGCAGCTGAGATAATGTTGCACGCTAAAACCGTAACGATGACGCACTCGATTAATCGAGCCAACACGAACTCGCGCAACTTCGATATATGTAAGCAGAGACAACTGTCTCTGGTAAGTAGGTAACTTATTGAAATGCATCCCATCCCACTTCATAATCTTGATATCTGAGCTGTATAGCATCGTAATACGTTTTATTTTATAGATTTTAATCTCGATTTTAATATCGATTTTAATATTATACTTAATATTAATCTTCCTAGTATTATTCTCAGCTTTTGTGCTATATTTGTAAAAACTTTTTTGGTGTTTCTAAACCTGTGGTGCGGCGACAAGTGATTTTTAAAACGTTGAATATTAGTGCGCGTGTACGCAGATTTAGAATTACTTATTAAATTTGGAAGCTGGTTCTAGCACTGTGGAAAATATTATTTGCGTTTGTGTGGTGTGCAATTTGTTGAAAAGGGGATTTTCAACATATTCGTTTCAAGATAAACTGGATATTATTAGAAATGGGAAACCAACACCTGATTTAAAATTCTTAAAAACGAAAGTTAAATCATGCTATAGGTACTTTAATATTGAAGTGTACAGTGCTAATCAGTGGTTAAGGGGTTGTGAAAATTTGTGTAAATTGTTTTGTTGGCCATGTGTACTGTTCACAAATGAAAAAGGTGTTTGGAATAAAAATGGCTTTTCAGATTTAAACAACATTCACAAAGTGACAAAAAGGCATGGTAAGTGTGAAACTCATTTGGGAGCGGTGCTAAAAGAATAAACATTTGGAAAATCACGAATTGAGCAATCATTAGATCAGCAGTTGAAAGAAAGTGTTAAAAGGACTTATTGATATTGTTTGTTTTCTCGGCGAAAATTAACTTACTTTTAGAGGTCATACTGAATCTCGAAGCGTTGCTAATAGGGGCAATTTTATCAATTTAGTTGATTTATTAGCAAAATACGATACAATTTTAAGTAACCATCTGGAACACTCCACGATATTTCGCGGTACATCAAATCATATTCAAAATGATTTGATTCAGTCGATAAGCAATATTGTTTTAGAAAAAATCAAGCAAGAAATAAAAAAGCTCCTTTTGTTGCAGTTATGTTAGATGAAACAACCGATATTACGAATATTAGTCAGTTGTCAATCGTAGTACGCTACATAAATCCAAATGGGAAATTCCAAGAGCGCTTTTTAGGATTTTTAGACGTAGCAACGCCATGAACGGCCGCAGCTTTATATACTATAGTTTGTCAGATAGTCGATGATCTACAGTGTGGTGCCAAACTTATCGCCCAAAGTTATGATGGGGCCGCTGTAATGGCTGGTGAATTGGGGGGCCTGCAGGCCAAAGTAAAAGAGACTTTTCAGAATGCAATATTTGTACATTGTTTTGCGCATCGATTAAATTTAGTTCTAGCTCAATCTGCAGCGTGTCTTAAAGAGTGCAAAGTGTTTTTTTCAAGTATTAGTGGAATGGCTGCCTTTTTCTCAAAATTATCAAAACGGACACGAGAATAAAAACTTTTTCAAGAAATTTAACCAGTGAAGAGCGGCTTTCAAAATTGTCCCTGTTAACAATAGAAAGTGACTTTGTGAAGATGTCAAAAAATTCAAACTTTTACGACGAAGTTATTTCCGACATCGCAAAAAAGGAGAGGCGGATTAAACTACATTGTAAATAGGTAGGCATGTGCATATTAACTACTTAACAAACTCTCTATTTCGCTGCGGGTTCAATCCTCGCCACCGGCGCTGGCAATGTCGGTGGATATGGTTGTGTGTCTGCGTTTTTTTCATAAGTGTAACCCTCGCCCGTGCAGCTTCGGCTTTGGAATCGGGGGTTGTCTAATTTTTGTGGTGTTTTTATGTTTTATGTTTATTGAGGAGTGGCAGTCCTACAAGTGTACTTTTTTCTAGATGTCATAACTTTGCAGCTTTCGACATTTGTTTTAAAATGAGTATACGGAAGCCACGTCCCTTTTCTTAAAATAATTTTTGCCTCGCTTCGCTCGGGGCCTCGCGCTACCCATCACTCTATATCACAAACTGCTTCCCCTGTATCAAAACTCACCGCACGCCCCTGATAAATACAGAACAAACTAATAAAACTGATAAATCAGGCAAAAAGTACAATAATTAACAAATCCAGTCACAGCACATCACATAAACAAATCGTCCAAAGATGACAATTGACAAATCGAAATTCGAAACCCAGTGTGGCAATGCGAAATCACTCATTTTTACCAATAATAAATTGAAATGCAATTAGATTGCCCACAGTATGGCGACCCCCTATACAGGGACATTTTCTCAAAGTCGAGCAATACCAATTAGAAATCCAGATTATATTGAGAAATTCGTGTTTCATAGCCTCCAGAGCCAACGTGCCCCCTGTATGGTAGTTATTAAGATCTACTTACCACCCTTATCTGCCAGAGCTAGTTGTTCACATTGACATCTGAGATGTTTGATTTCCATTAAAAGTTGTTTTTCCACTTCTGTGTCTGTCTGTGTACGCTCCCGTTTTAGTCTATTTTTCTCTAAATCAGCAACTTCTTGCTTCATAATCACTAATTTGGTTTTTTCAGTTTTCAGTTCTATTCTTAACCTCTCTATACGAGCTTGTTGTTTTAATATCACAGGCGCTGAAAAATTAATAAAAATAAATACCTATACCAAAATGGGTTAGAAACTTTGCTATAACACTAGCAACAAAACACTCGGTACTGTACTCGACGTGCGTCTCGCCAACCAAGTTAGCATCATATGGAGATATTAAAAATTTTAATAATCTCCAAATGATGTCAAATTGGTTGGTGATACGCGCGTCAAGTATAAGAATGTTTTTTGCGTTTGTGAAAACTACTAAGTATATTTATGCATTACAATGTTTACAGAAGACGGTGGTTTCATAATATAGAAAAATGTAATGGAGAATTTCTAAAATTAGATCTGATGTAGTTACTGGAATAAAGATTTATTTTGTCAAGTTAATTCAACAATAATTAACGGTAGCAATTAAATATATTGACATCTTTTGTTTGTTGAACTATTTCAATAATAATAAATGTTAGATAACGTAATTTATTCTCTGGAAATATAACTATGGGTAACATAAATTAATTTACATGCATCTTAAAATTACTTTATTGAGTATATGCTTAATTTGATACCAAAATTGATAAAATCGTTGCATGTGTAAAAGCATTTCCTTGTCTGTTCTCTGTATTTTTATTGTCAATAAAATACATGAAAATTTCAGTTTATAAAAATACTAGCCAGTTTATCCGACTTTTTTCGTGTCAATTTTTAAAAGAATAAACGTAATAACGCCTTCTGATAAAGATTTAAAGTTTGGTTACTCGGAGTAGAATATTTTTTTGGAGTTCCTATTTTTTGGGAACACTATGTGCAATTGGCCATGGAAATAACGTAACTATCGCTTTCTAAATGTGGTCCCCAGATTTGTCTTTGTGAGTTTTTTATTGACACGGCAAAGCACATCTTAACTGTAAACTAGCCCTTTTAAATTGTACGGGAAAATCCCTGGTTACAAGCGGAATCCTTGAGATATAAACCATTACACCTGAACAAATAGTATTACAGTTTGGACGTTTTTGTAAATAAGCTATTCGATACACAACCTATTATCGTCAACCCTAAAAGCCGATAAACATTGGTGTGTGATAAACTTATTTAATCAAATATTTTCATAGTTCCTGGCAATATGGAAAGTTAGGTACGTTTTTGTTGCAATAGTGCAAATTATTCTTTAAAAAAAACTGCTGTCGATGCCCAAAGGCGCCAAATTTCTAGAAATTGTGTTCAACTAGCAATATCGAACTCTTTCAAAATAACTTTTAAGATGCACGCAATTACATAGTTACTAACGCAGCATCAATGGTTAGAAAACATCATATTTAATCAGCTATTTGGAATTTCAGAAATATAATGTCACATTTGTATTTAACAACCTAAGAATCCCGTAAATATCCAACTTTATTTTTCATAATTTAAATAAAAAGACGTGGCAATATTAAGAGACATTTACAGTTTTATGCTGGTGAAAGCACAGCCTTAAGGAAATCTTCACACTGAAGTTGTATTCCATTTGTATGAAACACACTGTATATAAAACTCAATTTATATCTTCGCGTTATGTTATTCCTAAAATTAACACACTGCATAATGATAAAAAAATATGTAAGATCTGGATTACGAAATCTCATTTTTTCCACAGCTGCAAGTTCATTAAAAGAAAGGTATGTTCAATGGTTGAGTTTACTTTAACAAGAAGGTACATACAGTTGGGTGATAATATATGAAAAAAATCAATAAAACTTTCCAGAAAGGTTTTCGAGATATTTGACCTCAAAGTTTCAGTCGGTCAAAATTTTTAACATTTATTATAAGTTTTTAAATCTAAAGTTTGTCTTCAATGTAATAATTATTACCTAACTAATTTAATATTTTAATAAGTTATTTTGTAATTGTTTACTTTTACGACCATTTTGTTTTATTTTAGAATAATTAAAAATTTTGTATTTTGGTTCGAAAATTTTTATATGTATACCACTAGAGGTTAAATTATTTCGAGGTCATGGATATTTTAAAAATTAACTCCAAACTGCAGGCGACGGATAATTTTCTTAAAATATTCACGATAGAGGAAAAAGAAATAAATAATTTTATTACGTATTTGTTCACTTCTGTTCAAATATGTTAAATTAAAAAAATCAAATAAATACAGGTTAATTATAATTATTAATCAAGTCATGCCTAAGATCAAGAAATTACTATATGATTATGTCAAAAAATTTCCACTATAATTCTCTCCAGGGTACCCAGTACAAAAAAATTTCCAAAAAAATACCTGGGGCCATGGTGACACTAGAGAAATCACACATTTTATTGGTTAAAAAACAGATGTGAAATTTTCTATTTCAATTTTTTTTAAGTTGTGAAGTCGCTGTCATTTTCTTAACTGTCAGCTCAAATTTTTTCGACGAATTTGATTCTCTAACCTTTTTTTCCAATTTTAAAACGACTGAAACTTTGAGGTCAAATATCTCGAAATCTTTCCTCCTCACCATGCCACTTTTTTAAACCAGCATATGCAAAAAACGCCCTCTATACGAATCCATAAGAAAATATAGGTTGCCATTTTTAAAAAAAAATTTCGATGACATCTTAACTCGAAAAAAAAACACAATCAACGAATGCCATTTATCAAAAAAAGATTTCTTTTAGAAAAAAAAAATTTACTGTCGGAGAACTTTTAAGGAAAACCTTCCTGGAAAGTTGTTTAATTTGTTTCATACATTATCACCACACTGTATGTATATTTTTCTTTATTGAAACAACATATTTCAGAAACATTAATCGAATAGTACATACAATAATAAACAATGTGGAAAAAAAATTGGTCAACAATCAGATAACAGTATAGGAAGTATAAAAAATGAGGTTATTTTGATTATATTTATAGAAATGTTTTCACATTATCTAGATTTTATTTTATTTTTATATGGGTAAATTGTTTTTATTTACTTAATTATTCTTATCACAAATGATGATGTCAAAAAGTACATATATCAGGTGACAATGGATCAAGGTATACCCCCTTTCTTTTACAGCAAATTTTTATACTAGTGATTCCCGAATTTGCAGTTTTCAAGTGGCAATTGCATTCTTTTAGAAAGTAATGTGGAAGTACATAATAGGAAAGCCAAAATCCACATATTCCAAACAGGGATGTATTTGCACTGTTACAGTATGGGGACCGTAAGATGTAAATAAATATAGTTTAAAAAACTAAAAAAACACGCTTTTAAAGCACATCAAACTAAAAAAGTGAAAAATAATTATTAATATAAACTGAAAACAATAATGAACGAAAAATACTAGTATTATTGTGAAAAAAAGCGTGGGTTGCTCGATATACGAAAAATATGGCACAAAGCGCCCCACGCTTTTTTCACAATAATACTAGTATTTTTCGTTCATTATTGTTTTCAGTTTATATTAATAATTATTTTTCACTTTTTAGTTTGATGTGCTTTAAAAGCGTGTTTTTTAGTTTTTTTAAACTATATTTATTTTTCACTTTTTAGTTTGATGTGCTATGAAAGCGTGTTTTTTTAGTTTTTTTAAACTATATTTATATTGCTTATTGATGCTGATATAACATATTACGATCCAACAGATACTTCTGAAAAAAAAAATATTTTTTTTTTCAGCCATAGACGAGATTTGAACTCACGCCCGAGGAGTCCGTCGTTTCGCGTCAACTGAGACTTGTGCCTTAGCCCGCTCGGCCATCGAATGAACTGAGAATCACGGAATATACTAACAGTAATAAACCACTTGCTCTCACGCAGAGGATACGTGAGGAAAGGAAATTATTTAATTCTGGCTATCCTGATCAGGATAATGATATAAACTTTTCAAATTATTGTATTGTTACCGGTTCTTCGTAAGTGTACAAAGTTTCAATTAAATCTGTCCGTTTAAAGCGGGTCAAAATCGAGTCCAAAGAGTCGGTTACAAACAAACAAACAAACATACAAGTGAAGCTAATAATAAAAAGCGTGTTAATGAAAAATCAAACGTGTACAACAAGCCTGCTGGTTCGTTTGAGATTTGACACTCCTGACAGTACTGTCATAGCAACATTACTTAAGTAAAATACAAGTTTTTTTTTTTATTTAAACGAATAACAAATTTAGTCGTAGAAAAAGTGTAGTATAACTCGCACGGAATATTTTGTGTATTCGTATGATCTGCATACTTCAGCTACGGTTTCCTAGGACAGTGCGCGACGTAAAACTGACCGACGTCGACATACGTCCGAATCTAATATATTAAATACAATTGAAGCGGATTCCTAGAGTGCGCTTTATTCTACGTACACATTGCGCATGGCGTTGTCGGTTTGGATTTACGTCGTAACCTACTCGTGTTAGATTTCAGCGGAACTCGGAGCTGAGCGGATTATAGTTTGTGCTGATGGTAGATGAATTTAAAAAATAATAATCTTTATTTTATACGATTTTTTACTTTTCTGGGGACAAAAATGAGTCAAAAATTCTCTCTCCAGGAAGACGAACTTTTAATTGATTTGGTTAAATAACATCCACCCATATATAATTGCAAAATGAGCAGTTACAAAGACGCTGTGGTCAAAAATAGGAGAACAATTTCTGTTATACGCTTTTTTTGTAATGTCATTTCTTATAAAAGATAGCACGATTTGAAATAATTCCAGGTTAAGTCTGAAATATTGTTGAATATCTCTTTTCTACTAGCATACTATAAGCGTCTTCAGATTTTCTAGAAGAAAATAGTTCACTCTCAGATTTTCTTTTAAGATTGTGCATTAGTAATAACTCTTCCTCGTCGGCTTCCTCTTCTAACAAAAACATTACCACTATTTCGTCCAGACGCGCCATTTTGCGCGAACAATAGACCGAAACTGGCTTTCTAGCAAACCAGGCCGATGCGCGACGTACTCTGAACGTTTGTCAGCGGGGTTGCGCCTGCTTTATGTCTTACGTCGCGCACTGTCCTAGGAAACCGTAGCTTAAATGCTCGTAAAGAAATGAGCAACATTCCGTGCTCGTTATATAACATACTATTTTCTATGATCATGCAAAAAGTAGACCATTATTTACTTATATTCAGCATAAAAAGTGATTCTTTATTACACTTGCGTAAATAACTATTGCCTAAATTTGCCAGGAAATCATTATTAAGTTAATCAACCCTGATAAAACAACAACATAACTATCAGATGCTTTTGATTTAGATTATAATCAGTTACTTTTGGACATAATCGAAATGAAAATTTTGACTATTATGTAAAAAATAGGTAAAAATGATGGCATCTGAGAAATATACAAAATTACTTAATTTTTTCATTCAGAATAATGCTGCAAACTCTTTTTCATATTCCTGGGTTGTTTAATTACAGCCACTTATGGGCTTCTTTAAGTACAACTAGAAAGAGAACTCAACACCAAAAATAACAAAATGTCAATAGGGTCTAATTTTTTTTGTTAGCGTCATTTCCGGAACACTCGTAGTTGTAAAATTTCCTCCATATAATAAAAACATTTATGCACAATTTCATGAAATTTCCTCGTGATCAAGGTTGCAACCAGTGGCGGCTGGTGAAATTTGGTTATATCTTAATGTTGGAGCCTGGGACCCAAATGTACGTGACTCTAAATCATGATATTCAATACTTAAGGTTGCTTTTTCACAGATATCCAGTTTAAATCTATAAATCGCTATTTTCTATTAACCTTATCGAAAAACGAAAACAAATGATTCATTCTAAATACCAAATAGATTTAATATACAGGGTGGGGAAATATTGTGTCCAACGTAGATAACACGAGTTATATATAGCTAGAAAGTTGATGAAAAATATAACTAGATAAAAATGTCTATAACCGGATAATTTTTTCTGTCGAATTATTTGAAAAACCTCTAATTTTTTAAAGTTTATTCTTAATGTTCCGTCATCGCGTATTTTACCATTTTACCTTTTGCCTCTTGAGTTGATAATTTGACGGCCACCTTATGGAGAACAAATTTTCATACATATATATGTATATATAGTTTTTAAGAAGTTTATATTCTTTTTTATTTCTTGAACCTTGTTTCTATATATTTTCTTGTTGTTTTTTCTTGGGAATATGGTTCTTGTTTTAATAATTAATTTTTTTAAATTGTGATGGAATTCATTTATTTTTATTTTTTTTAGTATAAACGTTTCGGTATGGATTTATACCTTTTTCAATATATTCTTAAAATTTAGATTCTTAAATGTGGCACTAAACTACTTTATTAACGTCTTTTTTTATGGTTCTTGTACACTTTTAATAATATTTCTTTGAAGGTATAATCCAATGCAGGTCGGGGTATTTGCCCGCTGAGTAGTTGTTTCGTTCAAATCATATTTAATAACAGCTGTTTAATCCACCTGGGCTAGAGGTCGCCGCTCTCGGTACTTGTTTCGCAAGTCGCTATCCGCCACAGAAACATCTATGATGTCGGTCGGATAGTAGCATTTGGACCATATGAGAAGTTTCACATACCTTTCACCACTACTTAATATTTCTTTTTGTATATCATTGTTCTGTTCTCTCTATGAGCACAAACGATGAACTTCATCGTTTGTGCTCATAGAGAGAACAGAACAATGATATACAAAAAGAAATATTATTAAAAGTGTACAAGAACCATAAAAAAAGACGTTAATAAAGTAGTTTAGTGCCATATTTAAGAATCTAAATTTTAAGAATATATTGAAAAAGGTATAAATCCATACCGAAACGTTTATACGAAAAAAAAAAATGAATTCCATCACAATTTAAAAAATTAATTATTAAAACAAAAACCTTATATATATATATATTTTTTTATATATATATATATATATATATATATATATATATATATATATATATATATATATATATATATATATATATATATATATATATATATATATATATATATATTTGAACAATAATCATGTGGTCCAGTTTTTGATATTTTTTTCTGACAGAAGAAAAATTGTTAATTTTGGTGTTTTTGCGTGAGTTGTCACAGGACGTTAAAAAAAAGAGTAATGGATTGATTTAGAACTTTTAGAAGAGATATCTGCTAGGCCTAGCTGCCGATTCGATATCGAGAATCCAGTGTAAGGATGGTTTGTTAATTAGTAGACATATAGAACAAAAGGTCCTTCGAGCTTGTAATTTGATCCCCATTAGAACATTTCATTTGAATTTGTACTTATTGCTCAATAAATCGAAAATAATTACAAATAGCCATAGAGATGTGCATACAAAAAAATGTTCGTTTTTCAATTCTACATCTCATGGTTGCAGAATATAGCCATTTGAAAAAATTGAGAAAATTCAATTCAGAAAGTTCTAATTTTTGGCCACCCTGTATACTTTTAGAAAGTGAAAATGATTTAGAAACATCACCCAGATGTCTCGTAACTGGTGTTAATATTATTTTTTCTTAAAATCCATAATTGTGATTGTCGTGATTTTTTCAATATGCATCTGCAGATGGCATTTTAACAACAAAAAAAATCATCATGTTGGGATATAGTCAATAATAATATAGGGAGGAAAGAGACTAGAAAGAGGCTTCAAAAAATTTACTGTTATACATGGTATTCCATTTTCCTGTATATTGGAAAATAATTCTCGGTTATAGACTTTTTTATCTAGTTTACTTGGTTTTTAATCAAATTTCTAGCTATCAGAATTCGTGTTATTGAAGTCGAACACACTATTGACCCACCATGTATAAAGTTACAGGTTATACTTTTTTTGTTTATGAAATGACACTAGATAAAATATTGGTATTTCTTATTAATAAAAAAAAATACGCATCAGTAGTGTTTATAATTTTATATGTATATTAAATCCATATGGTATTGAAGATGAATTATTTGTTTTCATTTTTCATTCTTATCAATTGATATTTTTTTAACAATGATTTAAAGTTTTATGTTCGCAGTCCGGGCGACGAGGGCGTGCTACTCTTAAATAAAAAAATTTGCCAACAATATTCCAGTTAAAATTTGACACCAAAATTTAGCAAAAACGATTTGCCCGTCCAAATAATTATTGACAATTTGTAAAATATTGGTAAGATATAATAATCTGAAGAATATTTTACCGATATGTTTCAAATTTCGATAAGAAATTTTGGTTATTTAAACTTGCACAATGAAAAACTAATGTAAAATAAAGTTTCAAAAAGGTAGCTTTATAAATTCAAAATTTCTGCAATTTTTTTGCAAAACTTCATAAGTATTGAGTCATGGCATTAAAGTATTATTTGGGTTTATAATATAAAGATATGGATGGCATCACCGAATTTCACCATCCGCCACGGATAGCAACAACCGAATGGCTGACATTTATGAAGCCCAAACAGAAATGCCCTCTTCATTTAAAACGAGTTGGAAATTTGTTAAAATCCGAATTTGAATCGGAGGATTACGTAATTATTGTTCTCACTAAAGTAATGAATTATAAATATGTACATATATAAAAAATTTCCCCGAGAAAACCAAAATAATTATTGAAATATCACCTAAACATTTAAACCAAGAAAAATATTCGGATTGTTACAGATTAGATTAGAATTACCAGCTAACTTACTTTGATGTCCAGAGGTATGAAAATATATTTTTATTACCTTCAGATTGCATAATTTTTCCGTGTGTAACACTAATGACAGCACTAATCCAATAAATACACAAAACAACAATATTGACACTGCATTAACACTTGTTCAAAGAAAGTTAAACAAACCTAACCGAGTGTTTTTAAAATACATAATTTAATGATAGGTCGTAAATTGCTGAAAACCAATGATACACCAGATAAAAAATGATAACGATATGCGACTGATAAAAGATTTGATTGTGGTAATCAAATGAAATAATACTTACTTTTTAAATTATTTTAAAATATGAATTTAAATTAATTAATATTAAAAAATATCTCCTTATCACTTATCAGTAATATATTTCATGGAAGTATACAGTGTGTGACAGATATCCATGTCATAAATGTATCGGCAGATAATCCCGAATTTAGGCTCTTCTGAAAAACTCTCCTTCGAGGTTGAACACAAAAAAAAGTTACTTACTTATCTCTCGAAGCTTTGTGGATATCTTCTTTAAATTTAGTAGAATAAAACAATAATAGTAGCTTAATATTTTAACAAATTATGGCTAGTTTATTTCAAATTGAAAGTTTAGAATTGAAAGTCTTGTGACCCTTTTGCCCATCCTCATAGGAGGTCTATAACTTTAAAGGAAAAAGCTTTGAATTAAGATACTTTTACTGCCCTGATTATGCCATTAAATGTATAAACATGCATTACTGTTACACCCAGTATATTACATAATATACGTATCGGGTGGTCAAAAAAAAAACCGGAATTTTTATTTTCGTTTATAACTTTTTTAATTCTTTACCGATTTTAATTTTTTTATGGGTCGATTGAAAGCCAAGACTTTCTACTAAAATACTAGATATCAGACATTGACATGGTTCACAGATCCAATATGGTCGGTGTGATCAAATGTACCTAATATTTAAAAACCGCTGAAACTTATTTAGAATGACAAATTAAATGGCCTAGTCTTATAAGAATACTTTGTCGTATAGATCACGAAAATAGGTGGAAAACTTACAAAGATATGACTAATAAAATTAATCTAATTGTAACAATAACTGGTTAAAAATGTCTAAATAATCGAATATGACCTCCATTAGCATCCACAACAAGCTGAACCCACCTGCGCCAACCACCTATTGCTTTTGCAACTGTCTCACAGTGCTGTGAATATAAGACAATATTCGAATTTCGACTTGCTTGGATAAAGGAAATCTAAGTAGGCGCAAGTGAAGTGACAGTTAATGTAGACATTACGACCAATTACAATGTAGGTATATCACTACCGCCCCCACTACTCACGTGCCTAATGCTGCCTGTAAAGACCTGTTGCGATACGGTAGTTGTATGCATAAGTTAAAAAGGTGTATGCGTTCAGGTTTAGAGGCTGTTGTTGTTGAAAATGGCACGTACTTGTAAAGGTATGAATCCTTATACAACTTTTAAAACAGTAGAAAGTGGAAACAACATATCAAAACTGTGGTTTACGACAATTGCCTATATACTGGGACAAATTATAATGTTTTTAAACTTCACGATGCATTTTCTCAAAAAGCTTAAAAATGCTTATTTCATATTTAACACGGTTTGATAGTTTGAAGTTTCCTCTTGTTACTGATATATAATTTACTGAACGCAGGTGAGCGCCAAATCACAATTTTTGTTATTATATATCGCGTTGTCAATTAAAAATGGTGACCTGTTGAATACTTGGATTTCCAGTGACAGACGTGAAGCCCATGCTAAAATTTCAGAAAAGCTTTATATATATATATATATATATATATATATATATATATATATATATATATATATATATATATATATATATATATATATATATATATATATATATATATATATATATATATATATATATATATATATATATATATATATATATATATATAATATATAAATATATATATATATATATATATATATATATATATATATATATATATATATATATATATATATATATATATATATATATATATATATATATATATATATATATATATTCCTCATACAAATACATTTAAATGAATGGTAATAAACCACAACTATTTGTTCTTTTAAACATATGTGCTAGTATTTTTGCACATCCGCTTACGTTTTTATTTAATCTATGTGTTATAAACTGTTGCCTCTCTAAAATCTGGAAATGTCAAAAGTGTGTCCGGTTTTTTAAGAAGTGTGATAAACATGATATTAGCAACTTTAGACCAATATCTATCATATGTAATTTTTCAAAGGCCCTTGAAATTTTACTCCATGATAACATTTACTATAGCGTTAGCAACCAAATATCTGTTGCATAACTCAGTCTATTTCTGAAGCCATTGATCAACGCAGGCAACTTGACGTAATATATCTCTCGAAAGCATTTGACCGACTGGATCACTCCATATTGCTAAACAAAATGTCTGTTTTTGGTTTTTCGCCGTCTCTGTTATTATTTTGTCATGCTTATCTTTCGGATAGAAGGCAATATGTTGCGTATAATGGTTTCCAGTCTGTCGAATATATTGCTACATCCGGAGTCCCACAGGGGTCAATTCTCGGTCTCCTGTTGTTCAACATATTCATTAACGAATGTTATTGATGTGTCCTGTCTACTTTACGCTGATGATGTCAAAATTTTTAAAGTAATTTCTTGTTTGGAGGACTGCGTTTTTCTGCAAAACAGCCTTTCAAACTTATTTAATTGGTGCGTTGAAAACAATTTAAATCTGAATGTGTCTAAGTGTAACGTTATGACCTACACAACTAAATCCGAGGCTGTTATGTTTAATTACAGTATTGACAACGCAGTCCTTCAACGACCTTCTACTCTTGCTGACCTTGGCGTAATATTCGATGGCGAACTTTCATTTATACCTCACATAAATAATTTAGTGACTCAATCTCTTAAAATTCTTGGGTTCCTAATTAGACCTAGCAGAGACTTCTCGAATATCAGTACACTTAAAACTTTATACTTTGCTTTTGTTAGGTCTAAACTTGATTATGCGTCTCTTGTTTGGAACCCTCACTACAGAAATCACGTAGACTCTTTGGAGAAAGTGCAAAGACGATTCTTAAAACTATTATGGCTTAAGTCTGAGGGAGCATACCCGTCTATCGGTGTTCCCCAACAAGAGTTGTTGACTAAGTTTTCCATGACATCTCTTGAAAATAGACGCGAATATTTTTCTCAAGTATTTCTATAAAAAATCTTATACAATCAAACTGACTGCCAAGAATTATTAGGGAAATTAAATTTTCATGTACCTAGTGTATATTTTCGGAGAACACAAACTTTTTACCTCTCATTTTCGCACTCAAATATTCTTAGATTCTCACCTCTATTTACTATGTGCAACAATTACAACAACTGTGGACAGTTCGATATTTTTCATTGCACCCTTAATTTTATTAAAAAATATTATAATAACTAAGTCTTTGTTTCTCTTTTTTCTTTTTCCGTCTTAAACTGTCTGACATTATTTTATTGTTATTTTTATACAATGTTTTATTGTTATTTTTATACAGTGTTTTTTTTTTTCTTTTTAAATATCTTTTCTATATACTTATACTGTATTGTATTTTTTGTTTTGTGTATTTTCCTGCTCTTGAAATGGGTTTACCTGTTGACCAGTGTATGCAAATAAATAAATAAATAAATAAATAAATAAATAAATATTTATTTATCACTGGACTTTTATTTTAAATTAAACTATTCGTACAGCACCCTGTATTATGTTAAGACAAATAGTTTATAATGTTTAATATATTTTAAGACAAATTTTATGATAAACTGTCTCATATAAAGTTGAAAATATATAAATACCACATACATCTCAACAGTTATGATTTTTGTCCCAAATTTACATATACTCGCAGCACTGTGTGTCTGTTGAACAATTTCTCCCCAACACTCGTTGCCGCAATTCATCTAAAGTATTAAAATGACGGCCATTCTTGTGTACCCTTTCTTGTAAATCACCCTATAAATGATAGTCACAGGGATTTAGATCTGGACTATTAGGAGGCCAGTGTTGTGGTTCAATAAAATTAGGATTAGTCACCATCTACACCCAAATGACTTTCAAAGGCGTCTTGATTTTTGCCAGTGGTTTTTGCGTCAGTGCAATGAAGTGTCAGGATTTGAAGGAACAATTATATGGACAGACGAGACCCATATAAGCAATGCCGGAATTTTTAATCGGCATAATAACCACCATTGGGCTCATGAAAATCCGCACGTAACCTCTACAGTTAATCGTCAAGGATGATTTGGATTTGGTGTATGGTGTGGTTTTATTGGATACCAAATAATAGGTCCTCATTTTTTGTAATTTGAATACCGTAATTTATATTAATATTCTACGACAAGAAATAAACCCCTTTGTAAGACAATTTCAAAGATTATATTACCAACAAGATGGCGCCCCAGGTCATACGTCAAATGAAACACTAAATTATTGAAATGCTCAATTTGGGGAGGATTGGATAGGTATCTATCTATCACTCAGGACCAGTTTATCAATGTCTAGTTAGCTAAGTTAACTAAATTGATAACTAAAAATTAATTTAGCTAACTGGACATTAATAAACAACAAAGTATTTTAGATATTGTTAAATTTTTAGGAAATTATGGACCTATTTTGTGGCCAGCCAGATCTCCCGAAATAACCCCTGCCGACTTTTGGCTTTAGGTTTATTTACAAAACATTATATATAGAGAACGTTCTAATAACACAGAAGAATTGGAAACAAAACATTAGCTGCGTTTCGGACAATAATTCCTGTCATGATTAGAAATACAACAAATGCTGTAAGGAAAAGTTGTCAAAAATGCATAGATGTCAATAGAAGACAATTCGAACATTTATTGTAGTTTCGTTTTCCTATTTTTGGCAAAATTATTTCATATTATAAGAAGTGTTGTTATTGTTAATAGTTTTCCATGGCCTCCTCACAAATATATTTAATTTTTCGAAAAGTAACCACTTTTTCTAGAGATAAATATGACATACGATATATCGTTGGAAAGCTAATTTAAGTTGTGACCAATGAAATAGTTTTCAGGGTGTTCCATTTAAAAAAAACACAAGTTATATCTATATCTCGAAAACTAAGGCATGCATAATTTTCTTATCAGCAACGGATTCTACTCAAAAAGTGTCTTAAGGATGTGTTACTCGATTTTAGATTCGACACGTGGTAATTGAGATATAGAGGTCATCCAAAATGCCAATTTTCCAAAAACGCTCTGTAGCTCGGTAGTCGAAAAAAGATAGACGATCGCGGTTTTCGTCATTGTTTTTTTCTCGAAAATTGAGCTCAGGACACTTATAATTGGTTTTTTGTCTATCTGCCATAGTTTTAGAGAAAACCCCAAATCGCATCTAATTTGGTCCACCCAGAACATGTAGAAGGTTTATGGATGTATGAGTAATCCAATCTTAGAAAAAATCACCACCTCATCATATTAGTTTTTTATTTAAATAAAAAATTATGTATATTTCCTGTTATACAGAGGTCTGCCAAATATGACCTTTCATAGAGATTTTGTTGAAACAATAATTATACCGATTTTTCAAAAAAAAAAATAATAATTAATAAATAATACAAAAACATATCTAGGAGTTCTGATATTAAATAATGAATGAGTGACTGTGGTCAGATAAAAGATAAAATACCTCTGATTAAAACATCGTAAAAAGATAAATTATGTAACAAGTACGTAGTTATAAAAATTTAAGCCAATTTTGTAGGAGATAACAAATACAACATATATTGATTCAATTGAAATCGAAGATTTAGCATATAGTTTTGTCTTATTTTTTATAATTTTTTTTTATTTCAAGCATTTATACAGTAGTATAAGCATTTTGTTTGGTTTTGGAATTTGAGTAAATATACCTACAATTCGCATAACATTTTTCAACGGTAAGGCTGAGACAGCACATGCAGTGTGTTGTATCATTTGTATTTAATTATGCATACACAGAACAGAACAAAAAATGTACAGCTATAAGTAACTACCTACTAACAAAACGCGACAATACATAGTTTTATTTGCTCAAGATACCAAAAACGATACTTATACCGTCAGAAGGCGTATACATTAAAAAAATTGTTTGTTAATTCCCTTCTACGAGCTTCTCGTTGAACAAAAAATACTTTTCAATTGTCTAATCGGGTAATAGTTATTCATATTCTGTGATCTAAACAAAACATTTTACATTATTTTTAATATATAACCTTAAAGTTCTTTATGCTCGTTTTGTAGCTCCTTATGATACCTTATTTCTTCACTGAATATACAAGGGACATTCTGTTGGAATTCTAAGGTATGTTTTATATTTGTATCTGCGATACAAAGAACGAATTTGCCACCAAATCAAAACGCGACAAAGAGTTACCTTGTTTGAGTTCACTATCAGTGCATTATCTGGAAATCATTGAAAAGTAATGCTCCAAATGCAATAAAATTTGGACGGAAGAATATTGGTGACGAGCTACATCATGACAACTGACGCCTCACGTAAAATGATCTGGTGCAGCTGTGGAGTGGATCCGTGCCCCAGAAAGTGGAAGTGCAAAAAATATAGAATTTCATTTCCACAGATTGCATCGGAAAAAGCTCTAGAAATGTAGATGTAATGGTGTTGACGACTGTGAAGATGAAGTCAAATTTATGATTAGAAAGATAAAAATGATCATAATAAAACTCTTCTGTAATATATTGTTACGACAAATGATAGAAAGGATTGTAATTTCTTTTATTAAAAATTTGCAGTTTTTGAAATATTAGACAAGGATCCAGAATATGTTTGCATAATTTTGGTTTTACGCTGTCTAGATTAATGCTGAATGAATTGCTGTTGGTAGTATTTGCTGACGATAACATATTCCATGATTTGATTGTTGGTATGGATGCTGTATCGACGAAAGTACCGATACCGGTATCATATGATATAACCATTTGGGGTTATCGATATCTTTCGACACTTGGGTGTAAAGTATCGATATTGCTAAGTATCGATACTCGATATTTTCGATTTTAAATGGGTGCCAAACAAAGCATGAACATTTATAAAGTGGTGATTTAATTTTTAAATGCAATAACATTTAGAAAAACTTAATACATTAAATTTTTGTGCCCCTTGGTACTAGATGGCTCTGAATTAAATGGTATTTTACCCACAGAGTAGTTCAATCGCTGTTAGCACTAGAGGATCATTGGCAGATGTGTCGGACAATGTGTCACGATTAATGAAAGTTGAAGAATCGGTTTAATAAGTATACTATCTTTATAATATATAATAAGTATACTACTTTATAAACGGATCACAAATAGAACTGGAAGCTATTTCTAATTTTGTTGCTTTAACGTTTGTTGTGGGTATCATTTGTTTATCAATATCGTAATTTATGGTGCGGACTGGATTCGGCTTAGGTATCGAAAGCCTCGTTACCGTCCTTACAGTATCGATACCAACGATACTATCGAGGTTCGGTGTGGATGTCAAAATATCGACACTTTGAGCCATAAATATCGATACTTTAAAAGTATCGAAGTATCGATAGCATCCCTAATCGTTGGACTTTAATAACTCATACGAAGGAACATGTACAGGGTGGGCAAATTTTGATGTTTGTATAGGGTAACTAGGTAACTGTAAGAGATACAAAAAAAATGGAGGACACATATCCTTCTTTGAGACAAATTCACTGGCGAAAACAAAAATTTGCTATCGTCTTTTGTTTTCGAGTTATAAACAAAAGTTCGATTTTTCTACGGACAGATGTCAATACCTTGGTTGTTTGTAAAGTTATGAAAAAACAAATTTTATATTCATGAGGCACTTTTTTCTGTATAATACAGTGGCGTCGAGAAAATTGAAAAAAAGTTACAATTTCGAGTTATGGCATAAAGTTGTATTTTTTTAAATGGGAATCATAGTTGGCTATGGTTTAGTTAAAAACGAAATTTTTTTCTCTTTCAAACTATATATCATATGTGGGGTCGCTTTTGATGTGTAATTATTTAATAGCGAAAATAAACTTTTAGTAGAAAACTTTATGCTTTTTTTTACATTTACTCCAAGTAGGCGTGTGTCATGTATGATAGTGTTTACTCGTTTGTCAGTAAATTGCATATTAATAAATTTGTTTCCGTCATAATTACACCCCATTTAATCGTAAAAGTAAAGATATCTTACGAAAATTACGAGAAATATGATATGCTACAAGGCTTTATTCAAGGTAATAACAATTGAAATATTTCCAATCGCTATCCAGAAAGAAGACAATCTAATAAAGCTATTTTTAAGAGGTTAAAAGAAAATCGCAACAAGCCAAGAGCAAAAAATCATATATTTATATCTAATTTTATAATACATTACAATTACAAAATAGAAATTCAAATTAAAGTAAAGGTTCAAACTGATGTCCGTTATGTTCGATACATAAATTACACCTCTGAACTGCATTATAAATAAATATGAAGATTTAAAATGGAATTCACACGGTCTATAAAATTTTGTCTGAGTTTATTTATGTCGGTATTGGTTTTCTTGTATAATTTGTCTTTAATGTGGCCCCAAAAGAAAAATCCAGTGGCATTAAGTCAGGTGATCGTGGTGATCACCTTACTGATCCGTTACTTCTCATCCAGTTATTTCCAAAATTGGTATTTAATAATTCTGAAACGGTCCTGATATTATGAGTTGATGCACCATCTTGTTGGAAGAACTGATTACTTGCCTCAATTTAGGACAGATTGTTCATAAATTCCTCAATAATTTTCTGATTTAAGATTTCGTAGTACCGTTGGCCATTAAGATTTTCTTGATATATGTGATATGTTAAAACACGATTGCCACGTAGAACACACCAAACACTAAAACCAAAGCGTCCCTGAGATCGCACATCAACGGTACGGTGAGGGTTCATATTAGACCAATAGTGCTCGTTATGCCTGTTGAAAATTTCTGCACTGCTAATGTAAGCTTCATCTGTACAAACTACATTTCTAGAGAAGAATGGATCTTGTTGACTTTTTTGTCGATACTATATGCAAAACTTCAATCGTCGCTGAAGATCAGTGGGTTGCAGGTGATGTTGTTTCCTTCTTGTATAAGGCCTGAATTTGTGTGTCTTCAAAATACCCAAAGCTTGAACTCCCAGAATCAGCTTCAATTTGACGACTTGAAACTGAAGGATTTGCAACCGCCCCAATTACAATGTTGTAATTTTTTGGCCTTGGCTTGTTGAAGGACCCACAATTAATGAGATTTTCTTTTAACCTCTTTCTTTCTGGATAGCGATCGAAATATATTTCGGATGCAATATCACAATTGTTATTACTCTGAATAAAGCATTCTAGCATATCATATTTCTCGTAATTTTCATAAGACATCTTTACTTTTACGGTTAAATGGGGTGTAATTATGATGGAACAAAATTATTAATATGCAATTTACTGAAAACGGATGAACACTGTCATAGATGACACACGCCTACTTGGAATAAATATAAAAAAAACGCAAAAGTAATCTACTAAAAGATTATTTTCGCTATTAAATACGTACACATCAAAAGCGACCCCACATATGATATATATTTTGAAAGAGAAAAAATTTCCTTTTTAACTAAACCATAGCCAACTATGATTCCCATTCAAAAAAATAACTTTATGCCATAAATCGAAATTGCACCTTTTTTTAAATTTTCTCGACGCCACTGTATTATACAGAAAAAAGTGCCTGAAGAATGTAAAAAGTGGTTTTTTAATATCTTTACGAACAACCAAGATATTAAAATGTGTCTAAAAGTCGAAAAATCAAACTTTTGTTTATAACTCGAAAACAAATGACGATAGCAAATTTTTGTTTTCACCAGTGAATTTATCTCAAAAAAAAGAGATCGGTAACTTTAAGAGATACAAAAAAATGGAAGACACATTGTCTTCTATTTTTTTTGTATCTCTTAAAGTTACCGAGTTACCCTATACAAACATCGAAATTTGCCCACCCTGTACAGGTATATATATTTTTGGTTACTCTCCAAATTGTGCTAAGTGAAGCTTTAAAAATATTTTTATTTAAATCAATTCCAGCAAAATTCCTTTTAGATTTATCGCAAATATACACAAGCCTCAAAAATCATCCAAAAGATTTATATTCTTTGTATACTTTATACCCATTTTTTACAAAAACCGTTGTACTTTTTTAAAAAAACAGTATGTCACGTGTTACCCTATATGACTCTGTATCTTGAAATGGCATAGGCCGAGAGATGTACTTTTTCAGTATGTTCATGTTCAACTAGGGAGGCTCATCTTATAGAAGATACAAACATACTTTTGTTTAAGTTAATTACTTCAAAAGCCTATTTCAAATTTAGTATTTATTTTATATGTATATTCCTTGATATTGATTTAATTATAACTGTTATCTGGAAGGGTAATAATCATTAATAAAGCTGCAAATCGTTTCTGTGTATCATGGTCGTAGAGGACAGATGTACTTACTGTCGCCGGCATTCACCTTGACAGTATATTATTAGCTTTCGAGTTGTGTACACGTTGTCATTTGGGCGTATTTCATTTTTTTTTGTGTTTTTATTTTATTTGTTGTACTGTATTGTTGATATTAATTTAATAATAAAGCATGGCAGACGTACGCAGGTGTAGAAAACGGCCATTTGCTGACAAAGTGAATAAATTCATAGGTGAATTCCCGGATTTATTCTATGATGGTGCTAAAATAATTTGTAAAGTGTGCGAGAAAGATTTGTTGTGCTGGGATAAGCGTGATTGTGGACTTCACGTAAATAGTATACACCATAAAAATAAAAATAATGGCGTGACTTCGACAACACAGTTTATGTTTGATTTACTATTAATGCTGATTGCCTGTGATGTTCCGCTGCACATACTCGATAAACAACCATTTCGAGAGTTCTGGAATAAATACAATGCCCAGGGGAAGTTACCAAGTCGCACAACGTTATGTAACTATCTACCAACTGTACACGTAGACATGGTAAATAAGATGAAATGTGAATTAAAAAATACAAGGCTCTATGCCCGCGGATATAATTTGTCAATTATTTTTCTTCTTTCCCTTTCTCCGGCTTTGGTTTGAAATTCGAGGCCTATTGTTTTTATGGAATTAATTTTTTTGTAAGGACGTACCTCCTGAAGCATTTTTTTTAAGGAATTTGGCGTATTCAGGGTTAAAAAACCCGACTTAGTTTTCGAGTTTTTTTTTTAAATTACGAGTTTCGTCCTGCCTCTCGCCACTCAGTGTAGAGTGTACTTTGATACAAGTAATCTTATATTATACATATTTGTCAGTTAAAAAACTTTTCTTTGTGTAATTAATCGAATAGTATTATTTTTATTGAGTTTTTACATATTATTTAATGCTTAACAATGGAATGTTTATTTTATGTTATCAGAATTAAAATCAGGTAACATTCTGGTAAAATCTTGATACATGTCCTGATTTTGCTTTTACTCACCGTTGTCCCAAAAGATGTAAGATCTGCAATAACATTTGTGGCAAATAGGAGGGAATGAACGATCATTGCCTACTGGTTTGGCTTGCCGGGAAGACCTCTTTTTAAATTTAAAATTTAAAAGTTTAAAAACCTCCTCTGAAGATGGAAGGGGACGTTTTTTAAATCCTTGGCCATAGTAAAAAGTTTTCTTCGCCCCTAAAAAAAAAAACTTCCTTTTTGCCCCTTGTCCAAGGCTGGAAACCTGTTGGAGAGGGGCCATGCGGGAACACCACGGGAACCCGGGACCCGAAGTGAGGAAATACCTCTACCCGGGCCAGTGTCTTTCAAAAATCGCTGGCCGCGGTTGGATAAAAATGTTTGGAAGGCAACTTTTTCTATCAAAAGTGCCCGAATGTAAGGCAAGTTGTCAATAATGTCCGACAGGGCTGACACGCTGTTTGCCAAGGTTAAATCTGCAGTAGTGCTTTGCACTCTCCACTGTTTTTTTAGATTCCGACGTTACGTTTTTAAAATTTTTTCATTTAAATTTATGTTTTAAAATTAACGTATTTTTAATCAATTTTAGGAATGTAAATGGATTTTAATAATTGCAATGATTTAAGTAACAAACTTAAAAAATATATAATGCAAACCCTACACGGGAATTCCTGCCCGCGAAACTTTCAAAACTTAAGCAGTAGAGTATTGCGCTTTTTTTTAAAAACTTCTTGATGTGTTAATTTTATTCCGTTGCTACTGTGGCAAATTCTTAAAAAAAAAGTTTTTGTGAAAAAAACGCAAGAAAAGAAATGTTAAAGTTACCTAATTTTATAAAAAAACTAGGTTTTCCTAAAGACTAATTAATTCAGTACCTCGCTACGTTTCCTTTATCGACCAAAAAAAAAAAAAAGATTCAATTGGTCCGGAGTCGTGAGGGATGTGTGAAAAAGACGAAAAATTTTTTGATTTGTGACTTTTTCATAATAAAAAAAGTGGACCTCCCAAAAATTTGTAATTGCCTTTGTGGCCAAGGGCCTATCTTTTCTGTGAAGGTCCCATGTGGTTGTACCTTAAAAAATTTTTTGAAACGTTTTTGTCGGTTTTTCATGTACTAAAGGCTGTGGTTATCTGTTGATGAGACATGTTTGTGACTGATGGCGCCGTGACAATGCGTTCGGTAAACCGTTATTTGCAAGAACAAGGTTGTACGTTTATACATGTTACGTGTAAAGTGCATGCTTTACATCTTGTGGCAGAAACTATTCGAAATGTTTTCCAGAGGCGGATGCAAGTAGAAAAAAAGTGTTTCTTAAATCTTCTAAACGTCTCCGTGCATTTCATAGCAAGTGTTCCGGTATTCCTGAACCACCACGGCCGATTCTTACACGTTGGGGAACATGGTTGCAGGCAGCTTTTTATTATGCTGAATATTTCCAACAAATAAAAGCTGTGATACCACACTTCAATCCAGATGAGGCTGCAGCTATTAAGGAAAGCCAGACAAAATTCGATATTTCCGTTGAAACAGCTTTAAAAAATATTACGAAGAACTTACATGAAAGCATAAAAAATTATAAAACAGTGCGTTGTCGTTAGCGGAGTCACTGCAAATAGTGGACGAAGTAAATCTACTGCTACACGTTATAGGTGACGCAACAAATGAACGTGTTAAAGAAAAGTTCGCAAGTATGTTAAATAAAGACATCGGTTTTACCAAATTAAGACAAATATGTGATGGTGCAGCCACAGATCCGATAAGTGCGTTCAAAGTCTCTTTTACGCATGCGTTTATTACATCAGTAGATGTCGAACGGTCTGTTTCAAAATATAAGAATATATTTTCACCAAAGTGAACATCACTCATGGAGACAACCATAGAAACATACCTGATGCTGCAAAATGGCTACACATATTCTCCAGTTTATGATAAACAAGCTAGTTCATCAAGCTAGTTAAAAGGGTAAGTTTTACATACATTGTTATAAATTGTAACCGTTTAGTGTTTCTCGTATTAGTTAATTTCGCGTACGCCACTGTATCACGGAACATTTTTGACAGCCCTAATCAATCATTAATCAATAATCATGTGAATAAAGAACTAAAACGGCTAGAATCGACAAATTTAATTCGACTAGTTTCGCAACATTTACGTCTGTTTCATCCTTGGACACCGTACCAATTAGTAATTAAAACAAACTTATCTCAACGTGTTTGTTAATTTTGTTAATAATAAATAACAATTATGGTGAGATTCAAGTCATTTTTCTTTATTTAAGAGTGATTATTATAGAAATAATATAATAGTTTGTTTTTGCTGACATAATCATTCACGTTATTATTTATTTATCGCGCAGGATGAGGTAGACAGTAGATGGTAGACATGAGGGATTTTGTATTCGATAAACTATATATTTATCAAGTTATTTATAGAACGTAAACAAAAATTCCAGTAATATCGACTATCGACAGGATGGATTTCCGTTAAAATAACATTTTAATTTTTAACAGGCTTGTTTAACATCCAAGCATCCTGTGGCACTTACAATTTGAATGTTTTGTTTTCACATGGCACTTATTGTGTATCACGCTGATTGTGATTATCAGGGAGAGGAAACTGGACCAGAGTCCAGGACCGGTAGCTACTACTGCCTCATGGTTGAAAGATATATACATACGTAAACAAATAAATGGAAAAGTATTAAATGAATAATGAAATACATACCGTGTAATATAATGCATTATTGAGAATGGACTGAAGTTTGTTATCGCATTAGCTTACATGGTCACAACTAATATTTGTTCTGCATTCGTGGTTGTTCAATTTGAACGATTTGGTGTGTACATATGTTTGTACAATAGAAAATAAACGTGCGACATCTACCAAGGTTAATGGTGCGTCTTATAAATGGGTCACATGGGCAGGCAGTGATGGGAATAATCGAGATACGATAATCGAATTAGTCGATTATTTAACATTTCGACATAATCGATTATGATTTCTCAACATTAGTAGTACTAATACTAGTAGTTAAGAAAATTAGTTGTACACAAAATTATTATACGATGAATGCGGCGGAGTCCCATTCGATTATTCTCTCGGTTTCGAAGTTGGAACTCTCGATCTATAAACACTATAAAGTACAAAGCAGGTAATTAGTTAGCTGCAACAACAGAGTACATCAAATCCATCGATTTGATTTAACAAACCATATACAACAACTGGCAAAATGTATCGTTTTTTTTATAAATAGATACATATTTAGTGTGAAACTATTTAAAAGCAGTAGTTTAAGTTTTAAATAAGTGGTTATTGTTACCTATTTGTAAAGTAAATAAACTATAAAACACTCCAAAAATCAGTACGTCATTCAACGGGATACAAAAATGACAAATAACTGGAAAGACTAATGTTACTGAAATCCGTACTGTATTAGTCGATTATTAAAATATCTCGATTAGTAATAATCGATTATTGAAATATTTCGATTATCCCCATCAGTAACAGGCACTGACACCAGGCAGATAATTTTCACGAATTTTACACATTGTTTTGTATCCCAGGTTAGCGGACAATATGCGAAAAACCGCTCCCCGAAAGTAACTGTACGCGGGTCGTGTGAAACAAAAACTTAGTTATGTATAATGTTATGTTTATCCCGGCTTCCTGCCTCAATACTGCTCAATATACTTTGTTGTTTTTATCTTTGCGTCTGTATCAAATTAGTTACGACCTGCGTCCGCAGCAATCCATTTATAGGATAAACAAATATACAGGGTGATTCATAAGTAATGGTAATATTTTACCTGCCGATTCTATAGCGGAAAATATTAATTTTTTGCTTAATAACTGGTGGTCAAATATTAATACTTACTGAGATATAGGATGTTGAAGTTATAAAAATTAATTCAGTAATGTTGTTATATTTCAGTTATTTTTTCACACATAAACATAAAAATCGGTACAATTAGGTTTTTTGACGTGAGAAAATCGAATAAGCTATCATTTTTGGTGTATCGCATAGAGGGCGCTACGTAAGCTCTCTTGGTTTAACAGAATCCGTCAAAACTTTTTGTACTTCGTTCATTTATAATCTCATTGCAAATTTGTTATTTAACCACTATTTTCAAACAAAAAAAGGGATACTTGTTTTATCTTCATAAAATGCACCCTTATCGAGATATTTACATTTTAGAAAAATCTTGTGCACCCATAATTTTTTTTTTTTACTTTTTTGCAGTGATCCTCTCTTATTATTTTTATAATTTCAACATCCTGTATCTCAGTCATTTTGAAAGCCTTATGCTTATTCATTACTTAATATATCATGTGTCCTCGGATTGAGTTTACAAGTGGGAAAACTTTTTTATTTTTTGAATTTACAATGAAAAATTCATCTTCATGTATGATACATTCCATGTAAAATCGCACAAAAATATATTAATGTCGTGATTTTTCTAAAATTGAAATATATGATGCTCTACGTGAAAAAAATCTAATCATATTCAAACGTTTGGCTGATTAAGGTCGAATTTCTGATTTAGCGCGGGTTGAAATTTTGTGGAATTGCACTGCAAGCGTTCATTTAAAGCCATATCCCGGAAAAAATTCATCGTAAGCGGATGATTATTTTTATTTTACTTCATAAAATAAAGCATAGTAATAATGAAACTCGAGATGTCAACGGAATTGCACGTTTTAAGGTCCCCTAATACCCAAAAAAATAATTTTCGCGATGATATTGTCTGTCTATTGGTGTGTCTGTCCGCTGAATTTTGTCCGCGCTCTAGGCCAAAACTATTTTAACTATCTGAAATTTTATATATTGCCTTTTTGACATTTGACAAAATTGGTCAAATGGAAGTGACAATTTATACGTGTCATTTTTAGGCTTTTTTTGGCACTTCCTTCATTTGCGTAAGGGAAGTATTTTTAATGGAGAAAAATGAAATTTGGCATGTAGTTGACACTAGTATCAAGGAAGAAACCGGATGCATTTTTGTTAAAAAAATATACAGGGTGGACAGAACACTAAAAAAAAATAATTATGAATAATAATGTTGCTGTCAGAGTGTTTAAAAAAAGCATTGAGTTATCTAAAATTATCTCAGGCAACTTCAGTACCTTAGAAATATCTAACTTACTCAATAGTAACTATGATAATTTTAAGTATCTTAGTTACTTTAAAAAAGTAATTAAGATACTTTCGAAAGTATCTTGTATCTTAAGATACTTTTTGTGAAAAGTATCTAAATACTCAAGTAACTTAGATAATTTTCCTAAATATCTTTGGAAAGTATCTAAGTTACTTTTTGAAAGTATGTATCCCAGCTGTACATATCAATGATATGTCAATTAATTCAATTATATAAAAGCTCTTTAAAAAATTGTATTTTTTTATATAAGTACCAGCCCTGAAAAATGGCATATATTTCTGTTGTAAAGCGATTAATTTATTACAGAAGATGGTTACAATGCTGATTCATGTAAAATTGTTCTTTATTTTTACAAACTCTCTTCAGAAATATAGCAGATAATAGGACTATAGCACAACAATTAAGAATACTTACAGAAATTTACAGTCTTGTGAGCAATAACTGAGAAACTAAAATGTTCAAATTCGATGCAAAATAGAATTAAGTTGGGATATTTTTTCAACCAGGTGGAATCATTGTTTGCAATGTTGAGAGAAATTTGTCGCTGCTGCTATAAGCACAATGGAGCCTTCCTGCTTCCTAAATTTTTGTTTATAGATAGAATGACTCAGCAAATTTAAACTTAAGCGAATTATATTTAAATTTATTAATGCTTTGCTAATATTAGTACCCCGTTAGGGCCAGGATCTTTAGTGTGGGGGGCCGTAGGCGGGGGTCTAGTAGGGGAGCCAAGGGGTTGGTACAGATAGGTAACTACCTATCTACCTATCTATCAACTTCATTCACATCTGCCGACAGAGGTTCTCACGGTCAAAATTTGATTTAAATAACCCCATAAGAAATAATCAAGTGGGGTAAGAGCAGACGATCTCGCGGGACCCTCCTTCTAATTCACCTGTTAGGAAACATTTTAATTTCTCCAAAACGGCTGATTTTATTTAAAAAAAAATATGATATATGAGTAGAGGAAGAAATTACCTTTAAAACCACACGACGCCCCCCCCCTCATAATTTAAAACATGTAGTGGGTGGTCATAATTTAAAGAGAGGGAGGGAGCAAAATAATTTTCATTATAAATTGTACAAAATTGAAAACAGAAATCGACTTGTTTCAACGTTTTTCATAAATATGCATAATAATGATTTTATTCTTTACGTTTACCGCGCACTGTATAGTTAGCTTTATATATTAATAAGCATTTTCTCCATAGATGTCGCCCACTGCTATATTTTCGCAAAATATCACGCAATGTAATGTCAATGTCATAATCGCTAACTAGACTAGTAGGCGTACTACTGCTTTACCTTGAACCGACTATAATTGAAACTACACAAATATTCTAGAGAAAACAATGCGTAGCAATCAAAACTGTCAGGTTTCGAAATTCGTATTTGGTCTTATATACTTAAATTAATTATTATTGTTGGCAAAAATATCTCACGAAAATATTAATTTAGGCACTTCATTAGCATTCTTACTGTCGTCGATCACTGTCAAGAAGTAATTAATAACCTGAATCTTTATTTTTCAAACATGGTTTAATTAAATTTAAATAATCCAAGTAAATTTCAAATAGAAACTTACACATTAGTTTTTTAATTTGAAAATGTTACACGTTTTGCGTTTTAAATTTGTCGTTTTATCGTTTTAATGAATAACAATGAACGCGATAATTGATTAATATAATTAGCACGCATATGACACGTATATTTATTTTTTATTTACCTGTGTCAAAATTCCACACATCATATAAAGACATGCACATATTTCGAAAATAACGCACAACAAAGAGTTCTTCCATTAAAAAATGTTATGGGGAAACCACATGCTAACACTCACAAATATTTCGACAATTATAGAGGCTAACGTTATTTTCCGACTGGAGAGATTAAAAGTAAATAATAATTTATATGTTACTAAAATACAAACAAGATGTGCCAGAGCTGGCTCTAGGCAAATATAATATATCCATATCCCAACTCGTACACTTGTCAATCTATAAAGTAATAATTCTATTATTGACGGTGAATGGTAGAAAACGGCGTAATAAGCCACCATTAGTAATTGGTAAATAACACAGAGAGTAATTATGTTAAAACGTGCCCCAAAGAGCAATATTGCACGTTATCGAGTTGGATGTCGAGTGGAAACAGAATGTTTTAAAAAATTGTTGGTACCAAATTTTCCAGAGGTTATCTGTGAATGAATTAGCCCTAATTTGTACTCGTCATTTAAAGTCAGTATTTTAGAGAACTTTAAAGAAACAATGAATTCTTCAAAGTAGTTGAAAAATACTTGTGTAAGTCGTTTTTTATATCTAACGAGGAGGGAAGAAAATGTAAAGTTTAATCCCAATTAGCTGTTATTAAATATACAAAATTTAAACATAGATAGATAAGATAAATAAGATAGATAAGATTTCTAGATATGTTTTACAATTTTATAAATTTCAGTTTTATATGCCTGTTTCAGCTAAGCTAAAAACCATAAATAATTTTCTTTTTAGATGGTTATTATTTGAAGTAGTTATTTGTAAAAGCTCATTTAAGTGGAGCGGTGTAGGAATATAAGTGAAAGAAGGCTTAAATCGTTGATTGAAGGAATTTCTTCAATCAACGGTTATAAGGAAATTTTTTGTATTGACCAGCATTTTGAAATATGTGCAGTGTATCTTTTAAAAGTACACCTATTAGAATTTATACTGTTGGAATGTTACAGATCTTCTTCAGGATATTTAAATATATTTCTTGATAAAATAGCTGACGTGTTAAATCTGATATTTAAACCAAATATAAATATAATATGTGGTTTAACGTAGATTCATATAATTGTTCAAATAATTTTAAAAAAATTATGTAATGTCTGGGATAGTTTCAATATAGTATTTAATGGCTAGCATATGGAATTGCCAAAACTACTAGGGGATGCTACCCTAATGTTGATAAATTCATATCTAGTGTAAACAAAGTTTGTCAAATATAGTGGACCTTTTAAATGCAAATAAGTAGACTCTTCTACGTAAGACATAAGTGTGGAGTCTCCGAAAAAGTTCAGATATTTTGCGCCAGTTACATCTGTCGGCGTTGAACAGTCATTCTCACAATATAAATGGTTTTTTAATGAACTTAAGATGTTACCGAACTCACCAAAATAACCACAAGGTAAGATAATTGTGTCATATATGTATGAACATTTTAAGCGGTAACACATCATCTGAAGACAACCTTGGAATTGGCGTGATTTATCTCTGCCTCCCGATCTCTATAAATCACACTAGCTTTTACAAAATAAATATCTGCTAAATACCTTTGACCTGATCCGAGAGATTTACAAAATGACGTGTCCAAAAACTTATTTTTAGATTTATTCTAACAAAGCAAACTAATTAATAAATTGTTTATCACTTAATTAATTGACTGTTGAAGACGCAAGTTAAAAAGAAAAAGTGACTATAAATTAACCTTCCTCCACCTTTTTTTGTTTGGGTACACTAGTGTTAATTATGTCACCATCTTACGTTTTCAGTACGTTAAAATAGTTAATTGTTAATTAAACCTTGATTATCACTGTTATATTATATTATCAGTTTATTTACCTATGTCAAGTTTCCATGTGTTGTACAAGTTCATAAACATTTTCCAATATAACCCACAGATGAAAACCTAATCTACATACACAAATACCACGAAATACTTTCTTTGTAGGCTATAAGGAGGTTATTTCCGAACTGAGTGATAAGGAATTGCTAATAATTATGTATATAGTAGTAAAATTAAATGTGGTCGACATGACATACTGCGTCGACGCTACAGTTGGGTTTTTCTAAACAACAATCTTGTACCGGACGAGAATTATTTGATCGTGATAAGGTGGAGACAAATAATAAGATACAGGAACTAACTGCTAGTAATTATAACTTTGTTGGTTATCTCATTAGACCAATAAAAATTTTGATAAATATATCCTCTTCTACTGGACAATTACCATCTATTTATATGGAAAACTGCTTTTCTGATAACAATATTTAAAAATAACAACAAATTCAATGCGGAGAACTATCGGCCAATTAACTTAAGAGCGATTTATAAGACACTTAAAACAATGGTGTTTTAAAAAAATCGTGTCTGCCATATCAATTATACTAGAACTTCCAAATTTAGAATGATTTTAGATAAAATGCTACTCGAGGGCGTGAGCATGTAAAATTTAAACTTGGACATAAAAAAAAATTGAAAAATTCTTCAACTCTGGTGTTTAATATTGTGTCTATTAAGACTGTATTTGCCATAATCTATGCTGACACCATAAAACAACTTTTTGAACATAAACTGTTATACGTAAAAAAGTTTCCTTTTAAAACTTTCTAAAAAAAAAAACCTTAGGTATAACCAGAAATAATCGAACTGGAATGTGTTAACGGATTCTTAATCGTAACTCTCAATATGTGCAGCAATATGATAATTCCGTATGAGAGCACTTAGATACGTTTTTTTGAAAAAAAAATCTGTAAGATAGGACAGGACGAAAGAAATGGGTTCAGAGAGAAAAAAGTCCGAAAGTTTTGAAACTTGAAAGAGAACATGGTTTCCAAAATGTTCCCTGCACATTTGTATCTAAATGCAAATCTTCATTTCTCATAAAAGTAGAGATTGAGTACAATCAATAATGTAGTGATGACTGATGAGGATGAAAAAAGAAAATTGCAGCATTCAAAATTAAAGAATAGCATGCTTCTCTTCACTGAGCTGCATTGACCTATTTCTTTTACGAAACATTTTATGATGTACATAATTTGTAGAGAAATGGATCCCTCTTCAAAACTGACACATACTATCGTATGCACTGAAAAAATTGGAATTGGAAAAACAGTTTTACGGCGCCATATTGCCAATATGGCGGCGTTGGCGGCAATTATACGAGGCTGTAAAATTATTGTATTATGAGGGACATTGAAATCTACAAGATCTCAAGTATCAGGTTTTAAAACTTTTTTTTCTATCAGAAACATCCTTGGCCGCGGACTATAGGGAATATCATAGTAAAATGCTGGTCAATTAAAAATATTATCGCAGTGAAGTTGGACCTTAATTTTAGACATATTACTAGTTGATCTTGAACCGTGTCCCATCCTATATATAGTTACTAAAACTGTTGAATAAACAAATAAATAAAATGTGACTAAAACAAATCACAGGTCACAATTAGTATTCATCTCAGGCCATTTTGACCGCTAAATGTAACGTTCATGGACGTATGTGTGGAGACGCGCGAGTGGGTACAAACTGTGAATATAAATTCTCTTATTAAAGACAGAATTTCCCACTCAAATACTGCGTATTGAGATTGAACATTTATTTGTTAATAATTTGCTACACAGACATGAAAATTCAATTCAATTATCAATATTAAAATGTTTTGGTAGACTTTTTCTTAATGACTTTTTTATTTGTCAACGACGATGACATCAAATTACAGACAGGCATAAAAAACCATGTCAAAAAATTCTCTGATGTTTACAACGTCAAGATTTGTTAAAATATTGATTCTCGGACGTTCTCGATCTTACTAAAATAATAAAAGTAAAAGGATTAATCGTTTTGTATTTTTTTGAAAAACAAGTTACATAAATGTTAATCCGTTCTGAGTACACCACCATGGTCATTTTAATTTGAAGTTGCGATGCAATGGGATTTCCCAACAACGTTGTACACGAGACAAAGATAAAGCAAAATGTGTATATCTGTAAGAGACGTGATGTTTTACCTTGGCGGTTGAATGTTTCAAATAAAATAATATTAAGAGCGTATAAACTATATTATATTATGTGTAAAAATAGAATAATTGTTGTATAGTGTGCCTCTGAAATCTCTGTGCAAAAACTACCAAATGTTCCCGAGACCATAAAACGATTGAAGGTAACTTATCTTTGTCTAAAAGTCCTTCGTTAAGGGTCAGCGTTCCTATGAAAATTGTAATTTTTTTTAATAACAAAGAATTAAGTTGACCATCCAGTTATAAGCAAAAGAAGGTCACATTTTTTTTAACAATTTATAGTTTATCCAATACTTTTAAAATTGTTTTTAGAATTAGATAATCTTATTTCCAACTTATTTTGCCCCTCGCTAAATAAAACCAATACAAATGGTATTAAACAAACCTATTTATTCATCCATTAAATGTATGTAGGAATATTGCAATAAATCTGCAATAAGACCAACTTTATACGTATACAAAGATTAATTCAGCGTGAAAAATTAAACTTTTGCAATATTTCAGTATCATTTTTTGGAGAGTTTGCAGTATTCTTCTGTATTTACCGGAGTGGAATACACCTTTGTTTTTAAAGCGCCCCACAACTAATAATTACACGGAGTTATGTCGGGAGAACGTGGTGACCAGTTTACCGAAGCAATCATGTCCTCTACAGATGCATCTATTTAGGATTGTTATATTCGGATACACTTCTGCAGTAATTTCTCATCACATTCAATTTAAAAGAAATAATTTTCTTTGAAAATAATAATTTCATTTATATAGTCAATTTCAGCTATGGTGGCGCCTGTATGTACCAATATACGTATTACGTTTATTGTTTTCACTCATACCCCAATGGCATCAGCATTCAACGTACATATTGATGTAATAAATGACTTACGTATCATGGATTATAATGTCAGTTCCATCATATTTACTAAAAACAAACATTTTAAATTTTTTAGAAACAGTGGTGGTAAAAATGTTTTGATACAATTTATTATTTTTATTATCAAATTTAACCTTAAATTGACAATATTTTCTATCTACAACATATGGGGTTATCATAAAGTAAGGGGTCTATTTTAAATTCTTATATAGTTCTAAAAAAATTATGCTAGTAGCAGAAAGTAAACAGAATCTAGTTGCCTCAATAATTAGATTTTAGTGTATCTATGGAAAACAAAAGAATTGTCATGACAAGTGTCAAACGAAATAATCGTAATTTAGAGAATTGTGCTCAAAGTAAAACTCGCGTAACGTAAATTGTAACAATTTCAATATGGATCTGCAAACAAGAATTGGTTTAGGACAATGTTATTATGAAGGCGGTTAAAATTACACTACTAGATTACGAAGATTTCGAACGAAAATGGATTTGAGAGCAGGGCCGTGCAAAATGAAGGCGTATCGTAATTTGATTAGGAAATTTGAAAGAAGAGGGTCTGTCAAAGACCTTCCGAGGTCAGGAAGACCGAGGATTAGTGATGTCCAAGTTGCAGAAATTCTTCAGGAAAATCAAAACGTAGCCAATACTAATCCGCTAGCAATCAGTAGTGTGAATGTGATATCAAAACGATTACAAATGCCATACACCACGGTTTGGAAAATTTTAGGGAAAATCCTAAAATTGTATCCCTATAAACTGCAACTTCTGTTTGAATTAAAGGACGCAGATTTTGCTCTCAGGTACGATTCTTCATTACACGTATTGGCTCAGATGGAAATTGAACCCGAATGGTTATCCCGTATTTTATGGACAGATGAGGCCCATTTCTCTCTTAATGGTGGAATTAATACTCAAAAACTGTCGAATATGGTCAACAGAAAATCCACATGAAATCGTTCAGGAAGGCCGTTTGGTGCGGTTTCACAGCTAATTTCATCATTGGTCCATACTTTTTCGAGGAAATACAGAATGGGGAGGCCGTATCTGTAACTATTACTGGTGATACCTGCAAATGTTAAGGGATTATGCAATTCCACAGTTGCAAAACGAGCACGAAGGAATTGAAAACATGATTTTTATGCAGGATGGAGCACCTCCGCATATTTACCGACCAGTTAAATAATTGTTAACTGCGGTTTTCAAGATCGTGTTATAAGCAGACATTTTGCAAATTCATGCCCACCAAGATCGCCTGATATTAACCCAGCGAATTACTGGCTGTGGGGTTATATCAAAAATTTGGTATTTAGAACACGGCCAACGCTGGAGGAATTAAAGGACAGTATTAGAGAGCAATTCGTGCAATTCAACCAGAAATGCTGTATACAATTTGGAGGAACCGTTGGTAATTTTACAACAACAAAATGGAGGTCATATCGAGCATTTGCGGTAATTAGTGTTTGACATCAGAAATCCCATTATGTAAGCAATTAGATTCCATTTACTATTTGTTATTAATTTGATTTGTTAAGAATATATAATAAGTTGAAATATATCCCTTACTTTATAATCACCCGTTACAATGATGCCAAGGTGTACTATTCAGAAACAGGGCCGGCAATTTGTAATAAATCTTCTTGAGTACTTCAAGAGAGAAGAAGAAAATAATGGGCCTTTGCTATCATTATCTTCAATACATCAGAGAGTTGCAGGTACATTAAAAGTTAGTTTAGCAAGCAAAAACTTCATCAAAGCAGAGTGCAAAACTGGTGAACCTCTTATTACTCCAAAAAAAAACATATAACAGGCATAAATTGACTAATGATGTTGATGTAGTCAAATCAAAAATTCGTACACCCTTTATACACCATGAAAGACGAAAGAAATATATCACAATTAAAACGATTAATGAAATCGTGATGCAAAGATATTTCGAATACGAATTTGTAACGTATTTTAAGGAATACAGCTTTTCTTTCAAACAGGAAAATAATTGGCGTTTCCTTTGTGAGCAATCTCACATCGTAAGCAAGCGCATTACGCTTTTACGAGAGTACAAGAAGAATATCTGAGTTAATTTGTGTACCTCGTCTAAACAAGAAATTTTGCCAAGATGGCAGTGTGAAACGTTATAGAAATTACATACAGTTGATGGGAAGCATTTTGTTGTGCTGCACTGGAACGAGACATAGTTTCGTACAAAATGCCATGATTCAATGGACCAAAATTCTGTCAAAAAATAAGCTGCGGAAAAACTAATACCAAATCTTGCTGAAGCCTTGATAATGGTAATGCCTCATACAAGAAATTCTTGGTGGAGCCAGTTCCTCATAATTCCTGGAATAAAACTAAATTAGAAGAACGACTGGCTGGTAACGCTGTGTTATTTTATTTTCGAGAAATGCCATGAAAATTGACCTCCTAAATTTATGTAGTCAGAACAGAACAAACAAAATCCAAGGAATTTCTTCAAGAACATGGTCATCAAGTACTAAGATTGCCACCTTACTGCCACCAATATAATCCAATAGATTGGCGTGGGGTATTTGCAAACAATATTATGATCTGCACATTGGTTGGTTTTGGAGACAAACAAGTTTTAGAGATATAACAAAAAGCCTTGGATCAAAGTACTTCAGGTATTTGGACTAAGTAATTCTGTGAGGCACACAGAAGAAACTGTGAGGAAATATTGAGAATGCGAAATGCGCTATGATAAGATTAAACCGTTAATTATTTATTAATTTGAGTGGGAGGTCTGATGATGAAGACGATGAATTTTTAAAACTTCTTGATAGTCATCATGGTAATTATGAGAGTGATTCCTATTTCTACCTATTTACTGAATTTTTTAATTGCATTTAAAATACTTTAGCACTCCTTTGGCCGGTGATGGTTAATCTGTTGTGAAATTTTCAAGAGAAACTTTCGACACAGTATCTCATTCTGAATAATTTTTATTTAAAAAAGTTTTCATATGAAGCAACATTTTTTGGGCCCTCTTGATATGTGCTCACCTGCAAACAAATTTGCTATTCCCGAATTTCAAAAAGAATACTTTAACCATAACTTTTTTTACGATACAAATGCTTTATCGGATATGGTTCAAAAAAAAAGGAACTTTTTGTTTTTTCAGTATATTCGCTAATTTTTTTCCGATTTTTTTCGATCTTGAACTTAAATTGTAACTAGAAAAATACTGAAAATGTTTATAAAACCAGCTATATTTTTTCATAAAGAACAAACTGCCGGAAAATTAAAAAAAATATACTTAATATAGATTATTATGCCCAGCGCATCCACCATTTGTCATGACTGCCCACTTTTCGGGGTTACTCGTTTGGGCACACAATCCTTAGAACTTTCCTAGAGGATTACACCCGAAATCTCTACCTAACTGGTTATAGCAAGCCACCGAACAAAGGGGTAAGAGTGGATGAAAACAATACTATCTATAAAATGTTAACTAAACTGTATTACAATTCCAAAAAAAAAAACACAAAAGACAAGTAAGTAAAAATATTCAGATGTAGTTGAAATTGCAAAACTGCATATTGCATTTTTGTTCTAAACTAACAAATTTTTCCTATGAATATTTCTTTGTAAATTATCAGTCCATTCCAAAGATCTAATTCGGTTAGGCACGTTTGAAGATATTGATATTTTTGTGGTGGCATGTTTTTGAAATTGCAGAAAATAAAATTTAAAAAATTTGCATAATAAACATGTTTCCAAGTAGTAAAACAAAAAACTTAATCTACGCCAACTTGCCAAATCCAGAACTTTTTCTCTATGACCGTGTAGGGATAATAAAAATTAGCGAGGCAACTGAAAAAACAAAAAGCTCCGGTTTTTTTAGACCACTCGATATAGATAGAAAATAAAATCCTAGAAAAAAAAAGTACCGAAATAAAACTGGATTATTCTCTGCGAGAAAATTAAATAAAACAATAGTCATCAAGTATTACAAAACTTCTGGTCACAGAAACCTATGATCTAGTCGTCTAAGAGTCTACTTATGTAATCATATAAACTTTTATGACTCACTGACTTCCACTGTCAATTCTTAAAAATTTACTACTTTTTCTTAAACACTAACGAATTTAAAGAACATAATTAAAACAAGATTTTTATTAATTAATTACCTATATAAAACAAATGTTTATTTATGTACTATTTGCCCCGTTATATATGTTCCGCTGAATAATAAACAAATATGACTCACTTCGATTCCCCGCTTTCCATAATTAAAGATTCATTTTGCATCACCGGAGTGGTCGGTGAAGGTAGAGTTGCGAACAAATTCGCCATAGTCTGTTCAAAACAGTAGCGTAACAAGTATTTCTACACTTGGTTAGTTAAAATTTGAATAAAAAATTCCCTTTTATATTTGAGCCACGCCGCTTTTTTTCTAAACATTTACATATTAATTCACATACACGGTAATCAACACACAGTAAAAGGATCTACGGACAAGACTCTGAAACATCTATATCTTGTGAACTGGGGAAAAATAATTCAGACTGAACTTTTAAAAGTATGTTTTTGTACGACATAAACGTTATTAGGATTAAAAATGTATTTTTTTTACATTTAAATTATAATTTTGGTAAATTTTCTTCTATTATACTATAATTTGCTTTTTGATTACAAGATATAAATATTTCTAAGTATGTCCCTAATATCCTTTGGCAACCATTGTCAGCTTACGGCGACTCTGAAGTCAAGCTTCACTTGATATTCTAAAATTTTACACCTAAATCCGTTGTTTTTGTAACCCATGTCGCACTATAGTGCTTTCGTAAATTCTGTAGAGTAAAAGAAGGCGGATTCAGTGGCCTGCATGGGCATGAAATAATAATATAATAATAAAGATGAAATAATTTGATTAAGAATACCTCCTTGTTTTTAAATAGTCCCTTTGTGTTTAAATAAATGCTCTTTCACTTAGATAAATACCCGAATTTTTTGTTTTACTCCACAAATTTCACGAAAATACTATAGATTAAAATTTCACAGTTTCAACATTATATCAAAATTTCTAACTGCGGTTTAAAATTTATATTTTAACTAAAACGATTATGAACATTAATTTTAGCAGTTACTGTAATGATTTGGAATGATTATAATAAATAAAAACATTACAAACTACAAACAGCTGAGACAACAAGCTATCAGATGGTTCGTAAATGGGTTACAAATGAAAGCATGCGAAATAAAATGAAATATAAATAGATAAATAAGAGAATGTAGATGGAAAGCATCCCGTCTCCATTGTTCCAAGAATTTTTGAAAATATTATTGTTTTGCACTAATGCATAAAAAAATAAATTGGTGCATGCTCTGACGTGGTGTACTGAAAGCTACCAGTCTACGTTTTGTCCAGAAAATTCCATCATTAACCAACTTTTTAGCAAAAGGCAGATCCTATAAAAAACCCATGGAATATGGTATAGATTACCATCACTATTTCATAGATTTTAAAGCTGCATATTAACATAAAGCTATCCAATAAAGAGTAAAAGAGCATCACTATTTTTGACACAGAAAGGGTTTGTGAAAAAAGACGCGCATGTGTGTCCTTTTCTTGCGGTTAAATATCCGCGGAACCATATTTAAAGTCCAATTAAGTACTAACATACGCCGATGAAGTAGATATTGACTAAACCCCTAGGAATTTAGAGACTGCTTTTCAAATTTAGAACCTCATGCCAAGACTGCGGGTCTAGTGATAAACGAGAAAAAGACCAAATATATTAAGGAATCAAAAGCATGTGGTAGATTCGATAACATCATTGCTAGGTGCTCACACATTTGACAGGTGGAATAAGTTTGAATACCTTGGTACTTTAGTGATGGAAAATAATGCCGTTTGCTCTGAAATAAAAAAGGAATTATCACAGCAAACAAATTCTATTATGGATTCCAAAGAGGCCTCAGGTTAACAGTTTCTTATCACTAAATTAGAAAAAAGTGTATAAAACACTCATTAGATCCATCCTAACATACGTCTTGGACGCATGAGCATATATCGGGATGCCCTGGCTGTTTTCTAAAGAAAAATTCGTAGGCGGATCTTCGGTCCGGTCAACGTGAACAATATGTACGGTACAACCATGAACTCTACCTACTGTTTGGAGACCAGGACATCCCTTCATACATCAAATATGACCTAAGGATATATAATAAGGATGGAGGAAGATCAACGCGGTCTGGAGTGATTCTAATGTGATACCGACTGGACAGCCCAAAATGATAAAAAAGATGGTTCTAGGGCAGCGAAGTAAAATTTGGGAGGTCTAGAATATGAACTGAGTTGTAGGACCACAAAAAAGAAGTACTAAGATAGAATCAGACCGTGGTCATGAGTCTTTGCCCAGCCTATATTATTTCCTACCACAATCCATAACTAATTATATTTTATTTTACATATATACCACGATATTTTGATTCAATCGATTAAATCGAGTATATAATGAGTGTAATTTAATTATTTTTAAATATTTATCTGCATAATTCTTGAGGTATGATTATTCTGTCTATTTTTATTGATCTACCTCTCAAAAATATCCTATGATTCTTATAATATTCTCTGTAAGAAAATATGTATAACAAATAACGTGATCACTACATAAAAAGAAATTAAAATTTTTGATAATGTAATTTGACGCTTATATTGAAAATTCTACCTATAATGTTAAAATAGTAGGATTTTGCTTTTTAACAAATAAATAAATAAGAGTTTCTGATTTGCGCTGTTTATTAAAAGTGTATATCTTTAAAATGATAAGAACATAAATATTTACTTTAATCAAAAAGAAAAAAATTCAAATCAGAATTGCACCATATGTTGTAAGATAAATACAGATTGGCCTTGAATGAATATATTGTTTCTGATAAAACATTGTCTCGACGAAATTTTACAATTATTACATATTTGAAACTTCACATATGTAGATACCATCCTAACCATTCTGACTAACTGAGCTATAGCTCGAGGGATAACCCTCCAACAATATTTTTTATTTATAGCAAAATCAAAACTGCAACTTAAATTAATATAGTTTTTAATAATTACAATATACTTTTAGGATATGGCTACAGTGCGTCTACAACTGAATTAGTTATTATAATAGTTGTATAAAAGCAACAAAAATAGTTAAGCAAAAATTTAAGTTTCCAATTTTGTAGCTCTCAAGGAATGCGAAAATGCATACTCAAACTTGAAGCACATTTAACCGGGCGGAATCGGCCTGCACCGGCCAGCAAAAATGCCGAAGGAATGAATTACAGGCCGTGTGCACATTTATCTGGGCGGAGTCGAGTCGGCTCGGCAAACAGTCCTCCGGAATGCCGGCTTGGATTTGCTCCCAGTAGCATCCATGGGCAAAAATTCGTTGCGAACTGAATTCGTCCCGGTAAATGTGTTCATCCAAACAAAAACCAGTGGCATGCGTCCCCATTTCAGAGCCGTTCGGCTTATAAACGATGATATTCGGTACTTTTCGTCGAGCATTCGGAATGAAAAAACAACAAGCACTACAAGACTAGACAGTAGCAATAGGTACACTATAGAAGGTTCGACTAATGAACCTTGTCGATAAATTCACTTTAGCTCTGATTGCTTTCAGGTGGTGTGGCTGAAGCTCAGTGACTGATTCTACTTCAGCACTTCGCCAGCCTCCTCACTTGAAGTCTCGTAGACCGAGTTCAACGGCGGCTCTTTTTACTGCTTTGAACAAATCTGCACCCACTTCTGCAGTTTCATGATATTTTACGGACCACAAGAAAGAATTTGAGCTCTTGAGGATATTACATGCCATACCCACTACCCAGTACTACTCTGTCACGCATATAATCTAGGCTCAAGAGTCCTCGACCCAGCCGTAGGCGTGGGACGCGATCTAGGATGAATCAGCAGCTTACGGGTACCCCTGTCTAATTGGCGCAGCTCATCAACTGTCCATTTTACTACTCCAAATGAATAAAAACAACTAGAACAGCAAGCATGTTAGTCGCAGACACCTTCTTCTCCCCGAAATGTTCGGATGATCAAATTTTTCGGAGTATGTGCCACGAAGAAAATTCTTTATACGTTTTACATCCTGGTGGTACACCCAGGACATGCTCGGGCATCTAGATGTGGTAGGATGTTCCATCTGCGTGCTGTGCATCTCATTACGACCTATTTTATTATCATTACTAAATATAGGGAATTTGGATATCATGCCGGAGTCAGAATTTAATCTTAGTCCGAAAAAAATGCGCGATATAATTGTAATAAAATAAATTGCAATTTCTAACTGTGTACATACAAATGTGTAAGTACATGTAAAAAGGTTAAAAGAAGAGTTATTTACGTCGTAAAGTTCAAATTTCCTATATCTAATCATTAATGTTAGAATAGCGTTACCCGTTACCTTCATAAGAATATGATATTTATGACATTTCTGTTTTAGTGGCATTGAAATAAGTATAGAGAAACCACTTCTTTTTTCTGATTTTTCGTGTTTTCTATTATATTTTTTAACGGATAGGATTTTCGACAACCCTGATTATACGAACAAATAAATATAACAATAAATATATAGATAGTAGGTATTAAGAGGGCTAATCGAACCAGTGTTTGTAAGGTAATTTTTCAAAATTTATTTCTTCCATACGGTTTGGTCAAATTACACCAAATTTGGAGGATCAGTAGTTGAAAGTGTACTAGAGGGTACATGTATATCTATTTTAATTAATTTTCACTTTATGTAGGGAAAATTTATACTGTAAATATAAGTGAAATTTGGACGTGATTAGCTCCTGAATTATGATATCAATCGGTAAAATTCGAGGTAAAATTCATACATGTCGTCTAGAATGAATCTTCGTAAATATGCTCAGCAAGTTTCAAACTTTTATTCCGTACTATTTGGTTAAAAAGAATTTTCTAAATAAGTATCTTTGTCACTACAAATGGAGCAAGGAAGTGTTACCTCTATCGGGAATCGCACCTCAATGAAGTCGAGTGGGGCCGTTCGTAAAGTAAGTTAACCCGCCCTGCACGAGGCCGGTCCAGGTCTACAGCGATGACTAGGGTAAAAAGGCAATAGTCCTGCCTGGCCCTAGCATCCGAGACCGTCATCATGCCAAATGGATATTGGCGCGGTGAATAAAACGTCCAGTGAAGGTATAGTCAAGAGCAAAATTATTCAGCGGCACATGTATAAAAACTTTCTAGAGAGTGACACAGCTATCCGAAGCTTTTTCCCGACTAGGCCCCTTAAAGATGGGCGGTATTTAATTTAAACAATTTGACATGAGAAGGCCAGTGAAAATGACGTTCGTCATTATTGCTCTATATGTGTTTTTCATAATTTATTACACACTATTATCTTCCATCAACAAACCATTATATATTAGTCAGTCAATGACCTGGAGTGTATTTTTTCGTAAAAAATCTTTTAATTTACGATAAAATTTATCGTATATTATATAATATTTAATATTGGCACACATTCCTGCATAATTTTTTTTATTTTACATTTGTTTATGAAAAATGGAAACAAAACCCAATCTGTTTCCTTTTTCCTTTATCAAGTGTTTTATAATTTCTATGAAATATGTTATTTATTTATTTGTCAAAAAACACCCTCTAACTATTTCTTGCGCATATAATACTAGCGTAGAAGGTTATTTTCCTAGTAAAATATCGGGTAACCCTGTTTGTTATATTTCAATCAACTTTAGGAAGGAAAAGAGATATGCTCTAACAACATTTACTCTAAGTATATAAAAATCATAGTTCTTTTGTGCATAATGCAATTAATTTTATTATAAATTGTTGACTATAATTAATTAGAAAAAAAATATTAAACAATGGAATGAATGCTGATTATATTTTGTATACTTATTATGTAATTCAAATACCTAGTAAGAAGAATAACTATGTAAATACATTATTAATTTTGCTTATTCGTATTTAATAGCGATGTTTGTTTACTAATTAGTTACAAATTGAATTATACACACTAAACGGGAATAAAAAATATTCTAAATTATAAAAAATGCATTAGTTTTTATTTAGTTCTGTAATTAATTACTATTTTATACTTCAAATACGAAGTATCTTAAATATTAAATATAATTACCAAATGTCTCCTCCATAAAGAAAATTTAGTGCCATATCCCCAAAAAAACAACTATGCCACGGTATTATTTTTATTAAGAAAACTTTTTGAATTTGGGTTTAACAAAAATTTATTATACTTTTGCTCCTCTTACTTAAAAGATAGAAAGCAATACAAAATAACATAGATTTATTGGGGTCAAAATAAAATAAAGAAGTTCTTGTTCCTGATCTATCCCATCCTAGATCCAATTCTTTAGCTACGCTACGATGATGAGGGGCAATAACTCCGAAACACGTGTCCGTAGCTGCATAGTTGTTTTTTTGGAGATATGGCACTAAACCTTGTTTATTTTATTTTGACCCCAATAAATCTATATTATTTTGATTGTATTTGCCAGGTGGAAACAGGCAGTACACATAGAGCTCTGTGTGTTGACTGTGCTTATTGAGGCCCCAATTGTGGCACATGGGAACATGAAGGCACTAATTGAGTACTGTGTACTGTACTTTCCAGCTTTATTTTAGTTCTTGTTCCTGATCTATCCCATCCTAGATCCAATTCTTTAGCTACGCTACGCTGATGAGGGGCAATAACTCCGAAACACGTGTCCGTAGCTGCATAGTTGTTTTTTTGGGGATATGGCACTAAATTTTCTTTATTTTATTTTGACCCCAATAAATCTATATTATTTTGTCTCCTCCATATTTCAATGAAACTATGCGTTTTTGAATCCCGTTCCCAAAAGATACTTTCTGTGCATCTACCCGTGTTCAAACGTTAAGGAGTCGTTATAATTAGGTTTTCAGAATTAACTGAAACAACCCAATCGATTTTGGTTGATCTCGGTCACCGGAAATGATGGTTTATACGCTTTTTCCTAAATAAAATTTGTAATAATTAATAATCAACTTTTATCTGTCGTTTTATACTAAAACATCTGCTGAAGTTGTGTGCTGGCCACATCTTAATTTTTTTCTTTTCCATTATTTAAAAACAATTATGAAAAATTGAACATAAAGGGGTTTAAATCTATCACTCCTGCTGAGGGTTGAAATCCTTTGGTCTATTTCTTATTAAGTACTTTTTTTAAATATGATTAAATAATATAAACCATAATAATTTTTATTTATTACTATTTACCTAATATAATGTAATAAAATACAATAACTTGTGCAATAAATGAGAAAAATGTCTGCGAATTCCTGTCAAAACAAATATTTATTTAATTTACACATTCCTATCTTTTCTCACATACCTAAGATATTAAGTAATTAAATATTTACACTTTATTTAAACCTGTCACGTCAACAACGTTAACTTCAAACAAATGCTTGGTAAAATGTTGTTAATTAATTAATATAGTCATAAAATAATACAATAAATATGATTTTACATGAAGAGTTGTTTATATTTAGTTTATTACTAATTATCAGAATCAATTAATTAATTATTAGTAATTATTAGTGCGTAACAAAAGTATGGAATACATTAATTTTCTGTGTTGATACAATATATAACAACCCCATCTGACATAACACTCAACTGAGTGTATCACCTGTCGAATCCTTTGCTTTAATTCATCCAAGTTATCGGGACAATTTTTATAAACACGACTTTAAATATCCCCATAAAAAGAAATCTAATAGTGTAAGGTTTGGGGACCTTACTGGCCACTTAGTGGATCGTCGTCTACGAATCTAGCAATCTGGAATATTTCAATATGATATAAACAAACAGGAACGGCACAATGTGGTGGTACACCGTCCGTGTCCGCATCCTGTTGAAAATAAAGGTCGTCCCTAAAAGTACCCGGTAATTCGTGTTGAAGATACAGTTCTATTACAGCAGGAATCAAAAAAAAAGGATCTATAATTCTATCCTCAACTACGCCAACTCATACGTTTAGTCTTTGGGGTCGCTGAGTGTATTTTTCCTGTACCCAATATTTACAATTCTGACGATTTATTGCCCCGTTTTATGTAAAGGTAGATTCAACCGAAAATAAAATATTTTTTACAAATCGGTTAGGTATTACTGTTTTACAACTCTTGTGTCTGTTCAAACAACGGAATTCGCCGATCAAAGTCGTAAAGTAAAATAACCCCAAGAATTGTGGAAAAAATTAAACGTACACAAAAAATCAAATCACATAATATATCTGAGGGCACAAAAGATGTTAACCAAATTAATACATTTTTTACCCACATCACTCATCCACAAATAAACCATAACTTCACTTATTTCTGCAGAATAAATTGCCTAATATTTAACCCAATTCGTAATTACTCGTGTCACCGAAGAGAAACTAGAAAACTAGAAAATGCTCTAATTTTATTAGGTCTGATACTTATGGAATAGATTCTATAAACCCACAGATGTTAAAAAAGAATTTTCCCGAATTGTAAACGGGAAATTACTTTTTAGGCAATGGTATAATTCCACCATATGGAAAAAATCAAGAACACCTCTTGCCAAAGTTGCCTATGTAACTGAATTACAACAGCATACTGCCCTCCATGTCCAAATTATTGGAAACAAATTTTAGCATTAGATTAATCTAGAGACGTGGTATGTAACATCTTATCACCAACCCAATCCAGATTTCGGTGACACCATAGTACAACCACATTGTTACTTAATATCTACAATAATATGACAAAAGCCATAATTCAGGTTACTTACTTAGTCCTTCTTGAATATAGTAAGGCCGTTGACTCAATTAATCACAATTTGGTAATAGCTAAGTTACATTATTATTTATGAGTAAATATTTAGAGATTGTCTTTCCCATTGTACACATATTGTTAAACTAAATAACAATATGTTAACAGAACTTCTAGTTACACAGGCTGTCCCGCAAGGGAGTATCTTAGATCCACTGCTCATTATAATATTTACCGCCGAACTGCCTGACCGATTATCGCCAAATTCTAACATCCACCTTTACGCCGACGACACCGAGTTTCAAATTTTCTGTAACCCAAAACAATGCATTTAGTTAAACAATTCGTACAGCTGGATCAGCTATTTGATTACTTTACTTGGTTTAAATTATATAGTCGATACAATTATTACAAGTATATATAGGATGTTTTGCGCGAAATGGTGCTCATGATGTTATAAAGTTTATACGAGCATCCCGTGCGAGTTATATACTATACTTTTTCTACGACAAAGTCTGTTATTCCTTTAAATTCAAAAAACATTTCGATAACGCAGCTGTGTTTGTATTTTGCTACTATGACAGTACTGTCATATATATTCTAGTACAGTTAATATATTTAAGATTGATGTACATTACATAAGAGAAGAACTGCCGTAAATATAAAAATATCTTTGGATTGATCCTTTGGAGGGGACTGTTTAAATTCAATTATGTTAGTCTAGTTGTCAAATATCTTTAAACTTATTACGTTATTATAATTGTACCTCTTTATCTCAAATTAATTAAAAACAAAGTGAAAAGGTTTCTTAGAAATTTTTGCAATCAAATTATTATTGTTATTTACAAATCTGTCTGCTCAAAATAATCTATACCAGGAAATAATGTCAGATAAGATAACCTAATTGTTTCCCTAATGTCAGAATTCCACATAATAGTATAGACTAGTATATACTAGATATTGTAACTATCAGGAACTTGTGATAAAAAATTGATATTCACAAAATTATCATACACATCCTTCTAGTCTATTCGCTTGAAATGTTTGAATCGCAAAAGAATAGAACACTGAGAATTTTCATCAGACTTGAAAATTTTAATTTAATTCAATGAAAAACGTTTTTCATTATTTTAGCCTAATTAACTTACAGTTGCTTATGTATTAAACTGAAATCGATGCAATGGTCAAAAAAAAAAAAATTATTCACATCGATATACCTAAAGCGAGCTTTCGAAAATTGTATTTGAAAAGATATCTATACTAGATTCATTGCTATTTAAGGATTCAAAAACTTCTAAGATCACCGTATTCTGCTTAAGGTAAGAGGCGTGTCGATCATTCAGCCCTCACTCATAGAAAAACCCAAAAATATCTGATAAAGATTAACACAATGGGAATGATATTTTTACTCCCATTCCTAATCCAAAATGACGGTAGATCTCTGTTGATTGGAAAATTGCAGATACTTTAGCCGACAAAGCGTGGCAAAACAAACAAACACACATATGAACAAAAACATAAATAGAATATCAGAGAGCTGTGTAATTTATCTTTTAACAATGTCAATGTAAATAAATAATTCCGTTCGACAAAGGCAGCACACCTGTCGGCTCATCCACAAGGGCAATGCTTATCTAAGTTAAAACTATTTTCAACAAAATAATAATAATAATAATAATCAAATTTAAATGCAAATCTCCTCTGTATATCTATTCCACTACTTAAGGCTTCAAACCAATGGGCTATAGATGAATTAAAAATATCTACAATACATACATAATATGTAATTGTATTTACAAGCAGAAAACAAAAAACCTATTTATTTCTTTGAATAAAATATGTAATCTCAATGTTTGGATTTAGGCCAGCAAACTTAAGGTTTAGCAGGATATTATTTCATCATCTAATAGAGGAAAATACACTGCATAACATACCAAAAGTTTGCACCATGTGAAATTCTGGGATCCACTTTTTCTGAGAAAAATGGGGAAAAAATTATTTCTTGTTTAATTTTAATCTTACAGAAAATATATAATAAATAATTGTGCTTATCCTCCATTCTTATTTGATTCTAGTATTATGCTTCGCAAAGCATGCAATTTCACAATAGCTCAAGTTGGAAAATATAAATGGAAAGCTCTTTCAAGCTTCTGACTATTATGCTCTCGATAAGAGTCTTTACTGCATCATGGGATAATGCAGACAGAACAAATTCTTGATCGATATAAAGAACAATCATCCAAAGAAGACCGCACACACCTAAGAAAGTACAAACATTAGCCTATCTGTCTTCCATCATCTTGCAACTGTTTTTTCCAGATACTAAATTCATGGGAGAGACTTTTCGTCTCATAGCTGTTCACCTGACACTGAAGAATTCACTGTCATGCGCGTTAATAGGTATATGAATACTGAAAAAGTAATTGAGTAGATGATCTCCATGTCTTTATTAGCCTTGTAATTTTAATCGCTTCACTTCAACTGTCGCTTTGACTGAAGCAAATTCAATGCTCACATTATTGGGTGGCTATCATGATGGAACATAGGCCAATTTGAGCCAATAAAACTAAAATTCTAGCCAAATGTTTTATTACACCAGACGAGTTGAAGAGTTAGTCTCCACACAGTCTAAAGAAAGTATCCGCGTTGCCTGTTTATAATCAAATAATGAAAGAAAAGTCTGGCAATCCGTGCAACAGCGAATTGACAAAAAAACAATGAGTACCTATTCAAATTATGATCATCCTGAGAAAAATGGGAAACTCCATTTATTACACACCACACAAAAAAATCCTGATCTGGGGTCTGACCATGTTTACTATATGTTTTTGCATGGGGTCGCTGAATCCTTAATCTGTTTAACCCCATCACATCAGGATTTTGCCATAAGCTCAAGAAACCCATTATTTCAACTATTAAATGCATATAACCCTAAGAATGACGTTGTAATCTGAAAACCCAAACTCTTAAACCCCATAACCTACTTAACCAAAAATCTATCAACTCCAATAACCACGTACGTCAGACATTTATCTTGATATGTACGTTATTTTAATAACCGCATAACTCTGGTCATTGCACCTTTTCTTTTCAAATTATTGTACGCGTCGGCATTGGCGTTACCCGATGTACGCCGTGGGTAGGTTGCCCACCATCACCACGTGTAGAAGTGCCGTGGATGCAGACGTACGCAAGATATAATCGCTTTGAATAGAACCTGAGCTTTGAATTCTTTGAAAGAAAATATTTTCTAGAACCACGTACCAAAATACGTAGATTTATCACTGATATTTTTCATTGATATACAAAGACTCATGAATGAATGTGCATAGAATTAGAGCATTTTTAGAGACCTGACAGATAAGCGTACATATCAGGTTAAATGTCTGACATACGTGGTTATTGGAGTTGATAGATTTTTGGTTAAGTGGGTTATGGGGTTATGGGGTTTAAGAGCTTGGATTTTCAGATTACAACTGCATTGTTAGGGTTATATGTGTCTAATAGATGAAAATATGGGTTTCTTGAGGTTATGGCGAAATCCTGATGTGATAGGGTTAAATAGACCTCGGATTCGGATTCTGCGACCCCAATAACATATAGTAAACATGGTCAGACCGCCAGATCAGAATTTTTTTGTGTGGCTGTGTTATTTACATCGCCATTTCCTAAGGTGGAAGGCCATTCCTAGGGTTAAAGTGGTGTAAACTTTGGATATGCTATTTAGCACATTTTTTTTTAAATGTGCTGAAAAAATAATTCTTATTGCAGGTTTTGTCAGAGGTTAGGGATATTCCTATATTTTTCCTAGCCTAAATATTTAAAAATTGTACCAATTGAAATTGTAATGCGAGTAAGGCGATAGCACAGCAAACTGTGCCAATACTCCTTTAGGTGTTTATATAAAACTATTGATGTTTATTAATAATTTTATCCCACAGATTCTTCGCTTTAAATATAGAGAATAAGGGAACATGTTCACCCTTGCCAAACCAGAGTACACTCCTGCCACTGGCGTAATCTCAAGTCCACAGGTATCTAAACTCGACGTTTATAAATCAGGTGTTTTCGATCCCACCGGTTTCTAAAAATACACTCCACCTGCCCACGCATTGGCGAACCGTTATTTTAGAATCGACAAGGCCGTCAAATATTGCATTTCTAAAACAATGTACGTGTAGGAATACTTCGAGGAATCATACTCAAATATTTAGCAGCCCGCAAGTACTTGTCAAAATAAATTACATTGAATGTTGGTATTTCGAGTTTTACATCTCTATTTATTCGTGACATTCACATACGCTGCCGCCCCCGCCATGGCTTGAAAAATATGATGTGACACTACCAAGATTTTACAGCTTACACTTTCATAAATACTGCAGTAGAATTTCTGGATTGCTACCCAAATATAACGAAATTCCTAGTAAAATGTAAAATAGGATAATCGAAAAAATAACAGAATATTCGCGAAAAATATTTAACAACCCTATTTTATTCATAAGAAAGAATGATGATAGTAAGACTGATATTGAGGGGTAAACCTGTTGGTGTACAGGCACGTAGAATTCTTTGGAATTGCCTTGGAATTCCGTGGAGTTCTCTTGAAATTTTTTTAAAGATTTTGCATTCCTCAGAAGTTTTACAATTATTGTATAATTAGTTATTTACACGTTATTTGTTACTATTTGTATTTTAGCATCATTCATTTTACATTATCCTTGTATTATATTTTTAAATAGAAATAACATCGTTACTTTAATGACATATATGAATTGATTAAACAAGTGGATAATTAGGCCGAGTTGAACAACACGTCAAGTGTAATATCACTTTTTACACGAGTTTTTATACACTAATTTTTCTGTATGTAAATGTGTGACAGGTTAAATAAGACATTAATAACAATGACAACCAATACCTTAATAAGTTCCTTTTTTAGTACGTCCAACCTCAGAAATGGTGTATACTCACCGAAGCTACATTATGACGTCCGTACTACACCAACTCTAACCCATATAGTCCTTGAGGTTTACTTTTTCGTCCAGAGTGTTCTTTTTTTTATTAAATAAGTTTAATTTTCCTGAAAGCTCTTCAAAATTATAAAACCAAGTTATTATATCAACACACACAGGTTTTTTTTTTGGGTTTGCAGATTTTATTAGGTTGTAGTATTGCCCAGGATCGTAGATATTTTCCACTCTTCTGACTTTCATTTCAATCCGACCAAAATCTCAGTCTAGGTAACTATGACCAATCTCCAGGAATTTGTGCTCAGTAACCTTGAACAGTCTATTCAAACTTAGAAAGTTAGTCCCAAAGATTTTTGTCCTCGTATTATTTAATTACATTTTGTACCTTCAAGTTATATTGAAATAAGGTACAAGAATCATTTTATGGTGATTTTTGTTTCGTGAATAGTGCGATTCTTCGACTGAACATATTTCTATGTCTTCTTAGTCGATGTGGTCTGTTTGAGTGGCGCTCTCTATTTTATCAGGTAAAGTAATAGACTGTCCACTTTTCAGTTTTTTTAATGAGCAAATTTTTTGTTAAATTGATGTAATGAACAAAATACATCTCTGCATACCAAAATTGTTTGTCTACCGTAAGTAACTGAATACGTGAATAAATATTGTTTCGGAGTTTTTACATTAACTCTGTGACGTACAATTGGTATTATAGCAATAGATTAAATAATAGAGAATTTTTTAGAGTTAATATCCAAATAACATTTTTTTCAGAATAGTCTGACTTCCAAATTTAATTTTCACTGTACTTTAATCCGCATTTTTCCTTGCACAACAAAACTGTTCTATCTTCATTTTCGGCATAAGTTTTCCATTTTGGGAAACACATTCTTCTACTCTGTCTCTCTTGCAACTGCTGATCTTCTTTTTTTCATTGGTTCGGATGTCGTAGCCGGTTTCTAGAAACATTTTCATTTAGATCAAAACCTATTTCATTTTCGGCCGTAGCAGGTAATTCATTCTCAAGGTAATCATTTATTGCGTCTGCTAACCTTTCATTGATAGGTTTTTCATAAATTTCCTCAGGATTTTCACATTCACCGCTGTTTCCTTCTTCATCACTTGAGGGAACATTCACCACCAAAGGACACATAAAGTTATATAAGGCCTCTTACAAATGTGATAATAAACTATTTTTGATAAAAAATAGCTGTTTATTTCCATCTAAAAGAAATGTATATTTCTTTGGAATTCCATGGAATTGCATAAAATTCCCTGAAATTCTTTTGGAATTCCTTGTTTCTTTGGAATTCCTAGCCAAAATATTGGAATTCCATTGAAGTACTTCGGAAGTAGAAGCTTGGTTTACAGATTTTTGTCGATAGGTTTTCCCCTCGATAATAAATCATATGCAGAATTAGTAGGTTAAATTATGGGCAAAACTAATGTTTTTTTTTTTAATTGTTCGAAATATGAATTTAGTGATTTTTTATTGGGGTTTTACGAAAACTTCTTTTCGTGCAATTAAAAAATAAATGGAGATTACTTTTGCCTGTAACTTCACTTACTAAATCTGTATAACATAAATAAAAATAAATATTAGTTTTTATTTTGTGGTTTTCATCAATAGAAACATTTTAAGAGTGATTTATGTTGGTCGTCTAATGAAAACCATCTTATATGATCAATTTGATTAAGTAACACTAACCTAAAATCTGCGACGCATAAGATACTTAATAATGTAAAATTCATACACGCATTTTAAGTGAAAACAAGGTCAACCAGGTTGAAAACAATCCCATAATTTCTATGTGGAAAATTATAATATTTTCGTTTTATTTTTTATTTGAATTGAGATCTTTCAAGAATTAACACAGCCAAGCAATTTCAGTAAAAAGTGACATAAAAAGAAAATTGACAATGCCAAAGTTTTTGCCTCTGTTTTGCTAATTCACTATTCAGTTCACAATAAATAATACCTTGAAACTACGTACGTATTTACGTAATAAATAATAAAAAACGTATATAGTACGTTAATTCATTTTATACATTTATGTAGTAATAAAACAATTAAGTTTTTAATCAGATATCAATCTATTTTGAGAACTATTATAAAATCAGTTATGGTTATGAGTATGACTGTTATTAGAATAACAATAAAGTTTTTTACCGATCAGTGGCGCAAAACACTTTTTTTTCAGAATTAGGTAGAAAATATATCGACCAGTTTCAAATTTTATCAAGAAATATAGATTTTTATTGTTATACCCTACCTTTTTGAAATTTGTAGTGAAAAAGAGATCTAAAATAATATTTTATGAAACTATTAGTGGATAGTAGGACAAATAAAACTATTGTTCTTTATTTAGATTGACTGGTTTCTGCAGTATAACCTGCCTTCCTCAGAATCTGTAATTTATTAATAGTGTGACCAAAGGATTTACAAGATACTAAAAAGCACTTCTAATAATAAAACCTATTATTTCCAATTTTAATTATATTAGTCATAAATAAATAACAAACATACACATTCAAAGTCAAAACAACAATTACTGACACATATAACATTAAAAAATAACAATGCAATAATAACTACAAATTTGATTTTACATACGTGAACAATTACTGTTCTGATATAGGTTAAATTCTTCTTCTTTTTGATGATACTGTGGCATTCATTTTAATCCCTAATTCATATTAGGGCATAGTTAGATTGAGGTTATTCATATTCTTCTTCCTCTATTAATTAATGCCATTATCATACAAATTAGAAGACGATGAGTACGTCAAATTTCTAACCTGATTTTATTTAAAAATTAAACTTATTTAATAATTTATAGCTGGAAAGGTTTTTTGCGTAAAGTGTCCAAAGTTTAGAAAAACTAGTTTTTCAACTTGCCAATATTTCGGTAAATTTATTACCTTAAACGCTGAAAACTAAATTAAAATTTAGTTTTCAGCGTACTATATAAAATTATACATAAAATTGCAAGTAAATGTAGATATAAACTTTGTCCATGAGTTTTAATAATGATGTATAATAATGATTTATACATTGTACTTAAATTATCTACACCTGTTCTTACATTAACACAATTTTTGTTACAATTTATATAATACAATTTATAAGTACATCATTTCTAGTAAAAGTCTCTTATTTAAATTCTGTTCAGTATCCAATACTTTTGTTTCTTTAAAGTTAAATTTACAGTTTTGTTCTATTACATACTTAGTTAGATAAAGCTGTTGACGTTTTTTTGTTTTTAATATCATATTTATGGTTTTTTATTCTCGAACTTAACCATTGTTTAGTTTGGCCAATATATTGTTTACCACATTCACAAGGAATTTGATATACAACACTACTTTTATTTCAACTGGAATTTTATCTTTATTTCTATTGAACAACGGATCTAATACATTTTTCATTGTAAAAAGTTACTTTATTATTATTTTCGTTCTCCAAACTCCTTTTTAAATTTTGAGATAAACCATTAACAAACGGTATTTTGTAGAATTTTTTGTTAATATTTATTGTCAAATTTGTAACTCTCGAACTGTTTTCTGAGATAAATGTTTTAATTAACCTATCTGGATAATTATTGTTGATTAGAATATTTTTAGCTATATCATAATTTTTTTTGTTTAAATTTATTACTGCACAAATTTTCTATTTTGAATTTCATGGACTTTATAGTAGCAATTTTTTTATTTAGAGAATGACTTGAATAAAAATTTAAAATTCTATTGGAATTAATATTTTTCTATACCACTCTGTTAATATGTTCTCTCTTTCTCTAATAAGCAATTCATCTAAAAACGGGATCATGCTATTTTCTTCTTTTTCAGCAGTAAATTGAATATAGTTATTGAATGAATTCAATTCATTTAAAATCATATTAACACAGTTTTCTGGTGCTGCTAATAAAATGTTATCTACATATAGGAAAAGGAACGGTATATTCAATGATAATATTTCCAAACAACCTGAAATGATGTCTTGTAGAGCCATATTTGCAACGCCGGATTACCCATTGCAGTCCCAAAATTTTGCATATAGAAGCTATTGTTAAATGAAAAGTAACTACATCAAAACAAATATCAACTAACTCCACACAAATATTTTGTGGAATATTTGTATGAGTTTCAATACTCTCCCAATACATTATCATCGAATGTTTGACAGTATCTTTTGAAACATTGGTAAATAATGATTTGACATCTAATGATAGTAAAATATATCCATCAGGTAATTTTATTTGCTGTATTTTTCCAACTGAATTAAATGAATTTGTAATATTGTATTGAAGTTCTGGGTTTATGTTATTTAGAATATTTGATACATACTTTGCTAAATGATAAGAAGGCGAATTTATTTGACTTATTGCTAGTCTTAATAGAGCATTCTCCTTATAGATTTTAGGCAATCCATATCCTAGAGGTGGTCTTGAGTTATTAACCGTAAGTATTTCTTCTCTCTTTCATCTATATATCCTTCGTGACATAGTTTTCTTACTAATTTATTATTCTTATTCTGGTATTTTACTGTTGGGTCGTTATTTAATTTTTCATACGTTCTTCTGTCTTCTAATAGCTCATTCATCTTTTCCAAATAATCTTCCTTTTTTAGTAGAACAGTCTTATTTCCTGCTATCTGCTTTGGTCACCAATATATCATCGTTATTATTTAAAAAACATTTGGTTTTATTGAAATCTGTATCTATTTTATCGATTTTCTTATTATTTTTATTTTTTATCATGCAGTTAGTAATAACGTTAGTAACTTTCAACCTCTTTTCGTATTTCTTTTCTTCCGGTAGTCCTTGTTTGGCAATACAGTACTCTGCATCCGTTACAATCCTTTAGGGATATCTTTACTATTATAATCAATCGTAAATTTTGGTCCAAAGGACAGAGTATTTTTTACGTTATCGGGGATTTGTTTGTCTGATAAATTCACTATCCAATCATCGCGGCCTAGTTCATAAACAGTATTTTGTCAATGTTCAAGATGTTTCAATTTTTTAATCTGTCTTATTCTTATATGTTTCAAAAGGTTTGTTACATTTTACTCTTTGGTTATACAAGAAATCTTCAACTAAATCATTAAGAAGCAATTCTTTCGCTCTATCTTTTACGGTATATAGTTTTTTATTCATAACTCAAATCTCCCAAAACGTTATCTTTATTTCTATTTTTAATATTGAACTTTTAAATTGTTTTATTGTTTTATCCACCATGTATACATACGGATGTCTCTGTGGTAATAATAACTTTATATTCTGTTGAATGTATCTAGGGATAAGATTCTTTTGACGACATTTAACTATGAAAATCTTCTTATTTTTTAATGAAGTTATTTTTTCCCAAGTTTTACTAATTTCATGTAAAATGTCTTTTGCTTCTTCACCGAAGTTTATAATTATTCGCTAGTAAAAACCCATCTTTATATTTCTTTAATAATAATTTGTGTCCTGTAATTTGTTTATTTTATGAAGCTATTTAGTAGGTAGTAGGACAAATAAAACTACTGTTCTTTATTTAGATTGACCGGTTTCTGCAGTATTTAATTTTTTAATGCTGTATGTGTCAATTACTGTTGTTCTGACCTTGAATGTGTATGTTTGTTATTTATTTATGACGAATCCAATTAAAATTGGAAATAATAGGTTTTATTATTAGATTGGTAAGTGTTTTTTAGTATCTTGTAAATCCGTTGGTCACACTATTAATAAATTACAGATTCTGAGGAAGGCAGGTTATACTGCAGAATCCGGCCAATCTAAATAAAAACCAGCAGTTTTATTTGTCTTACTACCCACTAATAATTTCATAAAATAAACAAATTACAGGACACAAATTATTATCTAAAATAATATATCAAAACGGTGTAACTTAATAAAAAAACAACATTTTTAAATAAAATCCGAAATGCACGTTTTTCACCTGATTCTGAAAAAAATTTTCTGCAAATATTTCACAAATTGTTTAAGAAATAACCTGGGGAGACACAATTTTTTCAACTTCTTTTCTGTTCAAGCACTTAATAATATCAATTTTTTCTTCATTCATATTATTTACCATGTCTAGCATGTTAATCGTTAATTATTATAAACCAGGTAAAATTTATTTCATAGTAATCAAAAAAATCAGCAAAAATTGCAACTAACACAAACGCTGCATCCTTTGCTAGCAGTTTTATTAGAACAAGTTTAGTAGGTGTTTTATGTATTTGTTAATCTTTATGATGATATTAAATAGTATAAATAGAATTTTAGTTTTCTAAATCAGTCAACTAATCTGTTGTCTCTCATCAAATACTCCTTTCCAAGCCTAATTCAGGATATGAGGCTGCGTTTAGGAAGTATTAACCACCACAAACCATACAATCAGAAAACCAAACTGCTGTATAAACCACCCTTATTCTAAGATACGCCTTAACCAAATTTCACCAGCCGTCACTGGTACATTATTATTTTAAACAATTATACTTGATAATGCACGTGTTATTTCTACATACACTTTTATAGTCAGTCTGTGTATGTGCTGTTGTTTGTTGTACCCGTTTACTGGTTAGGGGACGAAGGTTATTGAACACTCAAAATTCTTAGTATAACATTAACAACCTTATTACAACTGTTTCATCTACTGTCCCACAAAAAAATATTTCATACGTCTTCTATAATATTACTCACAACATTTTTATTCAACTTGGTAGACATGTTTTACGAAATGTATGGCTACTAGGTAAAGGAAAACCTGGTACGCATTTTGCAAAGATAGAGCCAGTATTTCCGACTATTTCCCAAGACACACCACGTGACACACAAATCATAAGAAAATTATTATTTTGTAACTATACTGCCAATATTGCTAAGAGCGTCTTACGCAAAATGTTAGCGGAGCATATATCAAACGCCGTTTCGCATGCGGTCTTGTTTCGTACTTACATTTATCCCGGTTTCCCGCCACAATACTGGTTATACTGGTTGCATATATTACAGGTATATAATTAAACACACCACATACATTTTATGTGAAGCGTTTATTTATATTCCTGTAATAGAAATTTTTTATACAACTTTTATATAAAAATTACAATAGTTGTTCTTGTTTTTCAAACTCGTGTCTCAACAATCTTTGTTTTTGTGTTGATGTGTAATATTTTATTTGATATAAAAAAATTTGCCTGTCCATTCTATCTAAATTTGATATTTTCCGGTAATTTTTACAGTATACTATCATTTTCATAAATTATTAAAGCTACATAAAAATTTTAAAATTTTTTATTTGCCTGTAACAATATGCAATATTTAATTCCTTGCGATATGCAGGAAGTTTTCTAGAGTTAAACAAACTTTATAATGGTAAATCACGTTACGTAACAACTGCAAAATATTTGTTTTAAGCATACAAGATAAGGCAGTATAAAAAATTTAGTACCTCATCAAGGTACCTCATAGGATATTCCTTGGAATGGAGCAAAATTCTGTTTTCAGAATTACTGTTGGAGAGACTTAAAATGGTAAAACGTTTCAATTAAGTAGCATAACCTTCCACCTTCTTCAGAGGAACTCTTTAGCCTCCATAGAATATTGAGCTTCGACTAAAACCATATTCAATTATTTTTACTTATATTCCATTCATAGGAACCATGTTTTGGAAATTCTGATTATTAGCAAAATTAACACATTTTAACCACAATATTCTGAAAACCAATTCAATGCAGCATTTTCCATTATGGGCAGCTGGGGAGAAAAGGTGAAAAAACGTTTTGTTAACAGCGTATTTCAACTTGCCACTCGATGAATAAATCCACGTGTTTTTATTTATATTTGCTTTAGATCACGAAATTTTCATGCTGGATCTAATCGAATAGTTTTTGGCTCTATCTCACGAACGGATTTACCAAATCAAAATTTTTATATGCCAAAAGAATGTTATTTTTATACCCTTTAAAATAATTTATGACACGATAGGGGTGCCACTTGAAAGGTTCATGTTGGAGTAGTGGGGAGTCTGCTGGCAGGAGGTTCTCATTTTGACATTATTTCTGTGTGAACAACAACCATCTTACAGCTCCAGTGTTGTTTTGAGAATATACAATTAACAAACAAATGATTTCAAGGTAGCCCTCACATATTCAGTGAGAGAAAGAGATATAGAGAGTGTAGTCGCCAATCTTTGCTGACAAATAATCCTGTTACATCTTCTCCTCAAAGTGTGTAAAATCCAGGGAGCGCATAGGCTTTCAGTGCCCTAGTGCCTTGTAAATTAAAGTTAGCTGAACAAACCTTTTCCTATCATGGCCAAGGAAAACTGCAAACTCTGGTGCAAGTTGGAGATATCGCCTAGTGCGATCAGTATGAAAAACACATGGGTGTTTTTCCTTCCTTCCTGTGCATGTATTAATTTCGCGTCTGTCTCCTCCTGGGTACTGGAGAGACTCGATGCATCAATACCATGTGATGAAGCTGCTGTTTTTCTAATTGACCTTTTTCGTATTAGTCACACCGAACTAAAGAGTATGGTCGGAAAGAAACCCTGCCAGTTCATTCTTTGTCTTATCGTGGGTCAGTAATTTACTCATTGGTGTATTTCGAATTGTTGTTTATGGTCCGACTTCGTACTGGATTGGATCTGAGCATTTATCTTCATCATCTTCTTGGTTAATTTATAAATTGTGGTGTTAAAAATGTACACTAATATAAGTGAAAAAAGAGGTAGGGTCTCTTAGGTCGACCCTAAATCAACGTTACATTATTTCTTATCATTCTCAGAAATTCGATTACATGTTAATATTTATTGTGTCGAATTACCATTCCTAATACAGGAATATTATCAAAACAGGCATAACATTGAGCACTGTCGACTACATATACAAACTGGCGAGTGTTAAAATGATTTAACATTTTTTACTGTGTAGCGAATCATATGCTTAACATCTCTTCGTAAAAGCAACTTACTCTACACGGTCATATAAGGCAAGGACAACTGCGGAATAAGGGAACACGTGCTTAGTTGTCTATAAATTAGGTACGATAAACCCCGACTTCCCGCAGAGATCCTAGTTACACAACTGGTTGCATATATTACTGACATATAAATAAACGCGTACATATTAATTATATAAAGGCACTTTAAAAAATATGATTTTTTTTATATCACTGCTGCGAGCTCTGGAAAATGGCACATATTTCCGGAACCTGGTACCTACCTATAGTGTGAGTTACTTCATATGTAAATATTTAGCGCTCAAAAAACTTGACGCAAAAATATGTATGTTTAATGTATGGAGGGTTTGTCAAAGACTGTGTAGTTTCCAAAAATATATATCTGCATTGAAATTTGTACAGTAGTCATATACACATAATTTATACAAATCTATATAAATAAATTTCGAAAAAAAGTCCATTATATTTTTTAATCATACCACACATGAGCTTTAAAAAACTGCTAATGCAATCCGTGAGAAAAATGCTTTATCATTTATAAACACATGATATCCTTGACCTTTATCTTATTTCTTACTTTAAAAAAATAGAAATTGCTCGCTTAAATTAAAATAATTTATTACAAAATTTCTCGACACAATTTGCTCCCACTCTCTGTCACTTCAAAATTATTGAATACCTACAGAGCCGTACCGAGAACTATTGGCAACCTACGACTATGTTTTCCCGTATAATTAATTTAAAGTTTGTTATTATATTAATATCTATCATTTTTCCTGCTTCCCAGAATAAATCTACAGAATCTGCTCCCACTTACTCTACCAGCCAAAAATTATATGATACCTACACAGCCGTACCCATTGGCAGCCTCACAATTTCAAATATGGGCATTTCATGTTTATTTAACTTAAAATGATTTACTTACTCGGTATAAAAAAAAAACAAATAATAATCTCTTTATGATAACAACGTATTAGACATATTTTAAAAAAACTATCTGCTTTGATGTGAACGACATGAACAGAATCACTAGATCTTTCAATTGCACTGCTGCCAAATATTTTAGATTTCTACCTAGTTTAAAAAATAACGGTTGAGAATAAAAATATTCCTGGTTTCGAATTTTATGTAAATCGCTTAGGTCCGACTGCATAAAAGCATATTTAGCATTACACCGTATTATAAAAGTGTATAAAATAAAAAACTGAAGATAAAAAAAATCAGTTTAGTTTCACACTTTATATTTTTTGGAGCTATATTAAGGTATATAAGCAGTAGCTAACAAATAAACTAATTTACCAGAAAGATTTGAATTATTTCTTGTTTCTTTCTAATAAATTTATTTTTTATTCAACATATTTTGCACCAAAAAGTTTAAAAGTTTAATCCAAAACACACGTTTGACTATTAAAACTGTGGAACACCTGCCAAGAATTTTGAAAGTGGTTAAATAACTTCTACATTGGAAGGTAATTTGTCACAAAAATTAACAAACCTGCTGATAGAAGTGAGGCAAGTTTTCTCAAACGTTAGTATCATAGCAGTCAAACAATAAAGTACTAAAGTCCATAAATATCGTCATTTAATGTATATAGCCTTCAGATAAAGCAACAAAGGAAAAAAATGGATGAACGTGATAAAAAACATATGTACTTGTTCTATATGTATTATGTACGTCTACATCTTTAACGTAGGTAACAGAAATTATTAAATTCATAGCAATTATTTTTTATTACCTGTTTGTATAATTTAAAAGAAAACATGTTACTATCCTAATGTAGGATAATGCTTGTTGTTTGGTACTTATTCAAATAAAATGTAAAATATTCGTGTTTTTTTTTGTTTTCAGTGAAAATGAAATGTTTATATTGCTTTTAACGCATTGAACTGAGTATTAGTTAGGGAAATATTGGGCAAATACAAGAAATATTCGGTAAATGTAAGAATATTATATGGGAAATATTTGGCATAAGTATAGAAAATATTTGGCATAGGTATGTGACAAATATTTCACAAATGGGTAATACGTGTACACAATTTTCGAGACTCTAAGCTAGTGTTGAGTAGTGGTCAATGGGGATATGTCCCGCTATATTAAAAGTTCAATTTCTTTTTATTGTATATGATTCTACACTATTTATGTAATCAGTATACATAAGTTGGATTTAAAAAAAATATTAACTACAAAATAAAATTATAAAAGTAATTTAAAATTACCGCCAGTTAATCAACCAATGAAATAATGCACCCTGTGATATAACCGAACCTGTGTTGCCATATTTTCTTTATTTAAGTATTGTTTTGGTAGCTGAAAACTATTTGAGAATATTTGTGATTTTGAACGATTTGGCGAATTTGTATATTAATTTTTGTGTTATATCAAACATTTTCAAGACTATTTTAATTTGGATACAAAATAAAAACCGCTGCCAATTATTTGGGGATCAGAACTTCCTCACCGTAGTAAAACTCGACGTGTGGTGGAGTTTATAATAAAAGTAATTTTTGACGTTTCAAAAAGTCACATTGGTGGAATGTCACTAATATTTTAAAATTTGAAGTGTCAAAAAAAATTTTGACATTTCAAATGGATGTTTCAAAAATGTCACTAATATTTTTTTGACATTTGGGGATGGGGATGCAGTTATTTAGTGGCTAAATTAAATTAAAAATCTCTGTTTTTTATCTAGTTTTTGGAATTTCTTTATTCCATTCTGAAGATATCTAAAGTGTAAATTATAATATTTTAAAATTATTAATTATTATAATACTTCCAAAAGTGATTATAATAATGAAAATGAATACATGGCATAAAAATTATTTTCAATAAATGTGTAAAATATCAGGAATAACAAGTAAAATAGTTCAATTTGGACAATTTCAAATAAATATACAAATAGTAACAAAACTGTTACCAAGGATTTTTAAAAAAAATATCAAGGCAATAAACTAGTAAAATTTTGTTAAATAAATTAAAATTATGATAGTCTTTTCAAATCATTATTAAGTTTCAAAATGAGGTATACATTTTACTAAGATTATTAAGATCAGTTCTTTTGTTTAAACAATTAAGTTCATTATTTATAGAAATTTTTACAGGTCAAGGATTAATAACGGAAATATAATTTTTAATGATTTTAACACCTTTACACCCCCTTAGACGGGCTGACAAATAATTTCAATGTTTAGGTTGAATTTATTTCATTGTTACAAATGATTCTGCATGGGAATTTTCACAGTTCAAGGATTATTTATGTAAATATGAATTTTAATATAATTTACCTTCACTTTTTACTCCTTGAAACCACCCCTGACAAATAATTTTAATAGTTACGTTTAATTCATTTCATTATTACGAATAAATCTGCATAGAAATTTTCACAGGTCAAGAATTATTTAAGGAAATATGATTTTTAATGAATTTAACCCATTTACACCCTCTTACACGGTCTGACAAATGATTTCAATGGGTAGGTTAAATTCAGTTAATTGTTTATAACAATTTTGTATTGAAATTTTTGCAGGTCAGCCAATACATCTTTAGAAGTATTTAGAAATATGATTATTATGTTTTACCCCTTTCATCCCCTGGATGGCCTAGTTTAACATTGAGTATGTTCATTGTAAACACTTGAATTTATGATTTTTAACAAGTCTACATATATAATATTATTTGTGCAAATGAAAGATGTTTAAGAAATATTTTATTTTATTTTATTATAACTTATTTTATTTTACCTCATTTCTGGATTTGCTGCATCGTTTGTTATAAGCAGTGTTGGTGAGAGAAATCAAAAGATATTTATAAACAGAAATAACGTGGAGTTCTTCGAAATACCAACAAGAATTTAAGTTTGCAATATTTTATTTTATGACCACGACTTTATCGATTATAGTCCTACCTGAAAATGTGGCTGTGGATGATTTCACACCGGTGTATTTCATGCTGAAAAGCGAAGTCATGTCGCGATTAATATTTATGAGATGCACTTAAAGAATTAAGGTCGATTAATCTTTTTTTAATAATTACAAATTTTCAAAAATATACAGGGTGTTTCGATGATTCCTCTCGCGAAAAAAGCAAAAAAATCATAATAACATTTTTTCCCTTAAAAATGCTTTCTAATCACTCTACGTAGCTTTGAAAGTATAACATTAAATAGGCATTTTAAATAATTACTCAGTGGTGATTTTTATTTTTTCTGAATTAACAAATTTTCTATCAAATTAAACCCCTTTTTTACTTTTACGGACATTTTTAGAGCAAAATAATTCTAGATTCGCTGCTAACGGTGCTTACGATATTCCGATGATTTTTTAATTTTTATTCGTGAATGGTTTGGATGTACGAAAAAAAAAACTAAAGAGGGACAAAATTTTAGTTAAAGGTGGTGGTACATCCGAATTAGCAAAACAAAAATCCATTCGGTTATGGATAGCTTTTTTATGTAAAATTCCATCATCCCAATCCGCCTCAACTCCAACACCACTGGTTGGTTTCTGATGAAACGTAGCTATTATGAAAACAATTTTCCGTGCCAAGTTTAATGTCGGTACTTTCAACTATCACTGAGTAATTATTTAAAAGTTCTGTTTAATGTTATACTTTCAAAACATTGTAGGGCGCTTAGGAAACATTTAAGAAAAAATGCTTGTTTTTTTTTAGTTTTGTCGTGACATCATTGAAACACCATGTATAGGCACGGTAGAGTAACAAATTTTTGTTGTACAAATGTTGTTTTGCTAGATTTTCAATATTGTAACCCAAACATGCAACTTATGGCTCTTTTTTTGTAGCACAAAGACTCTCTTTTTTGGCCATGTTAAATTACCCCATAGTAATTTCATATCATTATTTAAATATTTCTAACTTGCAACAATTGAAATATCATCCACAAAACAACATATCTAAGAATCTAAGAACGTACCTAATCATCGTTTATACATAAATAAATAGAAGAGGACCTAAAACACTACTTTGAGGAACTCCAATATCCAGTTCTTTAGACTGTACACCAAAAAAAGTCTACAAATTGTTTTTAGTTGGCTAAATATAATTTTAAACGTTTATTGCATATGCCTTGCAGATCATAACACTATTTTTTTAATATAACGTCGTCTACACAGTTAACATAGAAAGAGAGAGATAATACATTTTACCTTCGTTTTTTAATAAATTAAATGTCTAAGAAATAGTACAAATATTTCATAAACTCCTTTAGATTTGCTTAATATACCAATAATAGTATGATTTTTATTAATATATCAACAAACAACAATTACCTATTTAGATTTACACTAAAAATATTCATTCATATATTCTTTATTCAAATAACAACACGTTGGTTTTTATTAATACATCGACAAACAGATTAATATAAAAAACAAAATTCTGGCTACGATATTTATTTGAAACCATTATTAATCGGATTATTATTTGATGAAGTACGTAATTTAAAATTGTGGTCCACAAATAATTCAGTATCAATTTATATTTAGCATGTCTGTTTTAGCATAGCAACAAACTGGTTCAAGCAACATTCAAAACACGTTTGCCCAAAAAAATATAGCTTTTCAACTATCAATTTGACTATAAGTATTTGACAATAATAGAAGGCCTAGTAGAAAGCTAAATACACAAAATTTAAAAATTTGCCAGTGACGTATCGAGGGGCGGCAGTTACTTTCTACAAAGGTAGCACGACTTTTTAAAATCATGTATGTGTGAACACATTATACTAGTATAATTTTAGTAATATTCTCATGTTTAAATTTTATCCTAAAAACCACCTTAACGGATTGGCCTTACCTAATATTTACATATGACTAAAGATGAAATTTAGAATACATATTTTTTGTTTTTTCCTTAATTTCAGGTGAACAGAAAAGGAGGTACCCTACGCTGAAGAATAAAGTTTATGAAGACAATCCAGAAGATGCAGACTTTTACGGGAGAGAATAGTAAACGAAATAGAATATTTAAATAATAATAATCACTTGATTAGAAATAGTATGGAAAATTTAGAAAAAAGATATCTATGTTTTGAAAACAGCGGAAGGCATTTTGAGCAATATTTATAATGTCCTTCCTTTTTTATTAGTTATATAATTTTTTTTTTGTTTGTTTTAATGTTGATATTATAATTCAAAATAATATTTGATGAGTTAATTTTCCTTCAGTCGTTTTTCATTTAATCGAAATGAATGTGGACCGAAGATATTTTTTTAAATATTTTCAAAACTGCAAGAAATAATATACCATAAGTATATATTATCAAAATCACAAAATAATCGATATTTTGAAAATATTAAAATATCAATAGTGTTCCATTTAAAAAAATATAAGTGTGGTCAATAATTCTTTAATGCAATGTTCAATTGTTTTTCCAATAACATAATCTAAATCTACAAATAATTTCCTAAAACTTTTCTATTTATGGTCTTTTCGTATATGCTATAATAAGTGCTAAAATAGGGGTACACAATTTCGCGTGAACACCCAGTACAGGCATTCGAAATTTTATTTTGGAGAAAATGTATCTCCACCATGCACATTCCCAAAAAATCCAAGTACTATTATTATCCAATATATTGAGGAGGATGAAATCTTGAATATTTTAAAGTATATAGAAAATCACAATTCTTCTGGATTAGACGATTTTACATTAACTTTAATAAGTCTAACCATAAACACAATTATTACCCCTTTGTCGTATCTAATAATAAATCGTTGAACAAGCTATTTTTCCGGATATTTTGAAAACTACTATTGTCCTACTTTTACATAAAAAAAATTATCCAATCAATAGAGTACTTGCTGAGTATCTTTTCAAAATTCATTGAGACAAATGTCTAGAATCTAATTTCATCATTTTTGGATACCAACTTAATTTTATTATCAGATCAGCTTGAATCTAGAGCAAACAAATCAATAGAATCAGCCTCATACAGGTTACTAAATTTTATACTCTTAACTTGACCAGGGAAAATATATAGTATTTGATACAGTAGATGCTAAATTGCTAACTGATAAATTGTATAATATTGGTATTCGTGGTTAGGTACTGAAAAATTAAGGTAAAGAATTAAACGATTGTGTATCTGAACCAAAAGATCTCACGCTTGGTGTTCCTCAGGGTTCAATTCTGTGTCCTCTTCTATTTATGCTGTATGTAAACGACTTACCAGATTTCATTAGCCTAGGTAGTGTTACTATGTTTGCCGATGATACTACCATTACAATTTCTGCCGTAAATATTGAGCAATTGTTAGAAAATATTAAAGTTGTTTGTGAGAAACTTGATACTTGGTGTGAACGCAATCGTCTAATTCTCAATAAAAAAAAACCGTATTCCGCAAACGAAGAAACATTGATGTTAACCATTGGCAGTGTTGATCAATTTTCGAAGACTGCATGAAAAATTGTCAAGGACTAAACATATTGATTATATTTGTTCAAAACTAAATAGTGCTTTTTTCGCCATTATACAATTAAAATCATGTTTATATTATGATGGTCTATTAAATGTATTTATTCATCAGCATATAGCTATATTGCAAATAACATAGTCTCCTGGGGAGGTCGAAACTGATATAGGTAGGGTTTTGATTTGCTAAAAAAGATTATTACGTATAATATTTAAAGTACCACGCGAATCTTGTAGGGATATACCTATTTAAAAACAATAACTTGTTAACAGTATCTGGGTATCTTTATTGAATGTCACATCCAAAACGTAATTTATCAAATTTTGTTAAAAATTCCTAGGCATAAATATACATTCTTCAAAGACTCGTCTCATAGTTTTATAATTATTATGTACAATAACTTAACTAGTTATTTGAAACAAAAAAAATTTATATAATAGTTTTAAAAGTCAAGTGAAAAAATATCGTGTTCGTTCCGCTTTTTACATTATAAGTGAATACTTAAATTCCTAATTGATGTTTTTCTTTTGTTTTCTTGTTTATTAAATTATAGTTGACTGAAAGATTTTTATTTGAAATCTGCTAAATATCTATTGTAACTAAGCCATGTGCACTAATAAAAATGTATAATTTATAAAACTTACGTTCCGAGTTTACCGCCAAATCATTAAGAGATCCAGCTCTCGCAGGCACAATTTCCTGTAATGGCTCCTGAGGATGATAACTCCTTGGCCTAGCTCTAACAGACGAAACACTACCCCCTCCGGGCCCTACAGTGATTTGCAAACGGCTCTGTAGGCCTTTTTGGGAATCAAAACTACTGGTCGAATAAGTCAAACTAGAATTTTGCGATGTAATATCGATAGGATCTTGTGGAGTAACAGCAGGAGGTCTTAAAGTTAAATTCACACTAGTATAACTTCTTGGTGAGGTTGGTGTTTGTAACCAAGGCTGCGTCGGTGTCAGCTGTATAACCGAACTGCATTTTGGTTGCGTGGGACTTTGGACTAAGCCCAATGAACAGTTCACATTTAGAGAAAGATTTACGTTTGGGCTACCGATTAGTGTGTCAGTCGTTTGGGTGGGTGTCGAACAAGTTTCTTTTTTCACTACACTTGTCGCGGTTTCTTTTTTTGGATTTATCTTCCTGGCTTAACCGCTTTTGCGCATCCAAAGATCGTGTATGATCTTCCTGTAATCGTTTTTGATTATCAGGGGGAAACTAAAGAAGATTTTTCTAGCTTAATTGGAGAGTTTTTTGTCGCAAACCGCTTGGCACTTAAAGGTGACCGCGGTGGCTTATCACTTATATTAGAAGTTAACAATTTATGAACGTCTTTACACTTTTCAGACAGTTGTATGTTGAACTTCCTTTTATCATCACAAGCGTTTTCGAAACTATTAAACGTTTCTGATTTGATATCCAGGTGGTTGGGTCTTTTTGGCTGATTGGTTTTTATTGTAGTCACATTAACAGTTTCGTTAGAATTAGACGCACATGGTTTTATTATATTTCGATTATAATCACTTGCACACTCGTTCATTTCGAATCGATTTCGTTCGGTGGAAGGTGAGTTGAGGTTTGCCTTTGCCGAAACTTTGTCAAACGAATTTTGTTGCTGTGGAGAAGTATCTTCTGGGTTTGGGATATGTTTTCGATCGAAATTTTGGGCAAGGGAGGGTGATTCTAATTGTTGTTGAGGTCGTCCCATCTGCTCTTTATTGTTTTCGGCTAAAGCGGCTTCTAGAAGATCGTGAATATTAGCTGTCTTGCCTTGCGCGTTGGACTGGATATAGGAAGTTATACAGGAGGTCACTACGTGGTCGGGAATGGTTGGAAATTGTTGTTTCAGTTCATGAAAAAGCTGCATGACCTTGACGTTTGACGACCTCCGTCTTGTCCCGGCGAACATGGCCGGCCATTATGGTTATCTGAAAAAAGGTGAAGAAAATCAGTTAGTGCGATATAAGAATACAAGATGGCTGATGAAAAAAAACAAACAAAATAATTAACAGTGGCAAATAAGTCATACTTCATTGTAAACACCTCAAGAACCACAGAAACACAGGTGCCTAAGTGATATATATGATTGGTTGATAAAATTCATAACGTAGCAGTTTGCTATGAGTCTGGTTTTATTATTAATTGTTATATGAAGTGTCTCAAAATTACTTTCTAAAGGAAAAGAATACGGTCTATAACCATAAATATGATAAATTTTAAGGATAACAAGATTTTTATAAAGCTGTGATAATATTATCAGGTGACTTATGTTCTTTATAGAATGAATACGTTTTTTATTCAAATGCTGAAAGGTTTTTCAAAAAAATATTCTATTTTAATCGGTATTTTCTTAATAACTATATTATATAGTTATTTTTGAGTATCTAACTTGGGAAGACATGATTTAACATTAAGCCATTAGAAAAATAGACAAAATAAAGCCACATAGTATTTTTTGTACCATCCTGCAAAAAGTAGGCGATTATTTACTAATTTTTAATATAAAAAATGAATATATTAGTGCAATAAAAATGTTATTACACACTACTGTGATTTTGACAGATATAACTTAATTTAAGACACTTGCTTGTCATTGCTATTAATGTTCTATTTAACCTGTCAATAATTCATAGCATAAATTTTTCACTTTTTACATGATCATAAAAAAATTGTATTGCAATCTGGTACGTGTTGTCGAATTCGGCCTGATGGCCTCGCTGGACAATTTTCACGTCCAATGCAATAAACACACACTTTTTGCACTGTAGCATAAATAACTATAGCGCAGTCGGTAAGTGTAAAAGTTGTAAAGTTATGAACAACTCTCTTCTCTCTTAAATACGATTTGATAATTTCCTACAACCAAAAAGAAAATCACAACCTCCTGCTCTGCATTCCCTTTTCCATAAGATTTTCTGCATCTGTGCAAAAGATTGTGGACTGATGGTATGACTGTAGAAACCTAGGCCTACACAGTTCTTCAATTTGTGGTAACTGTCATGGTCAGTCTTGCCTCAGTACTACAGCAGATAATGATTCTTTAGATGGATCAGAAGAAGAAATCAATTAAGACGATAATAAGGAAGAGAACGAAATTAACACTTTGGAATTCCTAACCGAATACTTATATTTTCATTCTGACGAGGGCGTTGAAGAAGAAGAGGCATAATTTTTCTTTCGTCATGTACATTCTTGAATGTAACTATTAGTAGATAGGTTCTCATATCGCATAAAATAGTATATTTTACAACAAGAGACGAAAATACAGTTTTCTTCATGAGATGAGAATTTGCAATCTTACGAACGAAAAAAACGTATTTCATCTCGAGTAGGAAATGCTATTTTTTCTACTACATTGCAATAAAATATTGGATAGAATTTACAAAACTTTATTTGTTTTTAGTCACTTGGAAAATACATATTAGGTATATGTAATTAAATAGTGACAAATTGATGGTTAGATTTGTATTAACGGTGCTAACTTCTGTGGTACTGGTTGAAGGTAAGTTTTCAGTTATCGATTTCGTTGCTATAGACTGATTTATTGGTATGTTGTCGAAGTCATCAACATCAAATTTAACTATAGTTTCAGGCATATTTGCAGTTTCAGACGTATTTTCAAGAGACTGGAATATTTTCTATCCTCATTTCATTTTATTATTTATTGAGTCTTCAATGTATTGATTTCCAACCTCCGTGTTGTTTTATTTCTGTTTGATTAACTCCACTATCTGCAACAACAGTGGTAGAAGACCTTCTTAATGAATGGCCCGTATATTGAACATCTGGGAAATTAAGAAATGCTGCAATTTGCTTTGGAACATATCCAAATTTATTGATTCCAATCACTTGTTGTGTACACTTGCCATTTTGGTAATTGAGGAAGAATCGGAAGGTTGTATTGTTTATTCCTAATGGACGAAGATCTATATACTTCTTACAAATGTTGTAGTAATTGGCTATAATTGCAAAAGAACGTGGCGTGTGTGTTTTTGTATTAGGTATAGTTACAAGTAACGCTTTTTCCAGATCTTGACCATTATTTCTAAATCTCGTAACTGATGTGAACGGCAAGCTCCAGCAATGCCAAAAATTAGTAATACCTATATAAAATTATTTAAATGTATTTTCACATTAACAACATTAAATAATGTAATAATTACCTTTGTTATCGTCAGGTGCATCATTAATAAATGTCTGAATTTGTTGTGTTGTTAAAACTTTAGCTTTTTGCTTTTAAATCCCGTCGATCTTCGCTTTAGAAATGCTTTGAGTTTAGCGTATTTCGAAATATCCACGTTATGTTTGATGTTAATTGTATTTCGTAACATGGAATACATACTCCACACAGTAGATGGCTTTAAATCGTTGTATATTTTACTAATATAAGCCAGAAGAACATTTTCCGAGAAAGAGTTTATCTGGTTATCCATGAACTTCTTGTAAACAAATTCATACCTTTGTCGGGATTTATCCGGCAAATGTTGTCAGAAGCTGAGTTTGCGGCTTCAACTATATTTGGGGGTGTGCATGATTCACTGTATTCACTTTCTGAGTCCATAATAATCATATAAAATGCGATTAAATTATAAACGAACTGTCACAATGTTAATTGTCAATTGTTTGTTTAGTCGTTGCTATGGTAGGTAAAATAGATATACGCAGGCTACTAAATGAAAGTGTTCATTATTAAAAATATAAATTTGACATTTTTATTTTCACTTCTAGAGATGAAAATATTTTCATCTCTAGAGTAAAAAAATGTCACTTTCATATTGAGTAGACAGCGGAAAAATTGTTATTTTCATATGTATGAGTAGAAAAAATACATTAGTTGTGGATTAGGCCTACAGTGGTACCATCTTAAAAAAGCACACCTTGTACTCAACCTCGAAATGTTGAAAAAAGTGCATTAAAATTTATAAGTATGTACATAGATTTAGAGTTTCTATACCGTAATACGTGGAAACAATCGCTCATGACAAAAAGTACTATAATATAAGACTTTTTGGTAAACAATTTTTTATACTTATTTTTGAGAACTATTTTTATCGTAGGGCCAACAGATAAGGAGATATTTATGAACAACTTATTTTCGGTACCTTTGCGACATGATGGAATCCTGGGAAACTTTCACATATTATTGTTAACGATCAAATAAAAGGGCATAGCTAAGTTAAGCTTGATTAGATTTGTTTCCTAGATTTGGTGATTTTTCAGCTAAACTTACTGGACTACACCTTTTCCAGCTGTAATTCAGATAATATCAATTGCATTTCAGAATAGTAAACTATATTTCAGAAATCGTCAGTTGTAATTCAGATTTACTCCAGAGAAATAAAACTTCCTCTGCGGAATGAGGCTGAACAAGCTGAATTTTTGCAGAGACCTTCGTTTTGATGTTCTAATGAAGCACAAAAAAATCTCATATGCCTACCCTTGTGCGTCTTGAGATATCGAAGGTCAAAGGTCATGAAAATCGGTTTTTCGCGAAAATCTCGCTTCCAGTGCATCTGACGTCGTAAGAACAAAACAAAACTTACGTAAAATAGTATTCTCTACAAAATTGTTCATATACATTTTTTTCGTACGACCAACCGTTTTCGAGATATATCATGATAAAGAGGGAGCGCGCATTTGTAATAGGTAATACTGTATTATACTGCAGAGCTATAAATATAAAAGCACATTTCTTAATCTGTTACACTGGAAAATTAAATTCCCATTATTAAAGCCGTTAAAAATTTGTTTATTTATAAAAAAATATATAATAAATAATTAATAACAAAAAATACATTCTTTTCCACACCACGCCTTATGTTTCCTTGCCTTCCTCCTCGTCTTCGTGGGTTCCACTAGCACCTCGATCAACACATTATCTTCGTCAGACACTTCCTCTATCTGTTGACTGTATGTCTGTTGGCAAAACCTCTTCAGGCTCAAGGTCACTGAAGTCTTCGATGTTTTGTTTTGTTTTATAGTTTGTAAACCTCGCACAACATTTACTGATTCACGACCATCCGAAACCGGTTGATTGCATATAAAGCACAGACTAGCCATTCCGCGTGGACAAGAACGTCTTTCACAGTCGAGAAACAGCTTTTAACTAACAAACTGGCTTGGATTCGAGACCGACACGACGCGACGCGATGAGGTGCTTTACAATGCAAGGGGTTTAGGGACTGTGTTTCGGAGAAATACGGTCATGGTCCACTTCTTTATACCTGGATGATTATACTTTTCTTGTTCAGAATAAAGAAATGTTTTTTATTTGCATTATAATATATAGAAGCTTTGCATTTCATTACAAAAGTGGTGTGAAAATAATACATTGTTTTGTTATTAATTATTTATTATATTTTTTTATAAATAAACAAATTTTTAACGGTTTTAATAATGGGAATTTAATTTTCCAGTCTAACAGATTAAGAAAAGTGCTTTTATATTTATAGCTCTGCAGTATAATACAGTATTACCTATTACGAATGCGCGCTCCCGCTTTATCATGCTATATCTCGAAAACGGTTGGTCATACGAAAAAAATGTATATGAACAATTTTGTAGAGAATACTATTTTACGTAAGTTTTGTTATGAGTTCTTATGACGTCAGATGCACTGGAAGCGAGATTTTCGCGAAAAAACCGATTTTCATGACCTTTGACCTTCGATATCTCAAGACGCACAAGGGTAGGCATATGAGATTTTTTTGTGCTTCATTAGAACATCAAAACGAAGGTCTCTGCAAAAATTCAGCTTGTTCGGCCTCATTCCGCAGATGGCCTTTATTTTTACCTTATTTCCCTGGAGTAATTACTCAAATGTATTTCAGAAAGCATCAATTGTAATTCAGATTAGTAAATTATATTTCAGAAAGCGTCAATTATAATTCAGATTACCCTAATGTATTTGCGAAAACATCATTTGTAATTCAAATTAGTCAATTGTAATTGAGAAAACATCATTTGTAATTCGGAACTTGTCAAGACAAAGTAGTTATAAAAGTATTTATTCTTAAATGAATACATTAATTTATTAATAAATTACTAACAAAACACTGTATTTTTAAGTATTTTAAAATATTTAACGTCCTACTGGCATGTCAATCATGGCTAAAGCCGCAGGATGGTGTGCTGTCGTACGTTGAGCTGCACGTGTACAATCGCCTCTGATAATTGTATCTTTTGCCTCATCAATAATTGCTTCCAAGTACACCAATCTCTGTTCAATAACATGAGGAGCTTCTTCATGGGGACCTTGAAGATGAGTTTTAACATAACATTTTACTTTAGACCAAATGCATTCAATTGGATTCAGCCTTGGGAAGTAAGGTGGTAATCGTAAAAGACTTGCTGCCGTACCATTAATAACTGTTCCAAGGGTTAAATGGCAAGGTGCGTTGTCATAAACAATAATTAAGTCTGCTAGCTGATTTCCCATATCCTCCCACTGCTGTAAAAGCCTCCTAACCCAAGCATTGGCTAAAACTGAAGTAAAAGCTCCTCTTCTACGCTCCATAGCTACTACACTTGCTGCTGATATAGCTCCTATTAGATGCACATTGGGACCGCGTGATGCTGGTAGGTGTTGAACCGCTCTGACACCAGCTCGAGCTCGGCCCTTTGTCCGACGGCAAAATAAATTAAAATTAGACTCGTCCATCCAAATAATTTGTCTACCTTGTTGTATGAAAATGTTAGGAGCTCGAACATATTCCGCACGTATTATTTTCTTCAGAACTCATAGTATGAGGCTCTTTGTATACCTGCTTTACTGTAAAGGCCTACCGTCTAAGTAGTAAACATTTTTTCAAAAGTCTGCAATATTTTTTCCTTTACTTGTTTCATCGTGTAGTCGCTTTTTCTCTTCTATCCATGAAATAATTAAGTCTATTTCGTCTTCAGTCATAATCTTCGGTTTTTTACCAACTTTTGCTAACATTACATCTCTGCCAGATCGCACCCAGTGAAATGCAGTTTTATACTTCACGCCCAAACACGCTGCCAAAGCTACCCAATCGTCCCCTCTATTGGCACATGTTACTATCCTCTGGCGATCCCGATCAGTCTGTTTTCCATATCGTTGTCTTGTAACAGGTTCATTATCAGTAACAACAACTCTGCACAAGGGGCAAATTGCATCTGGTATATTTATCACAGGTTCAGCACATTTGGTGTGGAGTAAGCGATGACATGGTATTAATTTTGTAACGGGATATCTTGCCATTGAAACTCGGCAAATTGCACAATTATCTAAGTTCATAATTATTCTGATTTACAATTTTTAAAAAGAGACAATGCTTAAGTCAGTTGACTTAAATACGTTTATTTATGTTACTATATATGTAGTTAGGGCATTTTCATGGATATGTTGATGTAGAAGTTGTAGTGCAGTTTATGTAGAATATGGACATCTTAACATCTGAAATTCACATCACGTTTTCTCAATTACAAATAACACTTTCTCAAATACAATTCATTAATCTGGATTACAACTGAACATTTCTGAAATTACAAATACAAAATTGATACTTCCTAAAATTAAATTGATTAATCTGAAACACAATTGATGATTCTTGAAATACAATTAACTAATCTGAAATACAGTTGACGTTTTCTGAAATTAAATTGATATTTTCTGATATACAACTGGAAAAGATGTAGTTATGATAAACAGGAATCAAACATGAAACATAATGGATGAATTGAAATATTTTCTTAATAACTTTTCTGTTTTAAGGAATTATCTCATACAACTTGGCACATATGATGCATGTAAAGCACTAAGTATAACATAGATACCATGTTTCTTTCTTTTAAAATGTAATTTATTAAAAATAAAATTAGTCTAGGTAATTTATTAAAATGGCAAAAACGTTGTACTATCGAAAATCCATTAATGAACTATTTCTTTTACGACTTGAAAATCTATTTTAAGTGACAATAATAATATACATTTTTATACGCCACGTTCTAGACGAATGATCATATTGACTCCGAAAGGTGTAAAGTGTTCTATTTTATTTTAGTTTTAAATTTATAATTTTTATATTTATAATTACTCAATTATGGTTAAAAGTACCGACTTCAAACTTGGCAGAGAGATTTTTTTCATAGTAACTACGTACAAGAAAAGTTTCATCAAAAACTAACCAGTGGTGTTGGAGTTAGTGCGGGTTGAGTTGATAGAATCTTATTTGCAAAGAACGGACTTTTTTTTATGGCACTGGGATAAAATCCATACAGCCAGGCGCAAGTTACTATATGTATACTATTTAACAAAGTTAAAAAAGATTCTAAAACGGATTACTCCACACTGCATACACTACCACCTATGAACCTAATCCTAACCACAATTTTTTACTTTTTTTTTTTGAAAAAAGAAAAGAAAAAACCAAAGGGGGGGGGGACATATACACATTCTTCTAGCCCAGGAGTCTTTCAGGGCCTTTTATTGTAAGACAAACTAGCATAGACTGCGGTAAGTAAGGAATGGCTAACCAAACAAAGGAAAGACATAGTAGGATACGAAACTAATACATTTTTAAATTTTGAGTCCAGAAGTTTTTAAAAAGTTTATAATGACTCCAAACACTCTGTCGTTATTTAATGATAATAAATGTAAGACGTTCACTGGCATTTGAATATTTAGCTTCAGAATGTCTGCATAAAGTTGGTCCCGGCCAGGTTTGTATTTATCACAACAGAAAAATAAATGATCCAGGTCGCCCACAGCATTACAAGGTTCGCATAAATTAGTTGGTAAAATTCCTATTTTGTTTAAATGCTTGGGGTAACAGCCATGTCCAAATCTCAGCCTGATAATAGTTGTGATGTACCTCCTAGAAGTTTGTATGCAGTAGTACCAAGGTTCATTCGGTATTTCAGTTTGGATTTGGGTATATCTGCTAGGTGTAGTAAAACAATATTCTTGCCAATGAGAGTACCATTTTTTATTTAAACCTACTGTACTCACATTTATACAATCCTGTAGACACAGACCGTCTACGGGTGGTTCCGTTCGCAACACTGTCTTTTGCCAATAAGTCGACTTCTTCGTTGTGTTTTATGCCAGAGTGAGCTTTAACCCATATAAAGTGTATCTCAAAACCAGATGTTTTCAGCAAGTAATTATAGTGTTTAATATATTTAATAAAAGGATGACACCTGTACGATACTGGTTTGTATGTATTGTTTATTGCCAAAAGTACTGATCTGGAGTCGCTTAGTATAATTGACCTTTTAATTTGTTTGTTTTCTATATGTTCTAAGGACTTAACAATAGCATAAGCCTCTGCGGAGAAAACTGATGTTTCGTGAGAAAGTTTAAATTTGAAATGTACACTAAAGTTGGGTATTAGGAAAGCACAACCTGTTCCGTGATTAGATTTGGAAGCATCTGTATAAATGTGGGTAAAATCAGAGTATTTTTCCAACACATTTTGGAGTATAATAGAACGGACTGCTGGGGTTTCTGAATAATATGGGAAAAAGGTATTTGTCTTACTGATTAGGTCAAAATAGTCAAGCTGAGGGAATAGATGAAATTTTTTAAAATTTTTTGAAATGTCCAATACTGCTCGATATCCTATGCAAAGGGGAGGGGAATTTTTCTTTTCCCAGAATTTATCAGTGAGATCTAGGATACTTAAGTTATGTATTTTATCTATTCCAGTAGGACATTTTTCTATAGAATTTAGAATACATTTTTCGGAAAGAAACTGTCTTCTAAGGAAAAGAGGGGGTTCTTTGGACTCAACTCGTAAAGGTTCAGTAGGTGAGGAGTTCATGGCACCAATACATATCCGAAGAGATTTGTTTTGTATAATATCTATCTTATTTAGTGTGCTGTTGCTAGCAGAACGGACTTTTGTTTTATTGATATGGATGCACTATCTTTAACTAAAACTTTTGTCCACCGTTTCTTTCGTACATCGTACCATTCGCGAGTAAAAATTAATAAATCATCGGAGTAACGTGAGTACGTTTAACATCGAATTTCGTTTATGAGGGATTTATTTGTCTATGTAAATGTAATAATTCCTTAGGTACAATAATTAATGGAAAAATGTGGAACGGCTTTTACTACATTCAAACAAGTTGGTTTTTATCATGAAATGAAATCGGTACTTTCAACCATCACTGAGTAATTCTTTAAAAGGCCTGTTTAATGTTATACTTTCAAAGTATCGTAGGGCGCCTAGGAAACACTTCATGAAAACATGTTATTCTTGTTTTTTTTTTTTTTTTGGCGTGAAATATCACTCCTCGAAATTTGTCCGGATATCATTGAAATTTACCTAATAGATCTGGACTACTGTATTAGTAATCTTTTTATTAATTCTTTTTTTTATTTTTCCTCTTTTTTATTATTAGTTTCTAGTCACTTTGTGTTAATTTAATTGTTTTATAACATTTCTTTTCTCTAATTTTGTCTGTCAATCATTTCTGTATTGTTATATACAGCTATTTTAAAACTATGTTTTAAATAATGTATTTAAATGTTGAATATTGTGTAATTATTCGGCAGATATTTTGTTGCACTATTTTGTTTATAGTTTGTGTTCCTATCCCGTAATTGGTAATTTACTGTGAGATAGTGTAAATAAATAAATAAATAAATAAATAAATAAATAAACACCTTCTATAATAGAATTATAAACACTTAATTTTAAAGTTAGATTAAATTATTATTATTATTAAATTTACTATTAATTTGCATTTATGGAATATAGCGTCACTTGAAAACAATTTACATACATAGGTACTAAATATACAGACATTCTTAAATTGTTGATAATATCTTAATTACTGGTAATTGTGGCGTTTCCTAAGTACTGAAAAATGAAAAATGTAAATATACCAGCCATTTGTAGCATTTGCAAGGTTACTAATATTCAACATAATATATCATTTTTAAATAAAATGTCTAATTATTGGTGTTAGTTATTTTTCCAAAAATGTTTTGTTTACAACCAAATCAGAATGAATTTTGAGTACTTTTTTACCTGAAAATGCAACTTTGTTACACTAAAATCACTGAACACACATCAAAATCTATCATACAATTATAACACAAAACCTAGGAAAGTCACCATTTAAATAAAACTATTTTCTGTTTCATTGAGCACACAATTTCAAAAAGAATTAAAGTTCACGATACCGTCCACCGTCACTTCAAACGTCATGACCGCGGTTCATTTTAGTTTCAACTGATGTTTTTGTATAGTAATTTGTCTGCCTACAAAAAAACTTGTCACACGAAAATAACCTTTTTTTACATATTTGTTGACCTTCAAAAAATATATGTGCCATGAAGGCCAATGAAAAATAGAATCATAGATACTTTCATAACATAAATAATACACTCGAAATCAAATTAATGGGAGGTCTTAAAGCCAAACTTTATATATACGATCTAAAATACTTGCAGTTTTCTTGTAAATAAGTTGAAAAGTATATCTTGGCAAATATGTAGGTAAACAGGTGTCGTATCAACTAAGGAGGTGTGGATTTAGAAACCATGCAAATTAAAATATTTAAAAAAATTCTTTCCACACCAAAAAAGTATGTATGTAAATATTTAACAAACAAAGGTGTTGTTTACCTAGGTGAGCTTATTAGACCAGTCAATTTAGCACAATTGATTGATATCTTGTGCTGATCATAAAAATTTCTAAAAATAATTTAAATGTTGGTTCTTTTACACTTTTATCGCTGATATCTCATAAAACGCGAGAGATGTTGAAACTGCACATTGACAATTTTCAAAAGAAACAGTTGGATTGGTTCTTAGCTCTCCAAAAGTTGCAAGTTGAGGAAGCGACTTCCCCCTATTGGATAAAAAATTTCATGCACAAAATTTGCATTATCAACATGTATCACATCGTTTGCGAGATATCTCCCGTGAAAGTATTAAAGAACCAATTAATTGTTTATTGATTTTTTGTTCATCGGCACAATATAAGAAAAAGTAAGTACAGTTATTCACAAAAGAGTGCAACTTTAGAATAAATACTGCTTTTTTGACATCAGAGAGTTGTGCATTTATATATTTGAACGAAATTCGAAAATTCCCAGAACTTGTGACGAAGTGATTTTTCCGTTACTCTTTCTATTGTAATCAGACCTAAATGTAGTTTTCGTTCACTTTGGCACACCCTGTATACGATAACTTCTGTCAATATTTCTTCTTTATTTCTCTAATATAATTGTTTCAAACCGGTTTCTTTTCAGGGTAATCTTACTTCGTTTATTATTCTAATGATAAATCCATTATTGTGTTAGTACTCAATCAAGTAAGAGGAAAGTAGTTTAATTTAATTTAGTTTGATTTCAAAGCGAGTTGAAATCATTTATTCATAGTAAAGAAAAAGGTTTCCATTTGTTTAATAATTAACGAACAAATTATAATTGATTTGTTTTTAAATATTAATACTTGGCCGTTTTAAATTATTTCTTTTCGGAAATATAGTTTAAAAATTATGAGAAAGCGATTCCCAGCCTTGAAATATTTTATAAACATTTGTTTATATGAATTAACGCAGGGAATTTATTTAAATATGATGCGCCGAGATAAGCCGAAATAATGTTTGCCACGGACAGCACTCGACACGCTTGCGCGTCCCACAGATCCCCATAGGTACCGATACGAAAAAAAAAAAAGAAAATATCTCATTTTATCAGGTATACTGGTTTAAAGATAATCTAAATAATGAATTTTACTTTTCATTTAACATCATATGTATTTCTAACTTGTCTGTTTCCATGGCTAATGTGATTAAAATGCATAATAACATTCCAAAATATGTAAAAACCTATATATCTGCGAATATCTCCTAAACGCTTCAAAATGGATATAGGACATACCTTACAAAAGTTGTAGGGAACAAATAAGCTTATAAAATTTTGTAGAAAAAAAAATGAGGTATTCTATTCAAAGTAAGCGAGCTAATCAGTTTGGAAGTTTTCTCTAAATGTCAATATTTTTTAACACAACTCAACTAGTAATTTAAATGGACTTTCTTCTAATCCAAAACGAAAAGATTTTTTTTTAATTTTAAAACGGTGACGAAATATCAGTAGTACAATGAATGCTAACAAATCAATTCTTCAGCAGAATCAGCAACTATTGAGCAGCTAATGTCTTTGGTATACATAACTGTTGAAGTACCTTCGATAAAACTATGCAAATGATTAATAAATAACAAATAAAAAGAGGCTTTAAAACAGAACTCTGTGGAACTCCCAAATAAATCCACGTCATGATGTTTAATTTTAATGTTCCTATTGTTTATATAAAAACATATCCTCTGTAGTAGACGGAAGTTTATACCAAGCTTTACAATTTATGGGATATGAAATAAAATATATATAAATTTGACGGACGGTGGAAGCGTGAAATCCAAATTAATGAAATAAATTCAGTTCGTATTAATCCTGTAATGACTCTAGCGATTGTAGTGAATCGGAAACAGAATAGATATCGAAGAAAATTAATTAGTTGGCGTATTTTCTTTTATAAAATGTATGTTACACTGCTATATTCAATAAATACTACTTTATCAGCCTTTGAAATTTCTACGAATTGTGGATATTTCTACTACCCTGTCATACTTCCACTGTGGTCCCATTTACAGGGTCCGCCTTAACAATTAGTTAAGTTCTATGATAGCTAGAAACTTGATTTAAAAACATAAGTAAACTAGACAAAAAAGTCTATAACCGGAAATTGTGTTCGAATATACAGGGTGAACGAAGACGATTCTACAGGGTCAAGTAACATTTTTTTAAATGAAATTCCATGTATATCAGAACATTTTTTGAAACCTCGTTGTGGCCTCCTTTCACTCCTGTATTATTATTGACTTTCTCCCAACCACTTGGATGTAATGATTTTTTTTTTGAAATTATACCATATTAAAAATATCACTACAATCACAACTATCAATTTTAAGAAAAAAGATGTTAGTACCAGTTATAAGACATCTGTGTGATGACACTCAGCCATTTTCATTTCCTAAAAGTATACAGGGTGGCCAAAAAGAATTTTTAAATTTACAACTTTTTGAACTGAAATTTCTCAATTTTTTCAAATGGAACACCCTGTATATTTTTGGACGATGTGATGTAGGATTGAAAAACGAACATTTTTTTGTACGTACATTCCTATGGCTATTTGTGACCATTTTCAGTTTATTGAACAATAACTGCAAAATTCAGCAATAAAAATTAAAAATGAGGATTTCTTTCAAATAATTCAAGAGAAGGTATTATAATAAGCGTATTACATGATGCCCATAAAAACATCACACCAACAACAATCCAAAATTTGAAGGAAAGGATAATAAATGCTTTTAGAAGTATCACTCCGGCAATTTTATGAACAGTAGAAACCTCATTCCAAAGGCGCATAAAAATGTATGTCAATCAAAATGGGCAGCATGTGGAACAGTTTTTATTATATCTTCTCTTGAATTACAAATATATATATATATATATATATATATATATATATATATATATATATATATATATATAATTAAATATGATTTGAAGGAAACAACTACTCAGCGGGCAAATACCCCGACCTGCATTGAATTACCCCTTCAAATCATGATAGATGGAAAGCCAATATCATTTATCAATTCCTAACCAGACATAGATCGATTTCGAACTTATTTGTTCTCTTCAGTATGCCATAGGTTATGGAACAGACAAATGATAGTGGCCAACCTGCTAGTTATATACTAACTAAGGTGAAGTGAATAGTGGTGAGAGGTATGAAACTTCTCATATGGTCTGAATGCTACTATCCGACCGACATCCTAGATGTCTCTGTGGCGGATAGCGACTTGCATCACAGCAAATACCGAGAGCGGCGACCCCTAGCCCAGGTGGACTAAACTAATGTTACCCACCCTATAAAGACGAACTGTTGTAAGAAATTATTGACATACATACCTATTATATCACGTCCATTAGCATTTGTTTATGGTTGTCAGCGTACACTGGCATCAATAATAAATCTTCTATAGTATCCTCTGGTAGCTTCTACGCAAGGATGTAAATATTAAGGCGTATTTTGAAAATGAACGTAATACATCCAAAGATGTAATATTTGCTATATCCGGATTTTTACGTAACTTTAAGTCGCTGTTAAAATTTTTGATTAATGAGAACAATAAAATTAAAACAAATAATTCATCTTAAGTACCATAGATAATTAATATATAAAATTACAGGCAATACCGATGCCTACTTTTTTTATTAATTAGAAATGTATATTTTATTTGGTATCCTTATATGAAACTAAATAATCGTATTTCCTATTAATAAAAAAAATACTCATCAGTAATTTTATATATTGGCTATACTCGTATATTGATTTAGGATGAATCATTTGTTTTGGTTTTTATTATTACTAACAGAAAAATTTTTAAGGCGATACATTTACTTGGATACTTGGTGAAAACTCTTAAAACGTCTTTAAATTTCTCGGCAACGAGAACACCAGGCTCATTTGCTATATTTACATTGTTCACTATTTCAAAAGATTCGGATAAAGATAACCAGTGAAGAATCTCTCAGTTTCGACAATGTAGACGCATGCGAAAATATTATATTATAATCTCCGTTCGAATGTACATACGTGTCGTACCTCAACAGAGTCTGTGTTTAGCTGGTCGCCGGAGTGGAAATCTGTTGATATGCGAAGTTCTCGGCGCATGCCACAGAATACATGCTAGTCTGAAAGTTGACACTGCTGTGACTTTATAATCAGATATGGGCGTAAAATCGTTGTATAAGTTTCAATCGCCTCAGACAATCGTAAATGGGTATAATGCAGTGTTTGGGTTAGAAACTACTTTAGTTAAATTTTGTATCCTATTGACTAAAACAACATGTTTAAGATATTGGAAAAAATCCAAAAGGGTTACGATGTCGAGAAATTTCTTAAAATAATTTCTAACATTCTTCCAAAATGTGATACGAGTTAGAAGTCTATCTCCTCTGTTTGCAATTAAATTAATGATTCGATTAATGATTGCTGGCACAATACCTGTTTGCCGCAATTCTGAAATTAGGTCACTGTACTGATTGTCAAAGTTATGTTTTGCAGTATATACCAAAGCGATTTTTTGCCTATAATTTTGTTAAAATTAAAGGAATAAGTGAGTACATGTGCACCGGTACATAAAATCTGACGTTGCAATTACGTAACTGGTTTTTACGAGGCTTTTATGATGCAAATGGCTAATGAAAAATATATAGTATATCGCTGATTTACACAATAAAATTTTTATGTTACAATTTTTCACCTACCACATAAATATGTAGTTCAATTTTCTACCGTCTGGTAATTATTGCTATGACCAGAACATACAAGTTCAAATGACAAACATTTTATAATTATTATAATGTCTTTAATTTCTCCATATGTTTATGCTGATTTAAATTTGTCTACAAGTTTCTTCCTACGATTTGTTGCAAAATGTCAATTACATTTATTACATTTCATTCCGAGATTTTACATTTTACTGTGATTATTCTATTTAGATAAGAAATGGACATAATAATAAATAAAGAAAAATGTTATTTTGTTAAAAAGCAAATAAAATGCCGTAATAAAAATCGTATAAATTGAAAAACTGAACCCGATCTATTTTAAGCATCATTTGGCGATTTGGTAAATATGGTGCTCTATCACCGAAGTTCCCATTATTTCACAAAGGTTTAGCAAAAGTGTCAGCAAAATTAAACATTACAAATTAGAAAATTTAATATACAGGATGATTCATTTCGGATAAACTTCACCATGTAGAAGATCTTCAAAAGTTAAGTGGTTCCTCCAATAGTGTCCTTGGGCGTTGCATGAGGCAGTTACAGACCATGGGGATACAGTAATAAAATGTTGGTGGTGTACAAGGTGTTTCTAAATTACATGTAAATCTTTGAACCACCTCTTCCTTACTTAAAAACAAGTTTCTGTAAACAAATTGCATTCTAAGAAAGCAGGAGGCACGCAAAGGTGACACCTAAAAAAGTAGTTCTTATGAATTATTTCAGAAACGATTTTAACGTAGTTTTTTTTAATTTCTAAAATACAAAAATTACTCTCAATCCTGCTTCGTAGGATACAAAGTCTATTTTATTCTTTGACTTTTTCTTATTCATTGAAAAAAATTATGCGAAACTTATGTCATGATTGGAGACAGCATCTCAGGTAGTCATTACAGCTACGGACTTACGCAAAACTCTCTTACAATTAATAAAATGAGAATAAATATTATGTAATGCAATGGTACACGACTTTTTTAGGTGTTAGTTAATAACCTTCTCTCGTGTTATTTTATTGTATATTACTGATTATATGCAAAATACAACATATTTATGTACCCGCGTAATTAATTGAAACAGTGAAGAAACAGCGTTATCCTCACATCAAAGGTTCCAACCCACTTCAGGATCATTTAAAACCACAACTTTGCTTGAATGTAATTGGTATATTAACTAATTATTACAACACCAGGTACTGCTGATTATATACTTGAATCAGTTGAAAGTGTAATTAGTTAAAGTATTGTACGGAGAGTAACTCTACAGAATAATTATTACTGCATTGTGAGAAACTGATGATGGATGACTGATGCAGAAGTGGTAGTGTGAACCAACGACCGGTACCAGCTTCCAATTTTATTCATGTCGTATAGGACGTCATTGATGCTATAATTATTTCAAGTATATTTTACATGGTATTAATTCCTGCGTATGTAAATTTGCATCAACAACTTAAATGTGACAATTTTATGTGAACAGTCAATTTTCCACTCATTGTAATTTTTTTTATAATTTTGAGATACTTATTTAAAATTTTTAAAATTCATAATTATGTCGTTTTTTTTCAACGATTTTGAATTCGATATTTAAAATTTAATAAACTTAAACATGTACAAGGTATGTCAAACATGTAGGTTTTTAAAATGTAACACCTTGCATATTTTTCTGTAGTATAAGTGAGTGGTACAAGCTATACAGGGCATCCCAAAAGTCTTACGCATCTCTGGAATGGGTAAAGATAAGAAAAACAACTTTTGAGAATATTATTACAATTAATGAATCATTATTCTTCGAGGCAAATTCGTCCAAGGTAGTGGTTTCGGTTGGATAAACTATGTGCCTCAAATAAATATCAGAAGAAGATATCAATGAAGGTACAGTCCAGAGATCATGCTTGCCATTTAATCGTACCATACCGTCCAGTCCACTGTCCAGAAAATTCCACAATTAGGGCGGTTTTATTTGTTGTCCTATATAAAATTTCCCCCTTTAAAGGTCACTCCCATAACACTTTTGAAGCTTGAATGTCAAGTTTAATTTTTTTCATAATAATACGTTCCTTCAAATAGTCCCAATATTTATTTGTTAGTTAAATACAGTTCAATAGGAACTCGCCATTTTGGTTTGCATCAATTTTTCTTTAAATGAGCCTAAAATCGATAGGATTTTCTATTTTAAACTTTAAAGTTGGCCCCCGTAGTTAAGCCCGTGAGGAGGATACCGAAATAGCAATAATTATGCAAAAAGGATATTTTATCATAACTAAGATTCCCAAAAATTTTTTTTCTCTTTATCCATTCCAGAGATATTAGCCCATACTTGCACTTTTAGGATACGCTGCTTACATTTTGAAATTTTCAGCGTTTTATATCGTTCAAAATTGCGGAGTTAATCATCACCACAAGGTGCACACATGTATAGAAACGATATTATAAATTTTATTATACAGAAACAATCTTTCATCTTTAGTTTTCTACAGTGACGTAGCCGGAGTTGGCCCATGGGGGGATATACAGATACCAAAAAAACCTGTTAGCTTGGGGCTGAATAAATATAGTTACTTTTTTATTTGTAGTTTTTATGTAGATTATATGCAAAAAAATAGAGTACAATTATTAAAGAATATGATTAAAAAAACAATATTTATAAGAGACTAATCTTTATTCCACACAAAAAATGTTAAAACACAAGCCAGTCGCCGTGGTTTTTTGGTTCGTCAATTCTGTCAACTTTTGTTTGTATTTTAATAATGCCTGATTATATTCACTAATTCACAAGTCTCTGTAATTAAAACTAAAAATATTTACGAAAAATATCGATCAAAGAAAATTACACTAATGCATAGCCGCGCAGCTATTAATATCTAGGCATACCCCGACTTACAGCACGCAAGATTCTGAAGCTTGACAAGCCAATCCAGGTAAGCAACTATCCAACGGCACGTAACAGTGCATCGTTTATGTTATAGAGGGTGGTCCATAAATAATCGTATACTTTTGATTGCTATTGACTTTTTTTGTTGAAGAAGAGACAGTACCATGAGGTTTTTTAATTAAAAAAAAGTCGTGGAGTTTATTTTAAAGGAAAAAAATCAAATGACAAAATTTTAAAAATTGTTATTTAATTTAGTACCTGATAGTAAATAATGTAAGTTTCATGACTCAAAAAACATTCTAAGAGTTCCAATTTTTTCTTTTTTTTTTCTTGGTTGAATCTAAAAATTATCAGTACCTTTGACTTTTGGGGATATATCCCCTAAGAGTCTTATATCTTATAGCCTTATATCCCCCGTAGGAACGCCACTGACTTTCTAAGTTAAGGTGGTAATAATAAAATTTCTTCTAATATTAGCAATATACAAATATTAATCCGTAAATATATGAACAGAAAATAGAACCAAGTTCTATTTCGATGACGGCTGTTTGAAGATAAGGAGTTTGGGATATAATACGTGACCGATAATAATTGTCAAGAAAATGTATATTCATACGTAATACAAACGTCACATGTACGTTATGTGAGGTGTATATCCATTTGGCAAAAACAGAATATTTAAAAATAACGAAATAACGTGTTGAGCTGATGTTATTTTAATCCAAGAAAAATAAAACAGACAATTATTGCAAAAATATATTTCAAAAAAATCTCCAGTACACCATGTTTCCATAGCCGTGCCGTACCAGAATCTAGAGTATCTAGGAGCAGTGAAAGACATTTTCTGCAAAGCTATTTTAAAAACAGTTGAAGATATAAAGATGAAATTTGGTGAGAATTTAAAAATACTCTTTTTGCAAATTAAAAACCTAATTTTAACCTCCATCTTTCTAGGGGAGTAACATAAAACTTTTTTCTTAGTCCCGAATTCAGATTTTAAGTTTCTCCAGTTAATCCCAAAACACCCTGTAGATATAGGTAATATGATTTCTTGAATCTTTTCTGCATGTTTATAGAGTTACACTGAAATTCTAATTATTATTTACTAGTTCTTAAATTCTACCTATTTTATTAGTCCAGACAAATGGACACAACAATACATTTTTAAACTAAAATAAAATAAAAATAAAAGAAACCTAGCAATTGGCAGTCAGGTAATTGTATATTGTGTATATCGGATAAACGTAAGAAGTCCTACATTTTAATGTTACTTCTATCTAATTACACTCACAAATTGATTCATACTAATGTCAAAGACGGTTTCTGCTAATATGATAAAATTCACCCTATATTCATTACAATTTTAAGTACAGGGTCATCGAGAAATCAGTGTGGTTTCGAAAACTGATTAAATGAGAAGTCAAATACGTACAGTGTTAATTCTTTTTTAGTGCCTTCCACGATTCAAAAAGTTTCTTATAAAATATGAATCAATATGAGTGTGCCCAATTAGTTCCTGCGCAAACGTCTAATAATTTTAAGATAAGTTGCGCTATGCAAATATTTTAACCGGAGTCATCGAACTTGTGCTACATAATCGGTATACAAACGAGATACCTCATATATTAATTGATTAACGGAACTTATCCGTAATTGATTTCCATTCATAAGCGATCTAATCCATCGGGTATTTTAAATTATTTAAGAGTCCTAGCCAGTCGTGCTAAATACATAATTTTCAAAAACAATTACATTCCCTTGAACGGAAAAAATTAAGGAAAATTTTAACATAGTTTAAGCGGAGAAATAGAAATTATTGTAGTTATAATGTCGTGTTTCTGTTTCTGTTATTTTTATACAATACCACAGAAAACGAACATAAAAAATACAAAATTAAAATATATTAATTTCCATGTATTTAAACTGTTACTAAATTTTTTCTTAACTTGAGAATGTAATTTTTTGAAAATTGTGTCTTTCATAACTAGTGAATTTGCATATGTTTTTACGTTACCATCATGAAGCTTAATTAAGTCTGGACTTCTGGAAGGCCACGGATTTTTGGCACTTCATATTTATGGATTATATTAATTTACGCAGCCGTTAAGCTGTATCTTTGCCAGTAAAAATGATGTCATAAAAAACGCTTTCAACATGTCGATTTAATAAAAAATTAACAAATTCAACTAGTTGGATTATTCGCTGACTTGTTGAATTTCAAGTTGAATTTTTATATGCATTCAGAGTCGTTCATGTAACACATTTTGAATCTTTTTGAAAATTATAGTTCCAAGCTCCATAAGAAATAGATTTCTTAGACAAACATCTAAAAGCTGATCGAATTGAAATTCTGTAAACCACATTTGATGTATCTTTAAGGAAAACATCGGAGAGATACAGTTCTATCAGTATAACTTAGACATTCTGAACCGAGTCCTGAACCATTCACCAAAAATTCAAATTCAAATTTATTCAACGTATGGTTAGGGACATAAAGTACTGAAATCTATTTTATACATTACCATCAAGTTGGAACGAAACACCTAAGCACAAAATGCTTGTTTTGTGAATTTCATAACAACCCGAATTGGAATATTAAGCAGGTTTTTTTCATTAAAAAAAGTAGTTCAAATGTTCCTTACAATTGTTTCCGTTAAAATTTTGCTGACATTATACAGGTACAAAATAGTTAATTTCATTTGAAATTATCAACAGAAAATCACCATTATTGGAGTAAAGAAAACCCCTAATTGGTTCATCCGCATAATCCACAGAGACGTTTTAGTGTTACCAAGAGTTATTTAATGTTTGGTGTGGTCTGGATCCAGAATTGTTGGTCCATATTTTTCCCAAGATTCACTGACAGGACAACATTACGTTGAATTTTTAACTATTATTTTGGGAGAATTTTTCAACGATCTCAACTAAAATCTGAAGTTGGACGCCCGGCAAGAATTTTTTTCCTGCTCATGTTTTTAAATGCGAGTTTTGTGGAAATATTAAAGAAATAGGTGGATGTTTACAAACGGCCATGTTCAGTATCCCCCTCGTTCGCAAGACATAACGCCTCTGGATTTTTTTTTGAGGCATGTAAAAAATTAAGTTTACAAAATTAGATATAACAACGTAAACGAACTACAGAATTGTATTAGAAATGCAATAAATTCTACTGATTGTAGGACTGTCGATTAAGCAACATGTCGATGGTGTAACGCATATATGTGGTAAGTGCATTTTTCAACAAAAATGGTTGCACTAAACAACTATTGCAAGTGTTTTCACTTGTTTAGTGTATTTAACTCATTTTTGCCCAAAAAATGCACTTACCACGTGTGTGCTACACCATCGACGGTGGTGTACTGAAAAGAGTCCAAGCGTCCAACAGTGCGTGCGCACGTGCGCGTGTGCGTGCGTGTGTGTGTGCATCCGCGATAACTCAAAAAATACTAATTGGAGACCTCCCAAATTTGGGAGTTAAGATTGTCAAAAACATTTTAGGTGACGCATTAAATTTGGTGATGTGGTACTATCAGAAGACACACAATGAATGAAAGAAGAAAAAAGGTACAATTTCAGGAAAAAAAATTAAAATTTTTTATTGCATTTCTGGACGAATCTCGATAAATTATAATGAAAAAACATAACTTTATGAAAAAAAATCTGTCAGCATGTCTGTAGTATCGCGATACGCGATAGCAGCCACAGTTTTTGAGATAAAGCTTTCAAATTTGGTACACATGTTCTAAAGGCCAATAAATTCGATGATGAACAAAATTATCCAGCTGAAAGGGGGACCACGGGACCCAAACTTTTTTGTATTTGCCTTTACAAAAAAATATATTCTTGATGAAAGATTAGAAATCATATCTACTATTATCAAGCCAATAAAATATATTTTCCAAGTACTTAAATAAAGCTGATGTATACTGAAATTTTTTACACATTTGACCTCATAAAATGGGGTTAGGATAAATTTAACAGTTTGACATTTGAAATGTCTAAGTAATTTAGTTACAAAAATGTCAATGTCAATAAGAAGAAATTATTAAAATATATGACATGAATTATTATTGACGGTATCGAATGACGTTGATAATTAATTATTTAAAAATTTTAATGAAACATTTCAAGGGACGCTATTAAAATTTAATTGAGGTAGGTAAGTGAAGAATTAAATAGAATGATTTTCTTATATCAGGATGATATATACTGGTATAAGAAAGTTATGTGCTGGCCACATCAGATATTTTAAATTACTATAATTTGAATAGTTATTTACGATATGTGAGATAAAAACGTTTTTCAAAATGATATCAACGCGTAGTGGTTTATGTTGGCGTCTTAGTTACCAAATAACAATAAATAACAAATTGGAAATAAAATTTTTTCACAAGTGAAACTATTGTGTGTCGTAGTTTGCTTCAAAAATGAGCTACCCAGGTTGTTATTCCGAAAAACAAACGTTAGATGTGCCCTTTGATATTGAGGAAGAAGCAGAGAACGTGATATCCGGACTTGTCCCGGGTAAATCTGGAGCCAAATATGAACTGACTTTTAAAAAATATAAGCAGTGGTACCATTCGAAGAATATAAAGGACGTCACTAACGAAAAAGCATTATTTGTATATCTTGAAAAACTAAGTAACAGCTAGAAGCCCTCATCCCTTTGGTGTACTCGTATACTCGATGCTGCAGACGGAAATATCGATCAAGATCAATTGATATAAAAAAATATATCAACCTGACAGCTTTGTTACAGAATAAAATAAAAGGTTATAAACCTAAAAAGCCTAGAGTTCTGAACAGAGAAGATACTGTTAGATTCTTGCAGACAGCATGGAACTAGAAAGTAGAAATATGTATGCATGAAAGTTAGTCATATCCCAGTAAACACGCATACGATAAAAATATGTACGTTTATAATGTCCAAACACCATTTGAAAAACGTGTCCTTTTTACATACAAACAAGCAGTGGCGGCTGGTGGATTTAGTTTATGCCATATCTTAGTATTGGAGCATGAAACCCAAGCAATATTTTAAGCCAAGATTACCAGGTCCGAATGAAGAAGTTTTGCAGAAAAAAATTTTAAAAATAAGATGAGAAAAAAAGTTGCAAAAAATGCGCTGCCGACCCAGATTATTTCTAGATCATTAGTAAAATATTTGCAAACTTTTTTTTTTTCGTAATCAGAAGGAAAATTTATCACCCCGTTTTTTTTTGTTTTCGAACATTTTGATTTTTTATAAAGTTGTGACATTTTGAAATTCACACAATGAAGAACTTAAATTTCAAAATGTCATAACTTTACAAAAAAATCGTTTTTGTTCGACCTCAATGGACTATTCAGTTGATATGGACGTTTTATGAACGTTTAACAGAACAGTTTTATTTAAACACTTTAAATAACGTTAATTTAATGTTATCAAAAGGACTGACAACATTTTTCGTGAAAAAAATCATGTATTTTTAACGTTACGATAAACCGTTATTTTTCTAACAATAAATGAACGGGTCATTTTCTAACGTAATACGAATTTTCAACCAGTGGCATGTTGAGAATACGTTTTAAAAACGTACAGTTTATTTCAAACTTATTTGTAACATAAAAAATGTCGTCTTCTTTAATTCCTTTACCGCATTCAATGACGGCGTTTTTTATGTTGCATATAAGTATATGTTTATGTTTACTGATATAGGTACACAGTGTTCTGTTTTTTTTTTTGGATTTATTGTAACTAATAATTCTCAGGTTGTTTTGATTTTTGGTTTGGCGGGTGGATGCAGAAGAGAGAAGTTAACATTTTTGAGGACCAGTAATGTCATAGATGAAGGATCATGTTTTACTGTCGGAATTCCAGATACCAAAACTAATACAAGCAGAGAATTTTTTATAACGATTGGAAGTATTGATATGGAGTTGTTAATTTCATTACCGCACTAGTGCAGTAATATTTTCATTGGATAACAAGACTTATTACATGTCCTGAAGTGGATTGGACCTTTGATGTGAAGATAACACTGACGTAGTTTTCCACGAAACACCAAAACACTACATATACTGCACTCGACGCACATTTCTCGAACCAAGTTGGCATCATCTGGAGATGATTAAAAACTCCAGATGATGCCAACTTGGTTAGCGAAACGCGCGTCGAGTGCAGTACATGTATAGTGTTTTGGTGTTTTTGTGGAAAAATATGTCAATATTAAGACTATTACATATGTAAGATGAGTGCGATATGGTATAACATCCCACGGTGATATATAAAATTAATTATTGATCTGTTCCATGGCTACTTAATTTTAGAGGTCTTGTAACATTACTTTTAAATAACTCGGATATTTAATTTTATCTAAAAAAAATATAGAGGGGAATTTTTGTTCAGAAACTGATTTTACTTCGATTGATGCAAAAATATCCATTAAAAAATATCGAGAAAAATATATACATTTTAAAAAATAATTCGAGAACATGATGGTCGACTGTTTTTCTGTTTTCACCATCGTAAGTAATCAGCGGAAAAATCCTACTAGTCTGCTAATTTAACTGAATCCCTACAATACAAAGATACTTCACATTATATTTTGGGTTCACCGTATCAGTACTAACTATTTCAGTTTTCCAGTGCAAACGAAGCTAAGTAGCCATTCTTTACCGAGTTTCTAATAAAATACCTATGGCTGAAAAACTGCATGTCTGCTAAAGAGAATTTACGAAAGAAAATAGTCAAAGCTGACGAACTGTCAACACGTGTAGACGAAAATCCCCCGCATTATATTTGTACACTAATATTATTCAGAATATTTCATGAAATGCTCACACATCTGTCTACAATGAAACTTAAAAATCAGTAAAAATATTTAGGTCAGTGGAAAAAAATATTTTTGGATCATTTCTGATCTAATAAAGTAAAACCATCCGCTAAATTCATTTTACGATTCTGCTCCCAGGACTCAGATTTATGTTTTACGGGGGAAAAATAGATATGCAAGTATAAACAAAAAAATCTAAAATATTTGATGTTTATGTCTTACTTATTGAAAAGTAGCCCATATTTTTTCATAATCTGTCAATATTAAATGATTTTATGAATTATAAATGTACATTTTATAAAAAATATACCTACTCACGAAAGAAATATTTTCATTTTTTATATGTATACACGTTAAATAATTATTCATTCAAAATATAAATATTTAAGAAAAATTAAATTGATTATTTTGTTTGGGTCACCCTGTACGGTGAAAATTCCTTGACTACTATTTGTTTGTCTGCTCCAAGATGACCTTAATTGCTCTGGAATTCCTGAAAGCCATTTTTACTTCTATACGCTTGGAATAAATGAAAGTTTCTCTAATTTTAAGGGATTTCTAAAGGCTGATAATAATTGCACACACAAATAACGTTTTATCAAGAAATATCGAAAAAAATGTATTGTTTTCATAAGTTTTCACATTATAAAAAGTTTATTTTTTTTTTTTTATTGGTATGAATTTCGCAAATTTCTTTGTTTTAGATATTTTTGTTATTGTATGTTTTTTTACATTATAATTTTACCTATATTAAGTTGGATATTAATTATTAAAAATCCTAGTTATTTTAATAACTATACAGATACCTACTTTACAGACAAATAATTAATAAACAGAACGTCTAAAAATATAAAAAGTAATAAAACAAGCGCAAAAATAATAAAAAATTTAAATATACATCATAATACTACAGAAACAGTAATGAAATAAAAATAAATTGGTAATTCTTATGAAAACTGCTGGAACACCAAAATTCAATTTTGCTTTTATTTTTCAAGTTTTACGCGGGGGCGTCAAATTTGACGTCACACTTGACGTTTGGCATACCACAAAACTACGGTGGGCGAAATTCAGGTGTAAAGTGGGACTTAATATTTGTGTTAAAATTTGTTAAATCAAATAAACAGGTAAAAAATACTAACCATTATAGAAAGCACAACACAACACACAAAAAAGGATTTGATTAATCTCGATAAAAATACAAAAACGTACCAAATTCACATAACAAATTTGTTTTGTTGTATATATCCAATAAACAAACACAAAAACACTGAGCACAACTTTAGAAAATTACACAACTATTATAGAACGTTTATAATAGGGTAGTTTATAAACGATAAAGAACAATATTTTTTAAATTTTACATGGCAACCTTTTATATCGTATGTTATGGAAAACTGAGATTAGGAACACAAATAGAACATAGTAAAACGTCACGTAAAGTAGCGATGCACACGTCATCTACATCTAAAACTCTACAATAATGTAAGTGGTGTATTCCTTTTCACTTATGCAACCATGAATACAGCCTTTGCATGGAACTGTGACGTCACAGAGAAATTTATGTGAAAAACCGAAAAGTGATAAAAGTTCATTGGTCAAAATATATTCGTTGTAATAATCCATATGTATTCGAAACAATTTACTTCTTCAGGTTTCGCTTATTTTGTATTAAAATTCACAAAGAAATTGGACAATTATTATTTCAACAGTTTTTTTAACTGTATTCTCCGTTATTTTTTATTATAACTACTACTCTGACCACGCTTTTATTCTTAATTATATCTATAAGGATTTAGACCAACACAACAAAAGTTCTTTCCATTTTTGTCGACTTCGAAGGATTGTGTTGCCCATCAAATTCTTCTCGAAACCATTGAGGCATATAATATACGCGGTACATACAATGAGGTCAAATTTAAATGGTAGAAAACAATTTGTGGATTGTTTTGTAGAAATGTCTTATAAACTTTTGGTTGATATAGGAATATCTCAAGGCAGTGTATTGGGTCCGTTGTTATTTTGATTATATATCAATTTAGATAATCTCATATCTTCATATTATGGTTCTTTTGCAGATGATATAACAATTATTTGCACTAGAGCAACTTAAAATTAATGACCGAATAATTAAACAACAAAAAGCTAGTATTTAATTCAAACAAAGCATTTTCTATGCAGTTTCATCCAGTTGCATTAAAGTACTTCTCGAGCTTGTCATTACCGAAAATCGATCGAGCAACTTACATCCTCGAAACTGTAAGGAATTTACATCTCTTGATTGAAAAACTCATGTGTCCTTAGCATGCACAAAATGTGTAAGTAAATATTTTGCCTTAAAAAGGTTACATCAGATTACTAGTGTCAACATTATTAATATATATTATTTTTCCAATATGAAATCGTATATAAGATATGGCATACTTTTTGGGGAAACTAGACAAATGGAGTTTTTTTACTGCAAAAAAAAGCTATATGTTTGGTTTGGGCTATAGAGATTCATGCATATCTACTTTTGTTAGGCAAAAAAATGTTAACGTGTAATATATATTTTTTTTAAACAAATTTTTACAGCAAAATTTAACATCATTTAATTTTCAAATTGCATAATTATCCAATTCGACCATGATTTGCAGCATGTTCATAGTCTTCAGTTATATGACTTTATAATCATATTACAATCAATATTCTAATTTTTGATATAAGTTAGGGGGGTATAAAAAATAAAGTAATAAATGTGATGCAAAAAATATCTGAGTTTGTCCTCATATTATTATATCCCTTAGTATTATAGATAGACCCATCAAACTCTATAGGTATCATTGTATTCGTGAGAGAGCGTTCTAATCAAATATGTAAAAATATATACAGGGTGTCCCAACCAAAAGTAGGCACCCTGAATAACTTTGGAGATAAAATTTTTTTGAAAAATTGGTGAAACACGTCGACCTTGTTTCCAAAGGGGCATATTTTAATGTAATACTTGTATACCTATCATCATCTCTCTACCCTACACGGCCACCCCCTCAAAAAATTCAAATGGCAAAGAGGGTCGAATGTGATATATCTTTTGAAAGGTCTTTCAATTCTCCACATAACTGTGTATTTTTTTTAAACTTTTACCGATTCGTTCCTGAGAAATAATTGTTTCATTATTTTAGGTTCGGGAAATAAAAATAAAAAGGAGTTTAAATTATCGTATGTATTGTTCAAAATGACCCCCACCGACTTCCATACATTAGTATATTCTGTCTTGAAATTCTGTACGAACATTTCTGAACACATCTGGAGTCAATAAACGGCATTCTCGAACAATTCTTTCACGTAACTCTTCCAGAGATGCGGGTTTCGTTGCAAATACCCTCGATTTCAAATGTCCCCACAGAAAGAAATCCAAGGGAGTTAAATCGGGTGACCTAGCGGGCCACTCCACAGGACCTCTTCTTCCAATCCATCGCTCAGGAAACCGATTATCCAAAAATTGACGGACTGCTATAGCAAAATGTGAGGGTGCCCCATCCTGTTGAAAAAACAGTTCGCCCTCTAAAAGATTATCGTCTTTTTCGAGGATTTGGGTAATCATTGGGTCGATGTTATTTTCTAACAGATCGAGGTACCTTTCGCCATTTAAATTGTCAAGAATAAAAAACGGCCTGACAATGTGATCCCGTAAGAGGCCAGCCCAAACATTTAACTTCTGAGGCCTTTGAGTATGAGTTTCCATGAACAAATGTGGATTGGTTTCACTCTAACACCTACAATTATGCCTGTTTACCTTCCCATTTAACTGAAATGTCGATTCATCAGAAAAACACGTATTGTATAGTTTTATACGAGTACAATTGAAATCGTATAAAAACTGAAAGCCTGCAAAAACAGTCGGCATCTCTTTATTGTACATATAAAATAATATATAGAATAAAGAGATGCCGACTGTTTTTGCTGGCTTTTAGTTTTTATACGATTTCAATTGTGCTCGTATAAACTATACAGTAGATTGGCATTACCGTTTAATTGTTCACTAAAAATCTCATAGAATTCAAGCCGAAATTTAAATTTATATGGATGAAATTTGTGGGTCTTTACACACACTGCTTCGTGATACGCCGGAAGCCTCCGAGCTACTTTCCTGATCGATTCAGTATTATCCATCTGCAAATGACCCAGAACTGCCACTTCGACTGCTTCATTCCTAATCTCTCGCTGAGGTTCATGCTTTTTGTTTCTCACAGAACCTGTTTCCATAAATTTTATCAATAATTGTAAAACATACTGAGAACCAACCCTTCTATCTGGGTGATTTCTGTTGAATATGCGCTCCGTAGCTCTAGCACAATTATCGTTTTTAAAATAAATGCTGATAATTTCTATTCTCTCCCGAAGGGTACAAACCATTTTGAGAACTCACTCTGGTAAAATGTATCTCGATTTAAAATTGGTGGTGAACAAATTAATGTTCAAGGACTATCAAATACTTATGAGTCTTTTATTATTCTAAAACTAAACGGACAAGGAATGTGCTTTTTGTCGAAAAAACTCGTGTTGGTTTGAGAGCACTAAAAAATGTAGTTTTTTTATAAATTCCAATACCCAGTGCCGTGTATTTTAGATTTTTTTAAACGATTTCGATTGTGTGTAATCATCAAAAATAAAATTATTTTCCTTAAGAACGAATCGATAAAAGTTAAAAAAATACACAGTTATGTAGGGAATTGAAAGAACTTTCAAAAGATGTATCACTCGACCCCTTTGCCATTTGATTTTTTTGAGGAGATGGCCGTATAGGGTAGAGGGATGATGATAGGTATACAAGTATTACATTAAAATATGTCCCCCTGGGAAACAAGGTCGACGTGTTTCACCAATAAAATTAATAACTACCCATTTTCTTTGAGCTTCCATTGTTTTTCTGATAATGAATACCTAGATTTTTATATTTTATACTGACATTCTTATCTGAATGTGCTAGTATAAAAGTTCTAGGCATATAAAGAATCAAAAACAACACTTCCGATACATTTTATCATAGAAACTAGTAAGACTATACAAATGAAAAGAATAACATCTTCAAACATTTTCAAAAAAAAAAAAAATTGAAATTTCTTAATACCTACATGCAGAACCGTATACACTTTAAGAGAAGTGTATGAGGAAATATTGAAATAATACATTTTCAAAATTTTTTAATTTTAATTCAATATTTTTATTTGTATATATTCTAGGCAATCTCTTTTTTGTAATTCTTTAGACATGTATAAACCAAATTCAGGAAATTTTTTTGTCACTAGCACTAGTGCCATATTTATTATAACAAGACAAATAATCTGATGCCAGCAAATGTCAAAAATGCGCATGGACAGTACCAAAGGGCGACACTACTTCCTTTCTTTTCCTTTCATTAATACTACTCATCCAAATTATTTGTCGCATTTATTGAATAAGATCAGTGCAATAAGAAGGATATTTTAGTGTCGCCCCCTGATATTGTCCATACGCATTATTGACATTTGCTGGCACAATTAGAACAAAGAGATTATTTGTCTTATTATAATAAATATGTGACTGCTAGTTAGTACACAATAAAATTCTGTTCTAATTATACCTATACCAATACCCAACATGGGATTTCTGCTCCGATCATTTCACGAAATTTTTTAGAAATCAAAAGTTGCTACTCTTACGTCGCCTTTTGATTAAATTTCTAGTAGGATAATGGTCGAGATTTCAAATTAATTACAAGTCTAGAAAGCTTTATTCGCTATTTCTCGAATTTAATGCTGTTGAAATGTTTTATCACATAATAACTTTTGAAATGATTATCACAGATGTGTTAGTAAATCCACATGCAATAAAAACCGCATAAGTGCTAACATTGGCAATGAACATTAGTATATGATCAATTTACTGTTGTCCAGGAATACGTAAATAAATTTCTTCCGGATGGAAAAGTTGTACACCTTCCCACAACTGATACGATTAATCAGTCTGGCTAGTCTGCAGAGTGCGGCCGTTTCCTCGCTAAGCTTAGCCTTGAAATTACTGACATTTGATATTTGGCAATTCTGATGCCTGTAGTAAACGTCGTCGGCCACTCAGTGATTAATCATAAAATTTTATATTCTCCCCTTATTGGTTCGGCGTTTATAAATAAAACAACCATATAAATACTTCACCAGTAAACATTTAATTTTTACATAAAATACATCATATATTCCACATTTCTTTTAATTACAGCATTTACAAATAGAACGGACGAGTAAATATTTAAGTCACATAGACACATTAAGTTTGGCCGATTAATATAGATTTGCACCTAACTGTCTAGTGGATTTTATGCTTTAAATATATTTCCGTAAAATATACAGGGTGTACAATTATAGTATTAAATAAACGAAAAATAATTTTTAAGGCACTCACTCTTGTACGTCATGGAATTTTGTGTGTTGAATTTATAACAAAATGAGTATGAACATGGGCGTCCCTCCAAAATTTCCAGGGGGACGGAGCAAAATTTTTTAGAATAATTAAAAATTTACATATGGATGACACTGAAAAATTGCAATACAATTCTTATTATTACAACGGTTAATTTCGATTTTTTCAGGATTCTCCTTAACAACAAAATAATGACTTTTTTTTATATTATAGTAGTACCCTCACAATCTTATTTGCTTTTATGTATTTTTTTCTTTTGCTTTTTTTTTGGATTTTTTTGAATTCTGCGTCAGAGGTAATGTATCGGAACCTTCCTCGTTGTGTTGTTCTTTTATGATAGTCAATGAACGACTTCTGTAAAATAAATGAAAAGATCCTCGTATTTTGCATTACATGTTAATTCTCTCATTACCCCATTTTTTCTTTTTTGTTAGTTTATTTTTTATTTCTTCATTTCTTTTTTTGTTTTTTTTCTTATTTGTTGAAGAGAACATTTCTCATTCTGCTTATGTATAGGCTATTTCTTATTGAAAACAGTAATAAATTATTATTTCACCCGTTCCATGGGCTTACTTATTCTTCGTAAATGGACCTTTAATTTAAATAATTTGTTTCTATTAAAATTGTTTTTCTGAAATCGCTCAAGAATGTCTACTTTCTCGGCGCAATTTCAGGTCCCAAAGTATGCTATTCTAGTATTTTAGTCCGTTGCTAAGCAACCATCGTACGAGAAAGTTACTTTTCCGACTTAAGCCGGAATGTACTAATAAAACGTACAGGTTTTTTATATAGATTTTGGACAGTAAATAAATACACGTAGACAAATCAACTCACATTAAAAATGCATTTGTTAGTAAAAAATACATTAAATTTAAAGTAAAATTTTTTGTACTTGTTACTAACTCTGGTGGTGTCCCAGACACCTGGACATCATCATCACTGTCCATTTTAAATATTTTTCAATATTTTTTTAGCACTTACAAGTATTAAAGCGAAATAAGCTCTGAATCAGACTTTTATCACAACAATAAATAAACAGTGATTGTCAAAGAAACGATTTCATAAGCGATTAGATTATATTAAAAAAAATGTTATGCATTAATAAAAATTTCTTAATTTATAATAATATTGATTGCGATTTCAGAAAAAATAGCATGTGTACCTCATAGTAAAAGCATATTCCCGGACTTCAGTGCTTGTTGACCTTGGTTAAACCCTCGGCCAATAATTTACATCGTGGTCCGGGAACGTATTGCTTTTACTAATAGATACACAATGTACCATTTCGTTCATAAAATTAATTTTACGAAATTCGCTTTAATATACCAACTTTTGAGTCTTGCCAATCTGCCCCTATAACCTAACAATGATTAATTCCTATAAATGAACCCAGTGGATTCGTAAGGTTATATTTTAATCCATTTTCTTTTAATATTAATTGAATTCTCATGTGGCTTACCTAAGAAATTATTTAATTACACGCCATATTTTTATGCAGAAGTTTGAGTTACAGAGCTTAATACTAACAACAATACAGTAATAATAAAAAATCATCTTTATATATACTGGCGAGATTCAGCATAACTGTTCTATTAATAAATTAAATAAAGAAATGACAATGAAATCCTTGTGGTTTTTGTCTAGTTCGGATTAATATTCTTCTTTTAATAATGAAAATATGTTAACCATAAAATCCACTAGAAGCAAAGGTACATACAGCAGAAGTGTTACATACATATACCTATACATAAAATCTTTGGCTTATTCAACTTAATCTGTCATTTTTTCCATTCAATTAGCTAGGATTTCTTCCATCGTCTTCGTTTACACATACCTATAGTTTTCTTTTTCTAATTGTGTCAATACTGTTCATTACTAGGAGATATTACTTATGTTTGGGACCAAATTTTATCATTTTTTACCATAAAATAGGTACCTACCTACGTACAAATACGTTACTTCACATTTTCCAATAAAAAATTATATATAGTTGTTTTGCATTTTGCAAGCTTATAAATAGTCATTGTTAAAATACCAAGTGATTAACAGATATTGCCTCTATGCGTTATCTGTGTGCTTGGAAATATGTAACAAATGTAAATTTCAGGATATAAATTAAAAATGTGTTATTTCAGTATGTAAGATCCAAAAAAGTAAATTAATCCAGATGCAATAATTTTTAAAAAGTAAACAATGACTGCGTTTTTAGATACAGCGTTCTTTGCAAACAAAGGGAGATTCTCTGATATGTTATGAAATTTGCATATGAACTTCTGTTAATCACTGGGGTTAATGGTAGACATTCAAAGTTGTTGTACAATATTCTCCATTAGGTAACTCATAGTGGTAACTTTATGTTTGCAATTTAAAAAAAATGTCGTATGCCAAATTTATAGTGGAGTTGTCCTCTGTTCTTGCACTGTTTGTTTATCAGCATTCGTGTTAACAATATTGGTCAGTCAGAAAGAATGTACAATGTGGCAGAAACAGAAAATGGCGATAATAAACTAACCCATCACAAATTAATAGCTGGAGAAAAAGGATAAGAAAATAACACAATGGAAAATGTAGTAAATTATAACACACAAATAACGAAATGACAGAAAGAAAAACACAACACGACGTGTAAAAATTATGATGATTAATACAAAATATAAAATCCAGAAATTATTTCAAACATATCTTGTGAACTTATCAGTACATAAACTTAAACCTATATAGCACAGAAGAAAAAAATATACCGGAAATAAGCAGTTTGTAAAAGTGGTTTTGTGGACAACCTTTGTGTCTGTAGTTTTATGTATTGTGGACAAATTTGATACCGACACTATGGTCGTTAAAATTTAATGAAATATCCATTTGAAGGTTTGAAATTTTTAAACCGCTGTTCAGTAAAATTCGAATTTAATGATGACAAGGAGAATGATATCAATAGAATAGTAAATATCTTCAATGAACATTTTATAAATCTTCCACTAAACTTACGGCCCAACTTTGAAAATACTAATGTTTCATCTTCTATAGAAGAACAGTATCCAATAATGTTTGTCATACCAGTGACAGAAAATGAAGTCTTTAATAAGCCTTAAACAATCGAATTCTGGTATGGACAACATCAGTTCAACTGTATTAAAAACAGTCGTTCATTTTATTGTTAAACCTTTGATATTTTTAATAAACTGATCTTTATGGTGTATTTCTTGCTCAGTTGAAATTAGCTAAAATAATACCATTATATAAGAACGGTTCTAAAACTTTAATTGATAATTACCGTCCGATTTTATTACTATCAACAATCTCGAAAATAATAGAAACAGTTGTAGCTTCTAGAGTGATGAATTTTATTAATAAATTTAATATAATGTCTGATAGTCAACAGGGATTTCGGGAAGGAAGATCGACATCAATTTCTGGATAAGTTGTATGATGGTATAAATAATAGTGATAAATGTTTTGGAATCTTTATGTATCTAAGTAAGGCATTTGATCTTGTTGATCATGACTTGCTTATAAAAAACTAGCTTGGTATGGATTTAGAGGAAAAGTTAATAACTGGTTAGAATCTTATCTTTCGAACAGAGAACAAATTGTTGAAGTAAATAGTATAGAATCATTTAAATTAAATGTGTCTTGTGGAGTTCCACAGGGCTCTGTTCTTGGACCACTAGTTTTTTTACTATTTATTAATGATCTACCAAATACTGTTAATAATGGAAGATTAGTTGTGTTTGCAGATGATAATTTTATTTTAAGTAATAATCCGAGTATTAGTCGTCTGATAAGTGTTTCACAGAACAGCATAAATGCTTCTATGTCATGGTTAAATGAAAACAAATTACTTTTAAATATATCTAAAACTATTTTTATCCATTTTACACCCAAGTTATTCAATTATAGTACAAACTTTTTGTTAAAAATTAACGGCAAATCATTAGAACAAGTTCAGTCTACTAGATGTCTAGGTATTTGTATAGACAATGCCCTAAGCTGGGAAATACACATTGAGCAGTTAAGTAATAAGTTATCGTTAACATGTTTTGCAATATACAGATTAAGCAAGCTTACCAATAGACCTATTGTATTTTCTTACTAGTATGCCTTGTTTTACTCTCGTGTCAAATATCGTATTATCTTTTGGGGTTCGTCTTATTTCTTAAACAGAATAATCAAACTTTAGAAAATGGCATTAAGAAATATCAAGGAATTGAAGAAAACAAAATCATGTAGGAATATTTTTAGAGAACTGCAAATACTAACATAATCAAGTCTATATATCTATGAAATTGTTGGATTTGTTAAGCAGAACATACAGGAGTTTTTATGTAACGACTTTAACCATGTCTATGAAGTTAGCATGGAAGAAAACTTGTTGATACCAGTCCATACGTTGTGTTTTTTTTGAAATAAGTCCACGTTATATGACAATTAAATTATATAATAAACTACCATAATATGTCAATGTTATGAATAATAAAAAAGGTTTTAAAACTGAGGTAAAAAAATATTGTTTATTACAAAGTTCGGGAATTTTTAGAAGGGCAAATTTAAAATTTAAGAAGTTTAAAAAATTATAACTTTAACTGTGTTCATGTACTTTATTATTGAGATTCATATTTCTTTTATTTATATTTTAATGTTTTTTTTTATTTATATTTCTTTTTATTTATATTTCTTTTTATTTATATTTGAATGTTTTTTTTTAATTAACTGTATCTGACGAGTCCGTTACCATTACTTGTAAAATGGTCTATGGAAAATAAATATTATTAATATTATTATTATTATAGCTTATCTGACATATTGTGGATGTACAATTTTACTTTTTACCTCATTTCAGGCATCGCAAGTCCAAAACAGGAATATGTGACGTCAAAAATTATTTAAACAATAAACTTTAAAACTCGTGGCTAAATGATTTAAATGAAAATTAAAATATCTCCAATAATCGCCACCAATAAACAATCATTGTAAGATGAACTTGGTTATCAAAAAAAAGTTGCAATTTTGCAGCATTGAAATTTAGTCCTTAATGGAGAATATTGCATTACATTCTACAATAATGATTAGTTTCTTTTGCTGGGTGAATAAATTCGACAATAATTATTGTTACTTAGCTGAGCATTAATTATATCAGCAGTCAGCAGGCGTCTAATAGTTATCATGATCAATGTAGGAAATGTTCATTCTTTGCAGTAAAATTTCTGCAGCTTTCTTAATTTTTTCATCCTGCGCTCCTACTAACAGAACTGCACCTTGCTTCAGTATCGTTGCCAAAGGCGACAACTTCTCAGAAGGTAAACTACTTAGAAGCTCTAGGCAAGCCTCCATGGTTTCAATTCTTGTAGTTTTATATGCTTCAGAATCCTAAAGAAATAGTTTTGTTTACTTCCAAACATTATGGAGTCTAAATAATTCTATGTAAAGTTTATTCTAATAAATTTCTCTACAAAAAAAGACCTTATACATTTTATTAGGACCAATACTTTCGGAGTATTAGCATAACTCGGATAAGTTTTTTACAAGTGCAGAAAATGTCGATTTTTGTTTATCAAATTCCTTTCTGAATCATGGTGGCTAATGTTCACGTTAAAGAAGGGGGACAACTTGATATAAAATTTTATTGAACCAGGAAATATGTAAGACGAAATAAATAGTAGAATTTTATTCCGCTTTATTTAACTGGTAAGAAAAAGAGCCTGTTTGCACCCGTGTTCTTATAGTGGCATTATATTTTAATATAGCGTACAAATATATTCCATTTGTAATTTACTACCATTTCTTACCTTAAAAATACTCATCGCTCTCTGTTGTTGAATTTCTGTTGGTATTGGTTGAGGAGGCGGGGTGGACATAGGCATAAATGGAGTTAGCCTAGGACCAATATGTACTGGCAACGGTTTTTTCAATTTAGTCTCAATTTTTGTGTCGTCCTTTACCCATAAATGACAACTTTTTGATTTCGACAACTCGTTTCCTCTTTCACATGTCATGATAATATTGTCACTAGAAATTGTTGATTTTCTCATTTGCAACAAAGTGTTTTTGTCATACTTTATGGAATTCAGGTCAAATTTATATTTTTCGTATACAATTCTATTATATTTACCAGCCAGCTCATTAGTTTCATCATCGGTAGAATTGTTCTCATTTTTCTCCTTCTTTTGAATCAAGTTCTCGTCCAAACTACAGCTTTGTTTCAGTTTGATTTTTTTAATTTCGCTGCTTTCCACCAAATTGTCGTCATTTTTCAAGTTTGGCAAAATATCTCTCTCTAAATAACTCTCAGAATCAGTACTAACACTTAAATTATCATTATCTTCATCTCGTTTAAAATCAGCTAATTTGAACGGCTTAGAATATATTTCTGATGGAGTTATTTCATCATCACTCTCTTCACATACGTCTGGTATAACTAGTGTCAGATTTATGTAAGATTCACAAAGACTGTCCCATTTGATTTGCAGTTTCTTCAAAAAAATCTTCTACATAATCGAGGTCAGTTAAGCATTTAGTTTTTCCTTCACGGGCTAATATTTCCTTTAGACTTTTTGGATCTATTGAGTATTTTTCTATGCCATCTAAGCATAACTCTATCATCACTATTATCTGAACCACCTCTGAAGTGTTGGCTTGGTTGTATAAGTTGGCTGCTTTACTTAAATTTCCAACTTTCTGTGTCAAAAATTTAAGTCCTGGTCGAACATCAAATTCTCTGGAGCGTACGTTAGAGATTTCCAAACACTTCAATAGTATATTAACATGTTTAGCATTAACTCTTGTTAGAATACCCCTCAAACTACAAGAATTTATTTGTAGTATATTTAATATTGGTGTTATATGGTTCAAATTTTGAAGCAAAGCGCTAGAAATAGTTTGAACCAACATTTGGTGAGCTAGAATTCCTACAACAAGATTTCTAAATGGCACTCTAACAGTGTACAAATCAGGATTCAACATAGTGTTAGTGTCGAAGGGATATAGTAAAAAGACGTAACTCCTGTCATCTATGACTACTCCCTTGGTGACTTCACACTCGCAAGTTTTTCCTTGACATTTGATACAATTTCTTTGAGATTGCATTAAGAATACCTGCTGGGCCAGATCGTATAATCTTTCATTTTCAGAAACAGAGCTGTCTTTTCTTGCAGCAACTTTAACTGTTGCCAGATCTCCATAGAAACTGTCCGAGTTTTCCTTAAAAGCTAACGTGAGTTGTTGCAATGGATTTAAGCTTATAGTGCAAGCTCTGTGCAGAGCCACAACTAATATTTCCCACTGGTGCACTGTCAGAACCTTTCCAGCGCTCAAAATAATGTGTCGCATACAAGACGTTCCTAGTCTTGCTATATTCTCAGAAGGCTGTGCAACGCATTCTATTAGAATCAGCAATAACTGTTTTAAGGCCAACGTTGCTGCTGGATTTCCGTTTTCCTCATTTAGTTTGTTTTCTTCTAAATGATATAAATAGTCCACAACGAGTTCGCTAGCTAGCCCGCAGCAATGTTTAAAATTTTGCCAAACCTCTCCGGGTTTTTGAACTTTAACATTTTGCCTTAACCAGTTTTGCACCATGGGCAACAGAATGTGGTTAATGCAATATAATCCAAAGTTGATGCCAGGATTGACTATTAAATCTCTTATCAATTTAAATAAAGTTTCCACGACGTAGGGTTGATTTTTAGGAGCTGAAAGAATAGAAGCTGAGGACAGACCTTCCAACAGAATGTAATATATTTTCAAAACTCCACTCTGTTTGTCCATATAAGCCAGGGTAATTTTTTCCTTTTCACAGTGTTCGAAATCGTTTTGTGTGGATAATATCTCATAGCTAATTTGGTCGAAAGTGGATTGATTAAAGTGAACAATTTCCACATTTTGTATAACAGTGTCTACCAGTTGTGGGTTGGTGTCAATATTCATTCTATGTGTTAAGTTAAAAGTAGGACATTTTGGCATATTATAAATCATTGATAAAATAGCTGCACAATTTTGAAGAAGTTTTAAAGACTCTATACACAAATCAACAGGGCCAAGTAAGAGTTTCGAAGGAAACTCTGTGTCTTTATCCAAAAATGAAAGTGTTTTCTTCTCACTGGGTGCATTTACTGTTTGAGCTATATATTCACTTTGGCTATCCTCATAGTTCGAATTCTTTATATGGGATAAAAGGCATAATATGTAATCCAGAGCTGCATTTGCAAAGACTAAAGTATTATCAGTAGATAGGAAGATTCTAAATACGTCCAGAATTGCGGCAGCGTTGTTCTTGGCATTCGCTACCCTTAATGTTCCGAACAACGGCCGCCAGCCCGAACAGATCTCAATCCTATTGGCTTCCACAAATTCACATAGACACGCCACAATTTGGTCCTAAAAATAATATCGAATAGTGAAAAATTACCTATAACTCCAAAAAATAAATACCTGTACATCTAAATCACATAGTTCCAAACAGAGCAAGTTCTCGAATGGTTTAATAAGGGCTTCATTAAAGTGGAAATGGGGGAGTTCAGCTTGCTCGTTCAGTAAAGCATTAACCGAGTCGTGAATGCACGTTACGGCTTTTTTGGATATTGTTCTGTCTTTGTGACATGCCGCCTGCATAAAGTGAGGTCCAACAATTGACCAAACTTTCATTATGTGTATCAAAGGCCTTCCTGATTTTATACATTTCAAGGTAACTTCCCCTATTCGATGCAACAGAAGAGTTGCAGGTGGTTTTTGTTGAATTTCAAGTTCTTTCCTCCACCATTTCTTCTGCTGCCTAGGCGATTCTTCATAACGTGTAAAGAGCTAAAAAGTAAAACAATTGCTATCGTTAACAATGGCATTTAGAGTTAAATTAAAATAAGCATAGCAAATAAGTTATTATAATTATCATAAATGATAAAAAATAGAAACTACCACTCTACGACTTCTTCGTCAATTTATTAGCCATAATACCGTGTAGTACCTACAACTTTATAATGACGTACATGCTATTCTTATTTTAATTTTACCCTCGTCGATATCATCTAGAAAAGTATTACCTGTGTATGGGATGCTTTACATAATTCTGTCAGAAAACTACACAATCCTGGCAGAGATAGCCGCAAAGCAGCAGAATGGAACAGTTCATCTGCTTTTTGTGACAGAACACAGCAAACTTTGGCTGCATATACACCCCTAAGCATACCCTGACCTTGAGCATTATTGGCTCCACTCTTTTCTACTATCTCTGCAATACTTGCGTCACTGGAGGATGACTGATCAGCTGATGAATAAGAAGCATTATGCAGGAAGCTGTACACATCCACACTATAAAAAAAATAATATAAACATGCCATTTTTAAAAAACTGTGTAGTGGTGTTTCAAAACCTTATGAGCTTCGACCTTCATATGCGCAGAGGCATAATTCCGATCGTCGGTTCAGTTACACCACTTCCCAAAAACAGTTGATTTATTGTTTACAGTTTATCCCCAGCCCTCGTTGTATACAGATGGTAGATAGCTGAGTCGATGTTTTCAAAATATACTTATACCACGGAATAAACACTGCCTATTGCGCATTTCGCGGCTCATAAGATTTTGAAACACCTCTAAATAATTCTAGAACTTGAGGCAACGCAAGAAATCGACCAAACCATAAAAAAATCACAAGTTGTATGGTTTCAAACGCTCTTGTGTCATTAGAGACATTTGAAGATAGAAATGGAAATGATTAAAACTAGTTTCATGTTCTATAAGCATAGAAGTGGCTAGGACTTATAGTCTTGCTTGACTCACGGAAGACCATAGACTGTCCCAAGCTGCTCTTTCATCAAAATAAAGTAGGCGCAATAGATAAGAGAATTTTTGTTATTAAGTATTAAAGGCGCCAATAAAGGAATAAGCCGACGCGCACAAAAGAAAGGCAATGAAATAATTATATATTGAGTACAATGTCGCGCTCTTATACAAACAAAAACGATATATACTTTCTTGGCAATTGAATCAAATGCCAATGCCAATATGTTGCGGCAATGCTAACGAAACAAATATTTTTTAGTATTCAGTTCGAAGAAATGTTCACACGCATTTCTAAAAAAATTTGTTTCGTTCCCTTTTGGGAAATTTGGAGGTGACGCCTATGTGTAAATAAAATATTTTTTTATTATTTATTTATCGTCGACCTATTTCCTCTACAAAGGCGAACACCAGAAGATAAGCTCATCCATCAGTGCTATGCCACAGCGTTAAGAAACAAAATTATTGATTACATTATACGTACCAGGTCTCCTCATCATTTGTTATATTGAAACTCATATGTAGTTTCTCTTGAGGATCCGAAAAAGTAGTCGATGTTACTATATTGTTTTGAGTATTTTGTGCCACCATAAGTAATTGAGTAGATCCTGTTTTACTAAACAACGAGTGCTCCAAAGTTGCAACTGCCACACAAGCGCTAAAGACGTGTGGCCAACATGCTGAACTATGACAACCAAGTTCGAGACCTACAAAAAAGTATTTCGTAAAAAAGTTCAAATTGACAAATAGAGCACGTCGTTTGAAATCTAATCTATTTTGAATTTTGAATATAATTTAAAGTGAATGTTTTTCATTTTTAAAATTATTTAAATTGTCTCAGTTTTTCCATTTTTAAAAATTGGAATGATTTGAAATTAACCATTCAGAACTTATAAACTCCCAAAAATTAGTTCTGTTTACTAGAATATAATTTAGAGCGCAAGAAATGGAATATATACAGGGTGTCTCACCAGGAACTGCATCGATCGATATAGGGAAAAGTACGCACCAGAAAATTTTTAAAATTTAGGGAGCTACTAACGGCGTGGCCAATTCTACTAAAATAATTATAAGCATCTGGCAGTTCTGGTTATACCAGAAGTCGATACCAACTTGCTTATTATAAATGGAACACCCTATATATTTTAGGGTTTTCGAAAAGAGAATAAAAGTCAAAAACACGTAGGATACCCTATGCCTAAACCCAGCCGTTTCAGAGATATTTGACATTTTAAAAAAATTTTCACAAGTGTGATGGTTTACAATAACCTTGATAACTTTGTTCGTGTAAAATAGTCATTTGCTTTTTGGCATGCAGAAAGACCATAAGGTGAGCTACGCTCTAGAGTTTAAAGAAATTCAATAATAGTATACCAAGTGTTCCATTTTTGACGTTACATTTTGTAAACTTCAAACCCCGAAAACTTGCTTAAGTCAAATGGAATACCTTGGATTTTGTTACATCGAGTTATGTGTAATTAAATTCCTTTTTTTCTGATATAAGCATTGTGGGGGGTTAAGCTACAACTTTTTGAAATATTTGAGATTCTCTTTAAAATTCAAGAATTTTTAGTAAAAATTGTATCAAATTAGCCATGATTAGAAACAATCAGTAATGTCAGTCATTATCTTATGTCAAAAAATAAAACTGCGTTTAAATTACACCCACGAAGACTTTTTGAATTTATTTATTATTTATGGAGAATGGGATAAAGTAATATCAAGAACTTGTAGTATTTTGTTACTAGATATCCACAAAAACGGAAAATAACACTAAACAACTGTAACATGCCTATTTATTGGATTGAAGGCACTGCATAAACTAAAATAGCTAAGATAAAATCAACTGAAAACATGATTCCATTTTAATTTAATAATTGTTCAAAATTCCGCCCTCGAACCTCCACACATTTTTCGCACCTTCGGATTAGTTCTTCGTGGGTAGCTCTTCTAATTGAATCCTATGATAAGTTTTATATTTCTTACTCTCTGCATACAATCTTCAATAGTTGTTAATGGGCTCTCATAAATTTTATTTTTAATAGTTCCCCAAATAAAACAATCTAAAATTGATAAATTGGGCGAGCTAGGAGGCCATAGGAAAGGTCCATTATTGGCGATCCATTGATCGTAAAAAGTTTCTTGTAAAAAATTATTTATCAAATACTCGTTATGTGGGGGAACGCTGTCGTGCTGATAAAAAGTGTTTCTATGTTCGGCGAGAGGCAAATTTTCTAAATAGTTATTAATCAAATTTTGTAAATATTTAGATCTTTCACCTAAAAAAAAAAAAAAAATTAACTATGCATATTAGCAGAAGAAGGAATCTTTATAACTTACTGTTTAAATTTTCCTGATAAAATTCTAATGCCACCACTCTATCGTTTTTTACGGAACAGTAAACATTAAACTGCCAACTTTCTTAAAAATTTCGCTTCCTGAACACATTAGGATTCGAGTCACTCCAATAATGCGAATTGTGTCGATAAAAAGTCCAGTTTTGGTAAATTTAGCTTCATATGACTATATAATATTTCCCAAATATTTCAAAAAGTTGTAACTTAAACCCCCCACAATGCTTATATCAGAAAAATAGGAATTCAATTATACGTAACTTGATGTAAAAAAATACAGGGTGTTCCATTTGACTTAAGGAAATTTTTTTTATGTTTGAAGTTTACAAAATGTAACGTCAAAAATGGAACACTTGTTACACTATTATCGAATTTCTTTAAACTGTAAAATTTCTACATGCCAAAAAGCAAATGAGTATCTTTTATACGAAGAAAGTTGTAAAGGTTATTGTAAACCATTACACCTGTCAAAATATTTTTAAAATGTCAAATATCTCTGAAACATCTGGGTTTAGGCAAGTTTTTGACTGAGAATTTTATGCTCTTTTCAAAAACCCTAAATATATAAGGTGTTCCATTTAAAATAAGCAAGTTGGTATAGACTTCCGGTATAACCGGAAGTGCCAGATGCTTGTAATTATTTTAGTTGGATTGACCACACTGCCATTAATAATTTCTTAAACTTTCAAAAGTTTCTGGTGCGTACTTTTCCCTATATCGATGGATGCAGTTCCTGGTGAGACACCCTGTATAGTACTAGATGATGTTTTTGAAAAATGTGTTTTACAATACCTTTAGATAGCAATACGTCCAAGGATAACGCATGTGAAGCTAACAATTTGGCACCTTGGTTCTTACATGAAGAGGCAGACAATAATGCTAAAATGCTGCTGCTTCTAGTTTGGAGCTTCAACGTGTTACTTAAACTAGCTGCCTGAAAGAGAAAAATGCATGAAATCTTATTTATTTAATGTTTATTATATGAAGCAGTTGCTGATTAATAGAACTAAACATGTATTCTACTACATATTTGTTGACGTAAAGAACATTTCAAACTTTTTTCAAAATGCAGAATTGATTTTAAAAAACATATTGATTGCCATTTAGTATTTCCTTTCTAATTGACGTCCTTCCAAAGTCTTATTAATCCTCTTTTCCAGGGCCTGAAAACATCAGTTTTTAAACATTATACTGAAACGCTTATTTAGTCATTGTTGAAAGATTCCAAATGTGCTAAAATGATGCTTTAGAAAGATTTTTTATTGGAATAAAATAGCTCATTTAAATTTGCAAAATTGCCATCCGAAACTTTAGTAACCATTTTTCAAACCGGGGCACAGTGGGTCCGCGGACTAAAACCTGGTTTTAATAAGATACCTACTTAAAAGGGGATTCAAGTTAAATACCCTTAAAGAAAAAGGTTCAGCCCTCATAATGATGCATGTTCTATGGGATATAAATAGGTAATGATTATTGTAATTGCAATAAGTTGAGTTGGTGTCTTAGCGTGTCAATTCTTTTAAATATATTCGCTGTTTTATATACCCTGTTAAAAATTGTTAAAAATATTTTTCTTCCTAACATTTTTGTAAATATGTTTGTTTACAAAACGTTATGAGGAAAAATATTTTCAACATACTGTTGTATGGAGCAGTTGCATGAGGGTATATTACTGTATTTCTATAAGTTATTGAAATAATTTTGTGAAAATTTAGAAAATTGCGAATATAACATAAATATCTTACCAATTTTTTAAGTTGCTGTAGCAATAGTAGTTAAACTTTCCTTGAAATACAAAATTTGTTACGCTTAATTACATTTTACTTTTATTATCAGATACATCTCCAACGAGATCTCCAATATGTAAGGTTTTAGCGGCCTATAGGCACTTATAATGAAGAGATTCAATTTTGTTTGTCACGATGTACTTACACGCGTGGATTTTAAGATGCTATTATCTAGAGGTAACTGGTACATTTCTTCCGACTAAGTTCTGACACGATGGTTATGGTTTTCCACGAAAATATGTTACATCAGTAAATCGTATAAAATTTGATCATGCTCGATACCCAGCACACCTAAACAAAATAAAAGTAGTGCCCTCTGATATTTGTGAAACATGTAACATGAAAGGAGACCTTGATCATATTTTCTTTGAATGCACCAAAAACCAAGCAACTAGTAACACATTGTATAACAATCTTATGAATTGCAATATTCAGTCTCCGTTTAATATACTTTCTCTACTCAGTCTCAATAGTAAAACAGTGTTTGACTGCGTTATCAGTTTTTTAGTTAAAACAGAAATGTTACTTTTAAAATTATTCAGCATAGGTTAGTTTTATATCCTTTGTTGTTTCCCTGCGTCTTTAAACCTTTATACTAAAGTGGTCCTCTAAAACTGTTTGTTATAATAAAAACAATGTCCTGATAGACCCCAGGACGAGAAGCATGTGTCCTTGTTTTTTTCCTCGCCTGTCTTCAAATATTTTTTTTCTCTTTCTTTTTGTATAGGTTAGACGTAGGTAAAACTCTATATCACCATGTTGTGTCTGGCTGTATGGCTAATGGCCTAATGCAAAAAAAAATACTGGTACATTTTAACTTGCATCTTTTATTTGTATAAACTATTTATTCAAGCTTATTATTAGTGTATTAGTATTAGTATTAAATATGAAATATTCAATAAATAATACATTTTTTAATAGTCAAATATATTAAATAGGTGATGGTATTATTATTCAATAATATGTCAACTCAACATCATCTGGAGGAGCTAATAGTTCTATACAAAGTACGTACCCTTGTACCTATAGAACTGTCAGTTCCTCCAGATAATGAGACAACATAATGACGTAATACTACATAGCGTCATAATGAAAACTATCTGAGGGTAAAAAATTGGTACGTCTACGTCTTTTGGGCTGTAGAATTAGATTAATTTTAAAAATCTATATTATTAACTAATAATAGTGTCTATATTTTTATTACCCTTTCACCCTGTATAAACCATTGTGTCCATTAAAGGGACTTTTTCAATAATTTTCTATTATAAATTGGTCAAAATACAAAGTTTTTGAATTTTACAAAGCATTTATTTAGAGTGATATTATCACAAAATTGAAATAAACAGAATTTTAGGGGAAAGAAAACATTCCACCCGTTTAAAACACGCCACTGGGCGATTTAAATTTTTTAAATACATATATATATTTTTAAATAACGACCAATGTTATAAAAAGAGTAGAATTCAGGCTAGGTTTTCGGATCAGCAGGCCCTCTGCGGCCCACACCTCATTCCCCATATTGGACACTATCTTCTCGCTTACTATATTTGTTCTACGGCCGAACTTTGGACCGAGTTACCCACCCCTAGTTATGACTGTACGACGGACGACTCCAGACAGGCCATGAAATAGGAGATCGTGCAACACCGCATGGTTGTCTACTCCCGCGCCATTTTGTGTTAATGTGCCGGTACAGCCGAACAAATTTTAGTGATTTTTATTGATATTGGTTATAGTTATTTATTAAAAAGTTAATAGATTGTATCTTGTGTTTGTGTAGAAGATATTTAAAGTGTTGGTGATAGTAACTTCTAATATTTCGCCCCTGTATAGTGTCAAGTCACGGCCAACTCTATTAAGTTTTAGTCGTAAATAATTATTATACGTTACAATACTGCATTTTTTCTTAGTTATTCAATTTGCTGTCGTATATATTTAAATTTATACAAGTAATTATTTAAAAAAATAATGTTTATCTAGTATTTGATATTAATTAGTTTATGTATCTAGGTATAGTGTTTAAAATTATTGTCCTTAAGAGCTTATTTTGTAGTGTAAACTTATAAAAGGTATGTTTTTAAACTTATTACATAATTCCAAAAACCTGCTGTGTCCCTTGAAGTAAATCCAATTAAATAACACTTTAAAAGCGGAGGGGGATCTATGATATTGACCTTTGGTTTCCTAAAAGATGGTATTTTAAAAGGTAGATGACTGGTTGAAAGTTATTCCCCGAGATACTGGTCTCCTCAATATTCTGTTGTTTGTAGTATTCATTTTCCAGAAAATGATAATATTAGGGAGGATATTTTTGTATTACTAGACGGAGCTGTGAAAAAAAATTCCAACAAAAACTAAACTTAAACCTGATGCAGTTCCTTGTATTTTTCCAAATTTTCCTGAATATTTATCTAAGAAAGTACCTATTCCAAGGAAAGTCCAGAAGTGTGACATAATGAAAACCTAACTCATCATAATGATTGAATGATTCATTTGAAAAATCAGATGTAATTAATAGTTTTGACTACTTAATTTCAAATTATCCTAAAAAAAATCTATATTTCTGATTTGGACAATAAAAGTAGGAAAAGATAGTCAAATTTATTTTTGTATTCTACAGATGACCTAATTTTGGCATTGTTAGTCAAATTTCACTTGATATAAATATGGTTGTTAAGGCATTTGTAAACAATACAGAATTAACTTTTAAATATTTGAACTGGATGATACCTTTTGATCTAAAACTAACTAGATAGTCTCAACTAGAAAATGTATTAGTTACATACAGAGATCAAATAACTATCGACCAATCGTTTACCTTTTTAATAGAAAAAAAGTATATTTTTTTGAGTCAAGCTTCTAAAAACCTGGTTTCAGACTCAGATATTTTGGAGGCGGAGGATGGTTCAAAAGGCAGTAATATTAAATAATATGTTACCAATTTTGATTAATCAAGTAAAATTATTTATTTAAAAAAAGCGTTATTCATCTTAAACCATAATGGCTTTTATTTTGTACGCACTTTCTCCATGTGCATATGATTTAATGCGGGATTATTTAAACTTACCTCGAAACTGACCAACTAAAAGATATCTCCAGTATTTCTCATCTAGCCTTGATGTTGCCCCAAATACTTATCCAAATACCAGTGATAATGACAGAAGTACCAATAATTACCTAAATTGTCTCTGATTCCTTGAAACCCCATGAAAAAATTATTGTTCTTTTAATTGATGAAGTGTATGTTAATAAAAGATTAGACTTATAGAGGAAAAAAATTAATTGGCGTAGCTTCTAATGACAATTCACTAGCTACACTCACTTTATTTTTATATTTTTAAAACTTTTTTATTCTCTGTGCCTGTGGTAAAGAACATAAAAATATTCTTAGTATGCTATGGTCAATTTCTTTTAATGTTTTACTTAACGATTGCATTAAAAAGAAAATAAATCAATCAAGAAAACGAAACTTAATACTTTTTATAAATGATAGGAGTAAAACACTTTATTTTCTATCATTAAAAATCGATAAGCGACAAATTACTCGATTCCAACATCAAGAAATACTAAGTTTTCACGTTAAGTTTACCGGTTTGGCAAGCTTCTTTTTTAAGTTTCCTTTAAAAAAAAAAAACCTATAAAAAAACCTCACAAATCAACTCATCAAACCAGTAAAAATATCAGCGTCAAAGTAGACATAGACAACTCACTAACATTTGGCAACAGCGCACCGTGGGTATGTTCATGGCCTGTCTGGAGTCGGCCGTGACTGTGCTAATATCGGTTTTTCTTTGGCTGTTACCGAAGAATGCAACTGAATCTATAGGATGAATACATATTTTTTTCTTGAATATGTTTAACTTACTGTATGTAAACCTTCCAAACTAGCCGTAATTATATCGTCACGTATTTTTTGGCGATATTTCTGTCTTGATCTTCTCGCCACCAACCTACTCAATGCCGACGTTGCTCCTAAATGTGTCTTTTCACCCAAAGGTGTTCCTAGTACAGACACAACAGAATCCCAGCAGCAGGTGAGAACCCTCCTTGAAAGTTTTATCCCTGCGTCCACTTCCGCACTACTGTCCGGCGTGCCGTGGACTTTCTGAAGCTTTTGCCAGTCTGACAAAAGTTGGGATGGACATAAACCACCAACATCTAAAATCGTGTACATAATAGTTAATAATTAACATAAGGTTTTGGATATGTGATTTATTTAAATCCGATTTAGATACCTATCAGTAAATTAATCAATGCAGGCTGATGTGAATTTTTTGGATCGTAGCCGACAGATAACAATAACGACTTAGCTAGCACATTTTGGTACAATTCACACAACCACGTAGCAGAAACATAAACTAAAACACCACTCCCATGTATTTCTTCCACAAATTGAGCCTCAGTTATTGGCACAGAAACCTAGAAATTGAAAAACGCGATGGGTAATTCTTTTGAAGCAAAAGTAATTTATTATTCTTACTCTTACCTCTTTGTTATGTTCTTCATAATGACCAGCTTGTATCAATTTTAAATCTAATAATAATGCTGAGTAAGTTGCCAGGTAGACTCCGTCAGCATTCATTATAGTTGCAATTTCATAACTTTGTGCAGAGTTGTGTTGACAACATTTAGAAGCAAATTCTTGTAGAACTTCATCAACCTACAACATTTTTCCAAAGTTAACTCTTAGTAGGTACTGAAATTATGAAAATATTTAAGAGATAAAATGCCCGAATTTATTATAATATAATGTTCTTAGTGGGAAAAGACTCTTCAAAAGTTATTCTGTCGATGTTCTGAGCATACAAGTTGATACGTATCAAGCTTTAAAAAAAATTGCATCAAATTGTCCATGTAAATAAAAACGTAAAACTTAAATCGATGTGTTATTTATACCATCGCTGTTAATGTCAGATAGCGTGTTTAGAATTGTGTATGGTATTTTTTCAATAGCACAAAACTTTCATGCTCAAGTTGTACTCGTAATGGCGAAAGGTTGATGGACAATGGCAATATCAGTATGGATTCATAGCTGGATTCTCAACAGAGGCGAGTAAAGTAGATCTTAGTCAATTTGTATATGATAAAATGGATTCGGGTGAACATTTTTATGGTGTATTTTTTGATCTGTCTAAAGCTTTCGACACGGTAGATGGAGATTTTGTTGCTCAAAAACTAAGTGGCCTAGGAATAGTCGATCCTTTTAATAGCTGAAGTGTTTCTTACTTATCAGATAGGCAAATCGTTGTAAAAATTGGCACTACAAAATCCGATAAAAAAGATATTTCTATTGGAACTCCACAGGGTAGTGTACTGGGGCCACTAATATTTTTATTATACGTGAATGCTCTGCCCTCTCATATAACTTCATGGTAAAATCTTCATGTATGCCAATAATACATCAATGGTAGTTTCTGACCCTGATCCTTCAGTATTGAATCGTAAAGTAAGTATCTACTGTTTTACATGCATTTAATAAATGGTGTTACGATAATCGCCTAATAAGATGATTAAGCAGTTCTAGTAGAGTTTGGCTGCAAACAAAATAATCGGACCAATTTTAACTTTAATTTTAATAGTGTCACACTTGCTCCTAGTGAGCAAGAGAAATTTTTAGGAATTACTCTTGATCACTGTTTTAATTTTTATGAGCAAATTGAAGTCGTATGTAGTAAGTTAAATATAGGTTTTTATGTTATTAATTCTCTGAGAAATGTGCTTAATATGTGCATTATTAAATGTATATTATGCCTTAATTTACTCCTCTATAGCCTATAGCATTAATGTATAGGGACAATCAATTGATATAGCTAGAGTTTTTATACTACAAAAAAAGAATCATATTTGACTTGCATTACCGTGAGTCATGTAGGAAGTCATTTAAAAATTCAATAATATTTACGCTGATATCAATCTATCTTATGAAACTGTTAACCTTTATCCATATTAATAAAAGCAAATTTCCAATCCATAGCGATTTTCACACCTACAATACCAGTGGTCGGAACAGAATATGCAAATTCAAACACGATCATGAATACTTTAAAAAATCACCATATTATGCTGGCATAACTCTTTATAAAAAGTTGCCTTTGGATACACAAAGTGCATGAACAATAATTGATGTGTTCAAAATAAGGTTAATGTTAATAGATCTCTTGCTGTCTGATGTTTTTTACAACCTAGAGGAATTCATAATTTTTTTGAACAATAGAATTACAGTCTTAGTACGTGTATTTTTATATTTTAAGTATTATGTAGTTTTCTCACATATATTGTATATCATATTTTATATATTTGTTTTCTATGATTTATGTTTTGACCTGTCACATATACAAATTACGTATTTTAAGTGTCTATACATATACAAACATGTATTATATATGTCATATTTTATATATTTGTTATTTATGACCTGCCACATGTACAAATTATAATCCTAAGTGGTTAATAAAGATTATTATTATTATTATTATTATTTCATAGAAGACTGTTTAGAAGAATTTAAGGATAAATTGCCTAATATTTTTGATTACAATGCATTTCGATATACTTTGGACCTTTAATCTCTTCTGTAATTTGCAGTGCTGAAAAACCAGAAATTTTGTATGTCCAAGCCTCTCTTTAGCCATAGAAATATGGTATTTGGTATGCGATTAATAAGAGAAGAATTATTATTCCAATTTTTTTTTTCATAGACTAGACAGAGATATCGTAATCTCCTTCATTAATTTGCGTTATGCCAATAAAGTGGCTTTTGGTTATTTGCAACAAGATGGGGCCCAAGCACATGTAGCAGCTGCAACAGGCAACATTGCAAATTGCAAGCCATTTTTCAAGATCGTCATAATACTATACATGCAAGATTTCTTTTTGCGGCCTTTAGTCTTTCAAGTTTATATTCCTAATATTTACCATTATCAAATCAGAATAGCAGAGAGAACAGAAGGAATCAATATTAAATCTGATTCTTCTGCAAAATATTATCGATTCTGTAACGCTTCACTTTTTGATCGTCCCGAATTTGGCATAAAAGAAGTTTATTTATGACCCTGTTAGTTAGGCAATTTTTAACTTGCACAATTATAGAATAGGTTGTCTATAGCGCAATAGTTTTCATGTACACCTTTATTCCCAAGAAGCGCGGCGATAAAAGCAGCAAAAAATTAGCAAGATCGCAGGAGTTAAGGGGAGAACTCGGTCGGAGGCGGTCGGTTAAGTTGTCTGGACTTAAGCACGAGTATGCTTATTTACCTTGTACCTGATATTTGATTAATGTAAAGTGAATATTGTTTAATGTTATTGTGTCTTGATAAGCTTAATGAAGTGCTTGCATAAATACTTGGTCTTTGGTGCTACGCATATAAAATGTCTCTCCTGTGGAGAAGTCTTAGGTGCATAACCACTTGTAAGTACATTCATTTTTATTTCGACGCCAGGGATTCCAGTGAAGGCGTTACGAGTCGCAAATTATATTTAACCTTACGTTTGACCGGTGTTGTTACCTATATTGTAGAGGTGTTTTTCACCTACTTTGCTATATTATGTATATACGTTCTTCTGTTACCTTTTACCGTCTAGTTAACAATTAAGAGCATCATTCCGCAATATTTGGCTTTTGGCTATATTTTATTTGTATCCTAAATGTTATAAAACATTCCACTTTGTTGTTCTTTTATTATTGTTGTCAAACCCAGAGTTGTAAACTTTTACTCAATTATTGAAAGTTAATATATGTAAATTAGTGTTACGAAGGTTTTGTTTTATTTTTCAAATCAGTATTTGGTAAACACAGAAATTTATATGAAACTTAAAATAAGCATCAGTAATTATTATGCAGCCTACTTCTAGTACATTGATATAATATGTGGAATGCTACAAACAATTATACACTATTTTCAGTTTAACACCAACCCCATCGCTTTTCCAGTTTTTAGCAGGGGATGTAAGTATGTTATAGTCTTTGTAGATAATATCAAGTTATTATTATTAGGCATAAACCAATAGAACTTGTGTCGCTCAACTACAACAAATATGAAATAGATCTAAATGCTGACTCCACTGCCCACACCGTAGAGATTTTATGTTTGCCTTCAGAGCTAGTTAGGGCATTCTTCTGAATTGCTATCAAATTTCTACAAATTAAAGAAATTGCATTTTGTAGAGAACCAGGCTCTTATTAGTCTATTAAAAAGAGGGCTCAGAAGTGTCTTAAGCAAGGTGATGGACACCTTATGCACCTTTTGTAAAAATGCCAATAAAATGCTATTAATTTGTGTAATGATTAAGAAAAATAGTAACATAAATATGATGCATCGTATGACACCTTGATGTCGTTTTTTTTTAAACTCTTGTTATACAAACGACAACTAGAAATAAGTACAAGTTCATATGCCTAAAGAAAAATTAGATCTAGGAAATGTGTTGAGTTATGTACCTGAATAGATGATCTTAAAGTTATCAAATTAGGCAAAAGAATATGCTGCAGCGTTTTTACAAAATGCCTTGAATTGTGCCTTTCAACATCAGTATTGCATTCTTCTATACCCGTTCGACCCTAAATATAAAAAGAGAATTTATTTGTAAATTTAATATTATATATTTATGTTACCAAATTTAATGATTTCGGTAATTTATATAGTTTTTGTAATTGCTGATTGGTCAAAAAACTATCATCATCCATTATGCTGTCATCTGATAAAATGCCCTCTTCCTCAGGGCCCTCAGTGGCTCCCGAACAATCAGTTTCTTCTCCCTCGGCATCAGGAATATTTCCCTCAATACCACTACTGTCCGAATCGCTATGGTATTTTAAATTAGCGACTACATCTCTAAAAATACACAACACACAAATTTTATTTAAATAATAATAATAAGTAACAATAATTATTTGATAAATAATCAGGATGATGTAATTCAATTAATATAAGTTAATTGCTCAGTTAATTCAACGTGGAATAAAACTGACATAAGTAACTGGGTTTCTTCTCAAAAACTGTGAATCTGATTTGAGGGGTATTTTTGGTCTGTAAGCAATAAGAGTTATCTAGATGATCATTTTTTGACTATTAAATTTTTTTGTAGTACAGTGATTAATTAAGTAGGCTATGCTGTAATAATTATATTGGGCGTTTCTGAAAGAAATCATGAGACCCATCTATAAATATTTGCAAATAATTATTTAGGTGGGGACCAAAGATCATGACCTCCATTTTCAAAATGACAGCTATTTTGTTAAAAATAATGCAAAAATGATTCTATGACAAATAATAATAACAGAAAAACACAGGCAGGCGTAACTAGTGTATGCTTTTCAGGAAGATCTGCCACTTTCTTAGAAGTGGATTTGCTTGTGCTCTTCCTGAAGAGCGCCTTCTGCTATAGAACCTGTTTATGAAACCAAAAAAAATTAACACAAAGTTGAACAAAAGACTATCACCATTATTTTCAAAGATGGCTGCCATTTTCCAAAACTGTGGCCAAAATGTTTTGGGCCCTACCTCAAAATTTATTCACCAATATGTATAATGTATCCCTGAAAGTGTCCCCTTTCCTTCCAGAAGTGCACAATTGTTGTACTAACTTCCCCACTATTGAAAATTAAATTGATACTTGACATAGCATATACCTACATTTGTACTTCATTTGTCGACCATTTTAATATGCATTTTACAAAATTATCTATCTAAACAATACAATAAAAAACAAATAAATAATCTTTTGCCACCAAGTATGACTGTCTAAATAAAATATGCGAACTGAATTTCAAAATCAAAGATAACTTAATAAAAAATGAATGTTTTACCTATACGGTTTTGGAAGCCTAGCCAAAGATTGGTAAGTCAGTGGCCCAGTATAATCCGCTTGCTCTAAAGTGAAATATCTAGTATTGGTTATATCAGCAGCTTCTTGATTTAGACCTTCCCCGCGACATAAGGCCTCTAGGGACCTTAAAAGGGCACCCACACATTCTACACTAGCCAGCAGCACACCAGAATCAGTACATTGGGAAGATTCCTCAATTGAGTCCATAATCCTGCAACAAATATCCATAAATGGTTTATATCTATAAATCTATAACAGATTTCGTTATAATGAATTATATGCAACTTACAGTCTTATAATTGCCATATCATCTCCTGCATGTCTATGAATGGGTCCACTCAGTAAAAGTAAATCAGCAAGTCTTCCAGGTGACCTCAAGAGTTCCCTTGCCGCTCTTAAAGGTTCCAATCTTTTTGGAGGACTTGGTAAAAGTAACATTCTGTGAAACAAAGCCTCTAAAACTGGCCTCAGTGCTCTTTCTCGTCCCACTAATCTCACCACCTGAATACCAATGCTAAAAATTCATATAATTTAAGTGCCTTATTTCTGTCTGTATAAATCTTTACAGTGCAGACTAAAATGAAACTTAATACACCTAAACCTGGAACAACAGGGAAATAACCCTTGACAATGTTAAATTTAAAGAAAAAAACAACTTTGCAACAGTCATGTAATGAATGAAGCAATTGATGCCATTGTTTATAATCACAAATGCTTCCCTAAATTGTTAGAATTCATTGAAATATGATATAATAGCAATTAAATAATCATCTAGACATACCATTTCGCTAGAATAATAATATTTGTTTACGAATAACAATTATTTCGTCCTGAGTGAAGAAAATCCACCAAATGTTCCTCAGACTCGAACAGTCGACATTTTCTAATCATTACTTAATAGAGAAGTATCTAATGATGGATAGAAAGCTCAAAATGAGGAGCAGTTGCTAAGAAAAAGTCGAAGGAAATTGCGTTCTAATATGTGTATTAATGAACAACTACTATGTGTTTTCATTTTTGTACTTTGGCTGATTGAATATAAAACCTGTATTTTCGTTTTTGTATTTCGCTTTGTTATTGACAGTTTTATTCAATATTAAAGAGCACTATGGATGTGATCTTGCTTCGTAGATAACTAAACTTTTGTTTTCTTTAAGGAATAGTCTTAAGAAATACAACTCGGTTAATTAAGGATTATTGCAAATTCATTCTCTTTTTTGAACCAAAATGTGTTGCTTTGAAATTTCCTAGCAACATATTTTGTTTCTAATAATAGTAATAGTCGACTCGTTAATTATTAATATACTTGTATTATTTTCGAAAATTGAATATAGTATTCGTGAAAATTATGCGATTTCTTACCGCTATTACAGTTATTTTCCAATTTTGTGTTTCAATTGTTAATCATTGATTTTTTTTCTCTTGTTTCAGAAGAGTCCTAGAAGAAACGTATATACTGCATAATATATGTGTACTTACCTATAAACAATTTTCGCTTGGCTTGTTGTTAAAGCTTGTCCTGATGTATCTCCAGGAGCACCAAGTAGGGATAATAGCGCAGGACAAAACCGTTGCCAAAGAAATGTTGTGAAATGGATGTTTGAGTGAACAGTGTGTGGTAAAGTATTTACCAGGGTTAGTAAGCACTCTAGCAGAAAAATTGTCATATCGTTAGACTTTGGTGTACTGAAAATTATTATAATTTTTATTACTGTTTTGCAAAACTAACTGAATCAATTTATTATTTTGTTATTCTTCTGATTTAGGAGAAACATACGTTTTGGTTTCCTCCAGTTTGCTGCAAATATACTGCATTACTGGAATAGCTTCATTAAAGCATGCCACAGCTGATGTCTTTGTGTACACCATTTCTGCACTGCTTCCGGAATTTTTGTGCTTTTGTTGTTGCTGAAGAATCTCTTGGCACTCCTCATCTTTTTTTAAAAGAAAACTTTTAATTAATAATACAATACCAAAACTATGTTTGTAGAATATTGTTAATTAAATTTTGTGTATCAGCCCCCTCCTTTTTTCTCCAATATTTTTTTAGTGTAAGGAAAATATGTATTATTTTATAAACTGTTTGTAATGTTTATCTGAAGATAAAGTATTGATGTCTCCAAAATTGATAATAAGTAAAATAATTGTGAAAAATATATAAAATATATAAAAGAAAAAAATATTTACAGCATTTTAAACCTATCCCAAAATGTCTAATAAAAAATAGACTCATCTCAAGTATCTGAATCTAAATAACTAATTTTGTTCTTTCTCGTCTGATGTTAATGTTGTTTAATAGTTGATAAAAATGTATTAGACAATTCAGAATGTCCCAAAATCAGTTTATACTCGTACCTATGACCAAAAATATGAAAACGAATTTTAAAAATGCTAAAATTTGGAAAACTATTCAAATTTAAGAGAAAGTTATTTCCATTCAGAACATGAATCATATAAAAATATAATTATAATTCTGTATGCATCACTCGAACGTTTTATGTAAAGCATACTGCTCTACATTCAACTTTACATTTAAATTAAAATAAAATAATTCATTTCTCACGGAAATTTGAAACAAGATAGCTCCGTTAGGATTTAGCTTTTAATATTTCGGTATTCTCGATATTCATCTCGTTTTTCGTTATAGAATCTGCCTTTCTCTGACTGGTAGGAACTGCATTTTTTAACTTTGTGTATAGCAAATATATTGCCAAGAAATTATCGTTTAAGAACAACGATTTTAAAAAGCACCAACAACAATAAATAAATTATATCTTACCTAAAAACGTACAAAAGGCTGTTAACGTCTGACTTGCCGCAGCTTGGGCTGCAGCTCTAACAGGCTGAGTTCCTGTTTCATAAGCCTCCCCACATCGGCTCAACAAAAGCATTACCAGTCTCCCATTTAAAGCCCAGCTCGCTGAACATGCTAAGTTTAACACTACTCGTAGTATATGGACTTGTGTGTCCTCACATTGTGACAACATAGACGATGTAGCCAGAAGTAGTTGAGCGGGTAACCACAAGGAGTCATCTTCTGGTTCTGTTCCTGATTGAAACCTTTCATCTCTAACAATTTTCTGGAATAAAAAAAGGAAAGTATATCAGAAAACAATAAAGGTAAACGTTGTAACTGTAGAATTTGAAAAATTATTTCACCTTAAATATATATGTAAATAGCATATATTTCATATACGGTACACCAGAAATTCAGACACACTCCAGAAACCCGCATGCCAACTCGAACATCCGATATTTTCGGTAATAAATTAATCGACTTAAAAGATCGTATACATTTCTAACTCCCAAATTATATAATATGGTCCCGAAAAAAATACAAAATATAAAAATAACTTGCAAATTTAAAAAAAATCTAAAACAATTTATATTAGAAAAAGACAGGAAAATATTTACAGAATACATCGATTTAAAAAATATATATATTTTTTAAATATATGAGGAAATTTTCTTTTTAATGTTTCAAAAATATTTTATTAGAAACTCTACACGTGTTTCGGCTTTTTAGGCCTTTGTCAAGAGTACAGGGAATAATCTTTACAAAGGTCTAAAAAGTCGAAACACGTGTAGAGTTTCTAATAAAATATTGTTGAAACATTAAAAAGCAAATGTCGTTCATATATTTAAAATATTTAATAATGTTTCATAAAGAGCCAACCGCAGAATCGGTTCAGTGTATTAAAAAATAATTAGTCAGGCAAGAAAAAAGAAAAGAACTTTAACAGAGGCACAGATCCCATTACACAACAGAATACATACAAATTTGATTGTCTTAGGGTGTTCCGTACATTACATTACTTCATTTTATTTTTTAAACTATTTATGTAAAAAGTATCACTTAATCACATTCTGTAGATTATTGTTTTTACTAAGTATGCAATTTCTTTAATATTTCTTAAATTACTTCAATAAATAGTAAATAACATGAATAGATATTACACAGTGCATTTCAATGGAAACTATCCACCCTAAATAAATTTGATATTGATTTTTGCAAAAAAGGCAAAAACACGCCAAAAAGAGAAAGGTACAGAATAAATAAGGTACTCAATATGTGTGCTAACGCTTGTTTTGAGAAGAAGAAAACAATGTTTAATATTTAATTATATCTAATAATAATAAGTTAATAATAGTGGTAATATGATTGCTCATATATTTCTAATATAAGTAAATACATGCACATAAAATAAACACACAATTACACACATGCACCTACACCCCTGCACACACACATATACACACATACCTACATGGTACACGTATTTTTGGACAGTATACATGTATACACATATACAGTGCACTTCAATGAAAACTATCCGTCCTAAATAAATTTGGATATATTGATTTTTGCAAAAAGCGCAAAATCACGTCAAAAAGAGAAAAGAGGGGGCACATTTTCTTATAAATAGACCTAGAATTAGTTTCACCTCCTCTCACCCAGAGCCATCCCTACATTTTTTAAATGGAACACCCCATATTTTTTCAGATCATTAGTTTCTCCACAAAGAGCTCATTACAAAAATGTATAATTTGTGAGGTCTAAAGTGAATAGTTTGGGAGCTACAGATAAAATTTATTTGAATCCATTCACCTAGATTTTTTCGAGCAAATTACTCGTACCAAATTTAATAAAAGATAGGTACTAACAAAAAGAATTTTTTTTGCTAAAGAAAAACTACTCTTTTTTATGACTAACGTGTCTTTCTTTGAGATTCTTTAAGAAGTAAATTCATTGAATAAATGTAGTGTAAAATACTGCCTAATTTCTTAACTATTTATCGTTATTATTACAATTATTTTCAAATGGTGTACATCCTGCAAGAAAGAATTGAAATTGTAGGTTTCTACTATGGAAACAATAATTCGGCAAGAGCTGCTGCTAGAATTTTTAATGCTACCTATCCCGGAAAAATGCAACACATAAATAGGTAATTGATTTGATTCAGAAATTTATGAAAACGGAATCAGTTGGTAACATAAGCATAACCCTTTTAAAATTTACTCGTTTCATTAGCGCTCTATAAAAGTTAACTCTGTAAATTTATTTCTAGTCCTGATAAAGGTTTATGTTTATGTTGCTACATACCGATTCGTCTTTTTTAAAGGATTTTACAAATGTTGATGATACCGTCAATAGCTTTTATAACACCTTAAATAGTGTATTTGATGAATGTGTACCAGTGAGCAACGATACGAAACGGAATATCCACCGTGGTTTAACCGAGAGATTAAAAATAACATCAGCAAAAAAAGAACTGGCGCGCAAAAATTATAAAAAAATTCAAAACTATAAACTACTTAAACGAATTTAGGTCACTCAGATCCCTAATAAAAACTCAAATTAACGTTGCATATAAAGATTATGTTCATAGCATTGAGGACGCAATTGGAGAAGATCCATCAAAGTTTTGGTCATTTCTTAATGTCAAAAGGGGTAAGTCAAGAATACCTGGAATTCTCCACTACAATGACAAAGCTTACGAAACTCCTCAATCCATCGTTGACGGTTTTTCAAACTATTTTTCAAAGAGAAGAGAATATATTGCTAAACAACAATCTTATTAATTTGCAATTTATAACGGAGGACGATATACTTAAAGGCATAAAAAAAACTAAAAAACAAAATGACAGCCGGCGTTGATAAAGTTCCTAGTTTTTTAATCAAAGATTGTGCTACAGTGTTTGTTCAACCCTTGCTTTTGTTATTTAATCTCTCGTTAACTACGTGTAAATATCCAGATATATGGAAAATTGCAAAAATATGTCCAATACTCAAATCCGGTGATTCTTCTTATTTAAATAATTATAGACCAATAGCAATATTATGTAACTTTGGCAAATTATTAGAGATTATTCTGTATGAATACATTTATTGGTCTGTTAAAAATACAATATCGCCTTCTCAACATGGTTTCATGGTGAAGAGATCTACAATTACCAATCTAGCCTCGATATCTCAGTATTTATCAGAATCCTTAGATTCACAAGGTCAAGTTGATGTTATATACACAGACATACAGAAGGCATTTGATCAAATAGATCACTTTTTATTACTATCAAAGCTGAGAGGAATTGGTTTCTCTGACTCTTCAATTTGTTTATTTGAGTCATATTTAATTGGGAAACATCAATTTGTTGAATATGGAGGCTATCATTTTCAATCATATACAGCAGTATCGGGAGTTCCGCAAGGATCAAATTTAGGACCCATTTTATTTCTTATTTTTATTAACGACTTAACAGCTAATATTAATTCTCACCACCTACTATTTGCTGATGATTTCAAAATTTTCCTAGAGATAAGTTCTATAGAGGATTGTATCTTACTGCAAAATGAAGTTAATAAAATTTCTAGCTGGTGCTCGGTCAATTCTCTAAAGTTAAATATTGGCAAATGTAAGGTTATGTCATATACAAGGAAGGACACTACAGTTACCTTTCAATATAAAATAGATAATAACATTTTAGATCGTTGTGTGAATTATAAGGATCTGGGAATTATTTTTGACCCAAAACTTACTTTCAACAATCATATCGATCAAATCGGCATCTAGAGCCTTAGGTTTTTTAGTAAGAAATTGGGGCGGTTTTGTGAATATTGACACCCTGAGACTGTTATACATATCATTTATAAGAAGTAAATTGGAGTATGGCTGTATTATTTGGTTTCCCATATATCAAAATTCATTGTCACGCATTGAATCAGTTCAACGCAAATGTCTGAAATTTATGTTTTTCAAATGTAATGGATCTTATCCTCCCCGAGGTACAGACAACAATATACTGCTTAATATGATTGACCTTAAATCTCTCAGATTCAGAAGAGATGTTGTCGTTTTATCCGTTCTTTATAAATTAATTAGTCACAATGTTGATTGTTCATTTCTTTTAAGTAAACTAAACCTATCAGTCCCCAGATTAGAATCTCGTCAAAACAACCTCTTTTACTGCGACGCTCCTCGTACAAACCTTATGATAAAGTCACCAATCTTTAATATGTGTAAAACTTTTAACACCATTTCATCTTTATGTGATGTCAACTATGATAGTTCAGCTAAAATAATTCATACATATTATGAAGAAAACTGTGCTTATTAAATTAGATTATTTCATAACACTATAATATATTTTACTTTTATGTATGAATTTTCTTGTAAACTTTTAATGTAATGTTAATGACTATGTGTATTGCAAATTTGTGCATTTTATATCACAGTATACTTAGTTTTAAGCTTTTTCTGTAATTGGGTGCTTTAACCTGTAGGAAATAAATTACTTATTATTATTATTATTATTATTATTATTATTATTAAGATCACACATATACACATCACGTTTCATCTTGCTTGAAACCACCTCCATAAAAAGTTCCCAAACTATTCACTTTAGATCCCACAAATTATGCATTTTTTTAATGAGCTCTTCGAGGAGAAACTACTGACCTAAAAAATATGGGGTGTTCCATTTAAAAGAAAATTTAGAGGTGTCTGGGGGTGAGGGGTAGAACTAATCTTAGGTCTATTTATAAGAAAATGTGTCCCCCTCTTTTCTCTTTTTGGCGTGATTTTGCGTTTTTGCAAAAATCAATATATCCAAATTTATTTAGGATGGATAGTTTTCATTGAAATGTACTGTATATGTGTATACATGTATATTATCCAAAAATACGTGTACCATGTAGGTATGTGTGTATATGTGTGTATATAGGGGTGTAGGTGCATATGTGTAGTTGTGTGTTTATGTGCATGTATTTGCTTATATTAGAAACATATGAGAAATCATATTACAACTATTATTAACTTGTTATTATTATTAGATATAATTAAATATTAAACATTGTTTTCTTCTTCTCAAAACAAGTATTAGCACACTTATTGAATACCTTATTTATTTACTTATTATACATTTTTGTTATTTATTATTTTTGTAACAATACGTTTGGTAAATAAATAGACATTGTGATTATTATTATTATTAATGTAATAAATCACCCGTTTAACCCCACCAAGCATCCCGTATGTTTACTGGTGAACCCTGTGAAGCTTCTTATGATTGTTTCTCTACAACTAGTAAGATTAAAATTAAAATTGAGTGTTGTGACTGCTGTTATCCTATGTATATTATAATAATGAGTCCTAAACGCAAACAAAAACGTTAAATCTTTATGATGTGCCATCAGGGGTGCCAAAACAAAAAACTGACAGTTAAAAATACATTTCCAAAAATTCGGACCTCTCGAAGCGCGCCTTCTGATCCCATATGTGTCTGGATTTTTGAAGCTGTACTATAAGTGGTAGAAAATCATAATTTTTTTGTTATGTTAAGACGCATTACCTCAACTGCACGATAACGGTAATCAGAATGGGTTAAGAAAGTATATTGGACATTTCTTTCTTTAATTACAGTTAATCTGAATCTAGTTAATGATTATGTTGGTGGTTGTCATCTTCATCATGTTGAATGTTCCTTCTGACAATTTTTCCCCTTTTTTTCTTATGTGATCCAAATTTACTTGTATTCCATTTATTAAGGGCATTTTCTCTTAAGTGTAGCGAATTTTCTATCACGTTTCTCTTGATTGAGTGTGTGCTACCTTCCATGTTCCAGGTGTTTCGTTATGATAATGAAAGTTTATCTTTTGACTTTGTTTTCTAAGCTTTCGCTTACACTCCGACATTTCCGTACTTCTTCTACCCTGTATGTTAGAATACTTCTAACAAACATATCTTTGTATAAATTTAATTCATTTAAATATATTCAAATCATCTATAATATGAAATTGTATTTGTGATCATACATAGCTGTTATAAATTATATTATTCTTTTGTCCAGACAACCCCGAAATTAACCATTACGTATATTTGTAATCATATTTTATATTTCAGAAAGAAATATAACCAAGCAATTACATTAAAAAATTAATGATGACTAGCTTTAAAGAAGCTTTTACAAATACAGCAATTTTCCTTGCCTTAAATATATAAAATAGAATACTTATTTCATTTGAAATATAGGTCAGGTATTTCCAGTTTACGCATCTTTTGTCATAAACACATTCTGATGCCTTAAGGACTTGCTTTGTTAGTGCCTCGAAGCAATAAACTCTCTTTGACAATGTACGAGAAATTTGGCTACCAGCATCTAGCACATTCTATAGAACCAAGCGCTTTGTTTATTTTAAACTGGATTATAAAAATATGCATCTGTCTTCAACTCAATTGTCTTTAAATGTGGAGAAGAAGAGAAGCTGACTGGAAAATATATTTCTGAACACATACGCTTTGTATTTTAATTGTTAGGGAAAATGCATACAACACGAAAACTTGCAGATGTGATTGAATTAAAATGGTGAGATTTGGTGAAAACAAAAGAAAATAAGACAGGTGTATGAAAATATGTTAAAATCACTTTATGAGTAGACTGTGTTTTCTGTGGTAATTAACTGACTTCAGATGACAAAAGCAAAAAAATATAAATATCCTATATAATTTAATTTAATAAGATTTGTAATATAGGAGATTTGAATCAGAATGAAGAACATGTTTAAAATATAGATCCTGTAATTCCAAATATCCATTACAATTTTTCCCTATTGAGCAACACAAGAGAATTACATGGGCAATTTCCAGTGGAGAGGGTGGAGCAGCATCGTTTAGAATAATGAATAATAATTTGTATATGGATGACTGAAAAATTGCAGTTAAATTTAATATTGAATGTTGATTTAGCTAATTTTTTTTTAATTATTTAGCATTGTCATTGATTGGTTTTCATTGTATGACCTACCTAGTCATATATTAATGAAAAATATTCATCGTCTGCCAAAAGACAGGGTCTTTTTACTAATGTCCCAGTAGATATAACTTAGGTAATAATTTAAAACAAATTGATATATATCAAAAAATTTGGCGGAAAGAACTAGACTCAGTGTAACAGTGTAATGGAATTATTGGTATTAAAAGAACATATTTTCAATATAATGACTTCTGTCAGCAGTATTTTGGTGCAGCTATAGGATCTGCAATATCTCCTACATCAACTAATATATTTATGGAGGAATTTGAAAATATTTATGTAACAAATTTTGTACATAAACCGGTTATTGGTGGAGATATATCAATGATATTTTTGCAATTTGGCCTCATAACTGAGTTATTACAAAATTGTTTAGAAAACTAATGATCAATGCACTTTGGAAATAGATAGTAATAATAACTAATTACCTTTCGTGGATGTTTTGGTTAGGAAAATCGATATCACATTTAAAGTTAGTGTAAGTATACCTACAGAAAAATTACTCATAATAATAGATCTTTAAATTTTAAATCTAACCAAGCAATTAATGGTAAAAAGGATGTTGTTAATTGTTTGTATGACACAGCAAGAATAATTTCATCTAATAATAATAATATTGAGAATATACGTAATTATCAGGTACAACAAAAAACCTAAGTATCAAATATACAACAATAATTCCCTATGTACAAGGTTTGTCTGAAAAACTACATCGTATTACAGATAAATTTCATGTTAGGATAGTATTTCAAGCGAGTGATACTTTGAGGTCCATTTTAACAAAATTAAAACCGGTAAATTGTGAGCAAAATTCAAATGTATTTACAGTATTCAGTGTGAGTGTAATAAACATTATGTGGAACAGTCATCCAGATCTCTTAAAGTAAGGTTAGGTGAGCATAAATATTATATTTGGAAAGGCGAAATTGAAAAATCGAAAAATGCGAACATGCTTGGGAAAATGGACACAAAATAAATTGTGGTATGGCGAAAATTTTAACAGCAAAAAATGAAAAATAAGGAATCAGCAACCTAGTAGTCATCAAAGTAGGGACATTTATTAGACCTTTATTCACGTACCATCTCCAATAAAGGCCCGGTGACGGTTTGGCAATGTAAGCATCTATGGATATCATATAAATAAACAATATATGTGTCAAGTGTCACGCTTGACAAAAAGCTACATAACTTTGAATAAGGAAACAGATCGTTTCCGAAGCGATGGGAATTGTATTATTATTATGTTGTCTTATTTTAGTTGTCAAAAAATACCTTCTGTCTGATCTTTTGATTTAAATTCACAAACGCAGAGGCCTATTTATCCAGTATCATACTGGGTAACTAACTGTATTTTTTAGATAATCGAGCTCAAAAGAATCATACATGTGGTAGTGAAACCCCTAGAAAGAAATAGAAAAATTCAATGTTTTTATTTTCTCAATTAATTATTATTTGTTTAATTATTAATACTATTAGGTCATGTTAATAATAAATATAACTACGTGGTCGCCATATCTTTTCATCAATAGTCTCATAGGATATAATTTTGGGATATAATTTTCACTCTCTGCTCTTCTACTTATATTAAATATTAATATTTCACCTCGACTAGTGCTTGGTGGTGAAAAGCCTCCCGCATAATGCTTCACTTATGTTGAAACATCTAACAGATAATCCCTTAATATAAGGACTGTTCTATAAGAGGCATACTAAAAAAAAAGAACAATAGATTGTAACGAATGATGAGAAATACAATGAAGTGTATTATCTCTGTATTTATAGCTACCAGCTACCTCTATATATAAACTATTTAATAATTTAATCAAATATCCTGTCCCTTTGTTTCTATGATTTTCCGCCCGATGTATAATCAGCAGCGGTTGAAATCCTTACAAATGTAAAACAAGCACATCACATACAGGGTGTCTCACCAGGAACTGCATCAATCGATATAGGGAAAAGTACACATCAGAAAATTTTTAAAATTTAGGGAGCTTCTAACGGCAGTGTGGCCAATCTAACTAAAATAATTACAAGCATCTGGCACTTCCGGTTATACCAGAAGTCGATACCAACTTGTTTATTATAAATGGAACACCCTATACATTTTAGGGTTTTCGAAAAGAGCATAAAATTCTAAGTCAGAGACATGTAAGATACCCTATGCGTAAACCCAGCCGTTTCAGAGATATTGTACATTTTAAAAAAGGGGTAATGGTTTACAATAACCTTTATAATTTTCTTCATATAAAATACTCATTTACTTTTTGGCATGCAGAAAGACCATAAGGTGAGCTACCCTCTACAGTTTAAAGAAATTCAATAATAAAGAAATTCAGTAATAATAAGTGTTCCATTTTTGACATTTTGTAAACTTCAAACCGCGAAAGCTTGCGTAAGTCAAATTGAACACCCTGTATTTTTTTACATCAAGTTAGGTATAATTAAATTTCCTTTTTTCTGACATAAGCGTTGTGGTGGTTTAAACTACAACTTTTTGAAATATTTGCGATTTTCTTTGAAATTCAAGAATTTTTTAGTAAAAATTTTATCAAATTAACCATGATTAGAAACAATCAGTAATGTCAGTCAGTCTCTTATGTCAAAAAATGCCACGCGTTTAAATTACACCAACGAAGACTTTTTGTATTTATTTATTATTTATGGAGAATGTGATAAAGTAATATCAAGAACTTAGTTACTGGATATCCAAAAAAAAACGGAAAATATCACTAAACACTGTAACATGCCTATTAATTGGATTGAAGACACTTTGTATAAACTAAAATAGCTAAGATAAAATCAACTAAAAACATGATTCCATTTTATTTTAATAATTGTTCAAAATTCCGCACTCGAACCTCCACACATTTTTCGCACATTCGGATTAGTTCTTCATGGGTAGCTCTTCTAACTGAATCCTGTGATAAGTTTTGAAATGCATTTCTTATTCTCGGCATACAATCTTCAATAGTTGTTAATGGGCTCTCATAAACTTTATTTTTAATAGTTCCCCAAATAAAATAATCTAAAATTGATAAATCGGACGAGCGAGGAGGCCATCGGAAAGATCCATTATTGGCGATCCATTGATCGTAAAAAGTTTCTTGTAAAAAATTATTTATCAAATACGCGTTATGTGTGGGAGCACCGTCTTGCTGATAAAAAGTGTTTCTATGTTCGGTAAGAAGTAAATTTTTTAAATAGTTATTATTAAAATTTTGCAAATATTTAAATATCTTTCACATATAAAAAAACAAAAAAAAAACTTAACTATACATATTAGTAGAAGAAGAAACCTTTAAAACCTACTGTTTCAATGTTCCTGATAAAATTCTAATGCCACCACTCTATCGTTTCATATGGCACAGTAAACATTAAACTGCCAACTTTCTTGAAAACTTCGCTTCCTGAACATATGAGGATTCGAGTCACTCCAATAATGCGAAATATGTCGATTAAAAAGTCCATTTTTGGTAAATTTAGCTTCATCTGACCATATAATATTTCCCAAATAAGAATCGTCGCCTACTATTAGAATAAATTCACAAAAATTTTCTCTTAGGAAATCTGTTTCTTTTAATCGTTGAACCATTTGGAACGAAAACGGGTGAAATTTATGTTTAATTAAGATTCTGTGAACTGCTTCCTTGCATAGTCACGATTCCAGAGCAGCTTGTCTTAATGACATCATTGGAAATGCATGAAAATATCCCAGAATTGCTATTTCTACGTTTTCGTCATCAACAATAGGCTTCCGCTTTTGAATTCTTGTCTTGACAGAGCCATAGTTTTTAAAATTATCCAGTATGTGTTTTACGGTGTTTGGTGACGGTTTCCGTTTTTGTGGATATCGAGTAGCAAATTACTACAAGTTCTTGATATTACTTTATCACATTCTCCATAAATAATAAACAAATTCAAAAAGTCTTCGTGGGTGTAATTTAAACGCGGTGACATTTTTTGACATAAGAGAATGACTGACATTACTGATTGTTTCTAATCATGGCTAATTTGAAAAAATTTTTTTCAAAAAATTCTTGAACTTCTAAGAAAATCGCAAATATTTCAAAAAGTTGTAACTTAAACCCCCACAATGCTAATATCAGGAAAAAAGGAATTTAATTATACACAACTTGATGTAAAAAAAATACAGGGTGTTCCATTTGACTTAAGCAAGTTCCCGCGGTTTGAAGTTTACGAAATGTAACGTCAAAAATGGAACACTTGTTATACTATTATTGAATTTCTTTAAACTTTATAGCGTAGCTCATCTTATCATCTTTCTGCATGCCAAAAAGCAAATGAGTATCTTTTACACGAAGAAAGTTATAAAGGTTATTGTTAACCATTACCCTGTCAACATTTTTTTTAAATGTCAAATATCTCTGAAACAGCTGGGTGTAGGCATAGTAGGCATGTTTTTCACTCAGAATTTTATGCTCTTTTCGAAAACCCTAAAATATATAGGGTATATTATTTTAAATTATCAAGTTGGTCTCGACTTCCGGTATAACCGGAAGTGCCAGATGCTTGTAATTATTTTAGTTGGATTGGCCACACTGCCGTTAGTAGCTCCTTAAATTTTAAAAATTTTCTGGTGCGTACTTTTCCCTCTATCGATCGTTGCAGTTCCTGGTGGAACATCCTATATACACATATTTTATAATATAATTTTTGCATTAACAAATAATATAAACATATATCGAGATTTACTATTTAGTACTGAAGTAATACTTATCGTTTATCTGTTAACGTTACACTAGTTTACGGTAGGATAAGTAGCGATCACAGTAATTAGAAATACACAGGGTGTGTCCATGAAAACTAAAAGGGTCGAAACTACACTGAATCTTAATGATGTAGGACACTAGATTCTGTTTTGACACTATTTAAGTCTTCTCTAAATAAATTTAAAAACTTTTTAAGATGTAACTTTTTCTTGTGCCTCGAAGTGACCCATAGAGTCGTAGGCACAAAACACAAAAAATGTCATTTAACTGAACGCGGTAAACCGAAAAACTAAATATCAAATAATTTTAAATTATATATTTCGTAACACGTCCTTCTAATAAATTTGAAAATATTAGTACAGCGGATTAATGCTAAATTTGACAATCGTGTTGAAAATGTGATTCTAAACAACTAATCTTTATTTTTTTAAATTTCATCATAGTCTAATGGTGGCCATCTCAGTTTTTAAATAAATTAAAAAAAACATCTCATTAAACTGTATACTATTTTTTATGAAAAACGGATTTACTGTAACTAGTCTAAAATCAGATGATTAGTGGCGCCATTCATTTCCAGTCTCTTCATGAACAGATTCGAGACAGAAGCAAAAGAAGAATTCGAGTATTTCCCCAGGGTTTGGATTAGGTATGCGGATGATAATTTTGCAGTGTTTGATACAAAAATCGCTAATATTGACAACTTTGTTTCTAAATTAAACAGTCGTTTCGCGTCAGTTAAATTTATATATGAAATTGAAAACTCTGGACAACTACCATTTTTAGATGTATTAATAATTAGAAATAGTGAAAACAAGTTAGAATTTGACATATACAGGAAAGATACCACTACTCTAAGATATATCCCTTATGGCTCTTACCATTGTGCTCAACACAAAATGGCGAGTTTTAATTTTCTAGTCCATCGTCTATTAAGCTTCCCCCCGCAATAAGGAGAGGTTTGAAAAAGAAAGACACTGATTAAGGATATAGCTGTGAGTAATGGATATTCTGGAAATTTAATTGATTAAATAATTAACAAACGAAAATTTAAAGTCACTTCGAAATTCCTCGACCTTTCAAAATGAAAGAGAAAATCCGAAATTTGTATCGATTCCATTTGATCCTCGAATCACCCGTGGTATTGGTAAGATTTTTAAAGATATATATGTATGACAGTGGTTCATTCATCGGGAAATAAACTACAACAACTTTTAGGCAAAACAAAAGACAAAATTAAAACAAATGAAAAGTCGGGGATTTACGAAATTAGCTGTAAGGACTGTAACCAAAGTATGTTGGACAAACTAGACGATCCATTCAAACTAGATTTAAAGAGCATATGACCCATCTCAAATATGGTAGAACAAATAAGTCTAGTATTGCCCAACATGCGTTTGAGAAAAACCGTAAAATAGATATTAGCAATTTAAGATTAATTAGGAATGTAACAAATACTAGACAGCTGAATGAATAGTGACAAAGGGCCAATTCCAAGTAACCTGCTTTATTGGTTAGTGGGTCCAATAGTTTAGGTATAAACAGGGTACATTGTTAGCATAATGTTAGTTTTAATCATATCCAGATGATGCCAACTTGGTTGGCGAAACGCGCGTCGAGTGCAGTATATAATGTTTTGGTGTTTCGTGGAAAACTACGTCAGTGTTATTAAACGAGACATTTGACACCCACCTTTCACGATTCGTAATATATATAGATGTTTTTACAAGCTCGTCCATAACATATCAAATAGCCAGAATTCAATATCAGATATAAAAGCCAGCTGAAGAATATTTTTTTTATTATTTAGGTTGTTATCATATTTTCATCCCTGTTTATTAAGTGGCGTGGTATCTAAAGTTAAATACCTTTTAATTTTCTGATGTATTTCACTTTTTTATTTTGTTCCAAAATTAATGTACTTGTATATTCCCATTATGCAGACCTTTATGACGACAAACTAATAAAAGATTGTAAAAACTTACATTTAACCCTGTTAATGCCAATGACACCAGTTTACTTCTTTTGCTTTCTAGTGCTAATTTTAAAGGTAAAAAACAAACGGATCTCAGTTCATGTGACGGATTTCTTAACAAATTATGTTGTGCCGATAGCAAATCTGCAAAAATTAAAGCCGCATTAAAATTTGTATAATAAAGATTGACATGATATCTTACCATGTGCTTCTTGTGCCCTTTGTTTCAGATTAGTCAGTTTGGAGCCTGTAGCTTCTTTAACTATGTTTAACAAAAGATCTTCCATTTTCGCTAAAAATCGGTCTGTTTATTCTTACACCATATTGTAGACTGACGTTTTGGTCGTATGCGCATTTTCCTTCTTTGGAAAATCAATAAAACACGACGAAATGAATCAACAAGTAGTTGCTGTAGTGTATCGTATGGTAGCAAATACACAATGAAGTGTGAAATGAACTAAACGTACTTGGCGAACTGCTGATAAAAATTTCCCAGGGCTCGGCTGGCTCTTATCTGAAGTTTAATAAAGCGGGCTAGTTTTTATAGCACATAGGATTCTCTAGCAAAACGTGACTCAATAAAAATTATTTTTTTCAGAAATGCAAATACTCTCAGTCACTGCGGATATACAAACAGAACGGCGGTTAATGTAGTTTTTGAAAATTGACACGTTAATTTTATATAATGCATAGATAACTCTTAAATTTCTTAATAAATATTTATGACAAATAATTTATACATATAAATTAAATTTGGAAAAAAATATTTGGGAATGGAATTCATTCGTCATTTTTGTCAAGCGATTTTAAAAAATAATCAAAGTATTTCCAGATTATGAGAGGGTACCCGCTAACCTGCAAAACAGGTAGAAGTCAGGGAAATTGATATTTATCGAGAAAGTCAGGGAAAAGTCAGGAAATGTTAAAAGTCAAGGAATTTCCACATAAAGCCTGGAAAATTTACTAAATTTTACATTTTTAATTACTTCTGTACAGGGAGAAGTCAGGGTAACACAGTTATGGTTATTTTACATTATGTATTTACACTATTAATTATTAGGTATTTATTTTAACTGCTGTTACATGTTTGGTGTTATTGTTTACCTGTTTTAACGAAATTGAATTATGTTATCAAATAACACCAAATATGTAACAATAGTTAAAATAAAGCTCTTACTGTAAGAGCTAAAATACCATGATGAAATAATTCATCTGCGTTAGAACCACTGGCAGTTCTTCTATAGGGTCATTTGGTCAATGACCACCCACATACAAATAAAAAAATAGAGCTATTCATTTTCTGAAGTTTAAAGATATGTAATATGTATATTTTTAATATTCTTAAAAAATATATTAAAGTTTCTATTTCATTCTATGCACAATACTATTCAAATATCTAGATTGCAGGATTTCGTATCCCCCCCGAGCACCGAGCCTCTACATTCATATTCATTACATTATTCATTTACAGAATTTAAAAATCTTGGGTCAATCCACAACTTATCCTCAAAGCTAGCTACGGACCGAATTTACAACGAATTAAAATGAAATAGACTTATGCACGAATCGTCAGAAAGCAAAAGAGACAGAAAACACTGGCGGGGATAATGTCCCTGACACATTTTACGGAAACGGCAACGCACGAAGTTCAGTGGAGCAGTCTTAATGCTGACTAGGAACGCGCTTGGCCAAAAAAATTGTTCAGTAGGTATAGCGATACCTTGGACGGGAATCCGCCCCCAAAATGGGGCCCCATAGGGCTCCGCCGAGGGGCCCCCTTAGGGCTTCGCTGGGGCCCCCGTGTTGTACCCCCTTATTGCGTCGTCTTATAACCCAACTTCGAGCCCCATTGCTACTAGGACTGCGAGCCCCCGTATTGATCTCCGCACAACATAACCACACTTTTTGTCCGTCGACGTTTGCCCTAGCTTTAAATCCATGCTTCAATCGGAATATTATTTTTAAACCTGTAATAATTGTATCTGCCACTTGTAATGAAAAAAAAACCAGGCTGCGTGTGGTGTCGAACCGCTGACCTCTGCATTTGTAGACGGATGCCTTCACAACTTAGCTATCGAGCTTATTGATTCCTTGTTTTTAAAATGTGAACAGTTGGGGCAACATTTCATTAGAAAAGAAAACCTCTACAAAGAAGTTGCTAGATATGTATAATAAGTAAATACAGATAATTATTTCGTAATAATTTATGAAATATCTCTAATTAACCTTTTATACAAAATAATTCGAAAACTTACCTTGTGTGGAAATCTCGACAATTGATATTAATGAAAACGGCTTGAGTGATTAGTAATGAAAAACAGCTCTAGTACTATCATGTAGATAATAATAATAATAATAAACGTCTTTATTATGGGCGAAATTTAGTACAAAGTACTATTCTTACACTTAACCCAAGATAGGTAGGTACTTAACTTTTGTAATTAAAACTTGCTAGAAACGCTAAATTACTTGTTTTGGTAACTTTTTTTCTTACGCCAAGGGGGTTTTTTTATTTAAAAAGCACAAGTTAATGTCCGAAAAAGTAGTACCTAGTACAATAATATGGAAACAGAGATAGATGCTACCTAGTACATGCCCGTTGACATTAAGCATGCTGAAACAGCGGACCCATCAAAACGGCCGCTGAATTGGGAAAATTTATTACGTACAAGTTATTGCCCCGACTTTTTCTCATCTAAAAAAATGTACCCGACTGTATGATTTTCTTGGACATCATTCTATTAACAATAATTGGTTCATAATGATATAACAGCGGACTAAATAAAATATATGAAAAACCGGACCTACGTGTTCAATAATTTTGTTAATTTAATTTAATTTACTATAAAATGTACTTACGGACGCGTCTTTTGTAATTAAATACCATATTTATACTTTTTTTGGCGATCATTTATCAAAAACGATAAAAAGAAAAAACATTAAGGCAAGTTATACCGCCTCTTTTAATATATAAGGCTTTATATTAAATAACAATAATTATACTTGATATCCAAGGTATCTATAATAAAGAACTTTATCGAGTTATCGAAAGAAAATTAACATAACTCGCAGCAACGAGGCACAATAGATTTTAAAATTGTCAATATTACTTACTAGTATTATGAAAGTGGGGAAATAATAATACTCAAAAAAGAGATTAAAAAATGTATTCAAAATGTATCAACACATACACGTAATATAGATCTGGCTACCTATATCCTATTTTTTACATAATTTAAAAATGTATTAATAAAAACTAGATGTGTTTTATTTAACGTTCATATCGTCTCTAAATAATATGTATAAATTCATCAATAAAGACATATTTCACAAGTTATGACAACACGTCCACTGTTTCTTGCAGTACATTACAGAGATATATCCTATTTTTACATTATTTTAAATTTATCAACACAGATTTGTTACAAGCTATGTACATATATTTTATTATTTTAAATTCAGCAACAAAGACATTATTTCACAAGTTATAAACCTATTATTTTATAATATATCGAACAGGTAATCTATTTTTACTTTTAAAAATTTTTCAAGGCATGAAACAGCTTATATTGAAAAATAATAAAATAAACCCTCTGGAAGTGCCCTTGTGTAAAATTCAAACTTCTTTACACCATTTAGAAAAGAACATTTTACATTTTTAATTTTTTATACCCCCAAGGTACAGAATTTTCACCCACGAATTTTCTTTTAGTTGAATTCAATCGGTAAATTTTTTCCTCTTGTTTTGTTATCACACAATGGTTTTCTGTCCTACGTATTTGATTGGATGTAATATATATGGGATCTTCTTTGCCTGATAAAATCATGCCTTTCATTGCATCGAAATTGATTTTTTGGCTAGCCGTATAATTCAGTTTTATGCCTTTAACTTTACACACTAATGTTTCTTTATTGTCTTTCGTTGAATATACTTTATAAGCATAATTTTTCGGTCCTCCTGAAGCAAATTCTGTAATGTAACTATCGATTCCATAATCTGAAAGCTCATCGGTCATTTCCCCTAGCATATTGCCTACGGGTACATCATATTCCCCCTCTCTCGACACGTAAATTACTGAATCAGTGTCGTAGTACAAGGCCCGTTCTCCCAATTTTTCTAGATAACTATACAGCTTGAGGCGAGCTTGTGTGGTAGTGTACGCAGCCAAACATACGTTTACTGTAGACTGTATGTCGTAGCTTTCTTCTTTGTACTCCCAGTTTACAACTAGAACATCTTCGTTAATTGGCAATATATGATTAACGATTATCGAAGGGTTTGACAGCATTTTGAAAAACTCTCCAGGATTGTTTACAATAGATGCTTTTGGCTGGTTGTCTCTCTGCCCAAGCTTTCCCCAAAAAGAGTTCAGCATTAACTTGGCTAGAGATCGTAGACCTGCGTTTTTAAGAATCTCGTTAAACTCCAGCTGTACTCCTTCTTTCTTTAAAAAATCTTCAATGTACTGATCTTTTTGTTCTTGGGTAACACAGTCCCCTGGCCACCCAGAGGCCTGCTGTTTAATTTTTATAAACTTGTTCATCATTTCTGTAAACAATCCCCCTTTTACTTTTTTTAATGTATCATATTGTTCTACATCATATTTCCAAATTTCATAAATGTCTACTATTTTGTATCCTTTGTCTACTGCTTTTAAAACTTCATCAATAACCCAGGTGCCGATGAATGCACGCTCTTCCTCATTATGATGACATTCTCCTTCATTCATATTTTCGCAGCAAGTACGACAAAGTGCAAACAGTAATTTTTTGTGCATTTTAACGGGCAGTACCGGGTGAAATAAATTTTCTGTGGGTAAGATCTTGCACTTAATTAGACCCTCTATCTCCTTTATATTTAAAGATTTGCATTGTTCACCTACAAATACTTTTGGATGTCCTACAGGATACTTGCCGTATTTACAAACCCAAGGATACAAGGAACAAACGTCAACATATTTGATTTTCTCCTCTGGTTTACACTTATAATATGTCTTGGTGTTCCCTGTGCGACCTCCATAAAATGCATCTCGTGGGTTGAGAACCGTACAAGAGAGTAGGGGATGATCTTTCGTTACACTTTCAATTTCCCTGTTTGATTTTAATTGTCTTCTAAATTCACACTCCCACATTTCCATAACTTCATAACCCAGATTTTTAAGTCTGTCGGTTTTTGCTACCGTGGATTCAAATCTGTAGTTTAATGTCTCTGCCGGGTTGTCATGTAGTGGATCGTTTCTATTGTGTGCTAGACAAACTGGATGGCCGTGATAGTAACACCCGTGAAATTCGAAGACAGTGTTTGTCTCCTTGCTATAGCCGTCTACTTTTATTCCATTTAACATAACCTCTTTCTGTTTTGCGGCGTGTAAAATGTTTATTGTTCTATTGTGTTCCTCCCAAATAAGCCACTTGATAGCTATTCTTGACTGATTGTCAGCCCACCTGTACCCGATTCGTGGGATAAGACCTATTGTGTTTGGTTTGAGAAAATTACGCCTGAATGTCTTATTGCATGCAGAGGCAATCGTGCAAGCTTCTGTAAAGGGACAAACTTTGCATTCTATTAAAAAGAGCTCGCGAAATTTCAAACAAGCGCGTGTAAGTATTTCCACGTCCGAAACACAGTAGTCCACTATATCTCTTTGCATATTAAATTCGTCATTTTTATGCTCACTGTACCATTTCAAGAACATGTTACGATCTTCAGGCATCATAGAATCAGGGTCATAATATTTTACTTCTGGAAGATAGCCCACATAATTTTCATTTTCTTCTGTATTAAATAAGTGGGGAAAGTAACCCTTTTTAAATACGGCAGGCAGTTCAAAAGCCTTCGGAAGTTTGCATAGGGCCATGGGGAAGTAATTTACAGAGTCGATAAATTTCATATTACCAATTTGCATGAGAATAATCTTGGTGCCTCTCATGATCAACTCAGGTATCAGAGCAGTTTCATTCAATATATAATTAAGCATAAATTGATGATCAAATGCCTGGCCGTTGTGTGCAAGAACCACCACCCGTTTAAATTTCTTCCTGAGGGTGAGAAGGTGATGCATGAATGATGGAATTATGTCCCTAGATTTCAATATCTGAAGTCTTGGGCCGCACTTGATGCACACCTGCTTATCTGTGTTTATGCAAACGCTGCAGCACTGTTTAAACACGCAGAGATTAGGAATATGCTGACTAACCCCCTTTTCTAATACACTATCTTGCATGGTTTCTAAATCGTAAAATATAAACAATATATCCTCAGTTTTTGGTTTTGCAGTATCCGGTCGCATATAACACATATGATCTGAGGGTACATGTGCACAGCATATTTTGCAATATATCTCCCCACATATGTGTTCCCTTTTTCCACTGGTTGTTTTGAGGCAGTTCCTACAACGCTTAACCATCTTACAAATACTGCTCTTATGATTGTCCAGGCAATTCTGTCCTCTAAATTTTCTATTACACTCGTCACATGAAATATTAATTTCTTGCTGACACGGAGGTATTTGCTGACAGCAAGGGCAGCTTTTGGCACACCTGTGACTGTTTTTATGGTCATAAGGTATGTGGCATTCCTCACAATAATAACCACACGCAAAAGCCGCTGTTAGAGAAGTTATAACATTAAAATGGCCCTCGTGGTAGAGAAGATGAATGACGTGCTTCCCTTCGTTATCTCCTTCATACATCACGTCTCTGCCTTTCCCACCATATAGGTAAACTATAATTTTATAATTTTTTAGATGCTGCTGTAATTTGTTAATCTCATATATTCCGGCGCCTTCTTCAGGAATCTCCACTCCAGCGTTTTTCAACAGTACCATGGCCCTCTCGGTCTGAAGTTTGCCAATATCTCTACGCACTTTTCGGTAGGCGGGGTCTCTATCTACGTTTGCCAGAGCAACAACTATTGCACGAGGTAGACAGAATTTGTCTCTATTGTCTATAGTTACAATACCCTTCCGCATGCTGCATTCCTCGTTAAATGAGTTATATTTACCATCGCTAACTTTACCTTTTCCAGCAGGCAATTTTACTGAAGATACACCCAAACAAAATTGGTCAGTACTTAATCCCGTTGAGTTGGACTGAAAGATGGCAAATATAACATCCCATATATCATCGGTTGTAACCTGGCTGGCCTCACGAAATGCACTCCAGCCATCTCCTTTTTTAAAATTTTTGGAGCAAAAGGTGAAACCTACACGATCGGTCGGTGCGAGATCCTTTGTTGCGTACAAAACAATGTCATCTATGGCACTCTTCACCCATTTCGTAGGATCTGTCTTCTCGGGGACGGGTTTAATTTTGAATTCAAGAGTACGCCCCATTAGGTTGAAGCGTTTAACTTTTTTCGTATAATCTTTTGCAATGATGAATTTTTCCATTTTTTACTATACTCGAAGGCCAGAAAAAAATTTGGACTGATTATACAAACGTCTTGCACCTCCTTGTATTCTATTTAGGAACGATTAGTGTCGGCGAGATGTAACCTGAAACAAAATATCAAAAATATAGTGCGTTAGAATACCGTTTATGATCATTTCATTGAGGACATAACATCTATTTTAAGTTGGTTCAAAGCTAAATAAATAATTTTGGTTTAACATTGCTAAATACAATTTTTAACATTGTATTTTTAAAGTATGGAAAATTTATAAGTACATACGATTCAACAGTTCTTAGATATGATACTGCAGCGTGGAAAATTTTAAAAGTCAAACCATGTAAAAAACGTATAATAAAGCTAGGTAAACGTAAGCAATCCAATATAGATGAATTACCCGATGACATCAATACAGTTAATAGTTTTGGCTGAAATAACCATGCAGTATCATACTCTACTGAATATTAGAAAATTTAGGATGCAATACAGTCACAGAAGAAAATCAAAATAAAGTCAAATCCTGTCAAAATCAGAAAAATCATATTGAAAATGTTTATTGTTAATTTTTACAATCATATTTAGGCATATAAGATACTTATAATAGGACTAATTATTGTAATGTGTTTCTTGATACTTAATGTTTCCATTTCACGTGCATTTTTCAAAATTTTGTGAAAAAAGTCATTAAATGTCTCAAATTTTAAAAGTATTGAATCGTAAACGAGCGTATTCGTATTTGACGATAGTGGACTTTAACGGCAAATGTAATAACTAATAATAAGCCAAACACACATTCACGGAATTTGCTATTTGTAACTAGTCAGTTTTTAATAGAAGCATTAAATATAATTACGCTAGAAAGGCCCATCTAGAGAGAGAATATACATTGAAAATTGTTTTTATAGAAACAAGGCAAAAAGAAAATGCAAACAACTAAATGCTGCTTTTTTATGTTACGAATTCTACTATTTTTTTAATTTTGAACAATTTTCCTATTACTAAAATATAACACATTGAGACTAGGCGTTTTGAATATGTTCTAGATTTTATAAATAAATACTAAATTTTAAATTGAAAATAACTCACCGGAATTTGAAAACAACGACGCGACGTCTCAATTGAGTAAATACAATCAACTAGGTACCTATGTAGACGTCTCGAGAAGTTAACGTCTTCAACACTTAAGCACAAATGATGTAACAAGTGAGAAATCGGTGGGTATTATAAGCGTTATTTAATGTGTGACGTTACGAGAAGCAATTAAGGGAGACCTAGAACCGGCTTAAAAAAAGAGGATTTTGCTGACATGTCAAGACAAGTCGGTGGACGACGAGTCAAATATTACAAATATGTATGTAATAGAAATTTATTTTATTAATTAATGACATGGAAAATAATATATCTTTTGCCAGATTGGTCTGATATCATGTCAAAATACAATTTTCATTATACTTAAAATATTTAGAGTGGAATGAAAAAATAATAACGCTGACAAATTTTTTTTTTTGCTAATTATTATTTACAACTTTTACAAAACTTATCATAGATAAGTACAACATATATCTTTTTAAACAATTATTTTCCCGGCTATTTGCCAAAACGCCGACACTTGGATTACAAAAAAAAAAGATAATATGCACATTATGTTCAGTGACTCAATAATGGTATTTTTAATTCCAACTATTCTGTTCAGTAAAATATTTATATAGTATTATTACAGATTTAGCAAATTCGTAACTCGGTAGAAAAAAGAACAGTGTTGAAAATACATAATATTTAATTGAATTGGTACAAAATATTCGTTATTTTTATGTAATGGCATTTGTTACAGGTCATTTTACTTGCAAATAACCCTCCATATTTTTAAGAAATGTCTAATAGATTATCTTTGTACCGTGTGATATTATTTTCCCCTGCTTTCGATGTTTACATGCAAGATGATTAGTTATATACATATTGTTGTCATTAACGCTACCTTTTTAGATAAAGCATAATATCCAAAACTGACTGATCTCTCTCACGATAAAACGTTAGTGTTTCATATTTTCATCTAAATAATTATAAAATGTTTATCAACACACAGTTTAGAGGGAATTGCGCAAATAAACGGGATTTGATGACATGATCTCTGATAATACCAAAAATCGCTACAAAACGAACAATTTTAAATCATGATTATTTATTTGGTATACTTTTTCCATCTGTCTACAAAAGAAATTTGAATACGTACATATGTAGATACTCATAATATATTGTAATGCCTAATGTCATATGGGGTGTTTGTTAGAATTATTACACTTCCTATTTTACTGAATTTTTATTTAACTTTGGAAGAAAATATTGCTGGTTTTTATTGAGATAAATGCTAAACAGCTAAGAATTGATAAATTATATGACACACAGAGCGTTGCTGAAATAGTTATCATATATTTTCCCTTTTGATACGGATGACATACCTGCGATTAGGTGAATATTTCTCATATACTTCTTACACTTATTATGACATTATTACTTGTAAAATTATAAAACACCAACGTACGAATTTCTTATAATGACCAATTAAGTTTTAAACTAATTTCAAATACGTTTGCATTTCACAAATATTTTAATATTTATGAATAGGAGAACGACCATTGTAGTCTGAAATCATGTTTCACAGAAGGAATTCGATTTTAAGTGTTGTACGAGATGTTTTCTCTATAATATTACTTTTATAACAATACTGTCTAATATCACTAACACTTTTCATATCTCCGCGCGAATTTTTCATGTACTGTGTACATACAAACAATGGTTCAGTACCTCAAGAACTACCTACTGGTTATAATTCCAATCATCATTGACCGGCTGTACACCATTTAAGTTCCATACTATTGTAATTTATCAGATGGAAACTTCTACAAAATAAATCCACAAAAACAATAAAGAATAACGTCTGTAGTGATTGAATTTAGACCTATATTTTCAGGGACATAGAGGAATCACTTCAGAATTAATATCACGCTGATATTATGATATTATAATATCATTTGGACATTCTTCTGTACCTACTAACTGTCATTAGCTTTTACACCATGTACTCGAGCATTACTTTAGTATTATTTAACTTCATGCAATACAGCAACCAAGTCTGTGCGTGCAAAATGTAAAATATTCACCGTTTATACTGAAAACCTGATATACCTATTGAATGTGAAAAGGAGTGGGTGAATACTTTTTGCGGTAGTGGATCATTATAATATAATAATAATAACCCTTTTTTTCGTATTCTACCTTCGAATTCCTTTAAAATATGTCAATATTTCGATCGCATCGTGTACGATTTTGTAGCATGCATATTAAAGTCGAAATTTGGTAAGTACGCATCTTTCATTTCAGTCATAATCTTATGATGACATTACAGGATGACCAACTGGAACTTCGTATTTAGACGCAGCACGATATGGGCCATGGGATGTTACTGCGCGATTCTGACTGTATGGTAGGTTAGGTTAAAACACGCAGAAGAAACATGAAAGATTAGAGATCGTTGTGTGATGGGTTGGGTCGATGCGCGCATCGACCTAACCCATCGCACGCTCTCTAATCTTTCATGTTTCTTCTGCGTGTTTTGACCTAACCTACCATACAGTCAGAATCGCGCAGTAACATCCCATGGCCCATATCGTGCTGCGTCTAAATACGAAGTTCCAGTTGGTCATCCTGTAATGTCATAATAACATTATGACTGAAATGAAAGATGCGTACTTACCAAATTTCGACTTTAATATGCATGCTACAAAATCGTACACGATGCGATCGAAATATTGACATATTTTAAAGGAATTCGAAGGTAGAATACGAAAAAAACGGGTTATTATTATTATATTATAATGATCCACTACCGCAAAAAGTATTCACCCACTCCTTTTCACATTCAATAGGTATATCAGGTTTTCAGTATAAACGGTGAATATTTTACATTTTGCACGCACAGACTTGGTTGCTGTATTGCATGAAGTTAAATAATACTAAAGTAATGCTCGAGTACATGGTGTAAAAGCTAATGACAGTTAGTAGGTACAGAAGAATGTCCAAATGATATTATAATATCATAATATCAGCGTGATATTAATTCTGAAGTGATTCCTCTATGTCCCTGAAAATATAGGTCTAAATTCAATCACTACAGACGTTATTCTTTATTGTTTTTGTGGATTTATTTTGTAGAAGTTTCCATCTGATAAATTACAATAGTATGGAACTTAAATGGTGTACAGCCGGTCAATGATGATTGGAATTATAACCAGTAGGTAGTTCTTGAGGTACTGAACCATTGTTTGTATGTACACAGTACATGAAAAATTCGCGCGGAGATATGAAAAGTGTTAGTGATATTAGACAGTATTGTTATAAAAGTAATATTATAGAGAGAACATCTCGTACAACACTTAAAATCGAATTCCTTCTGTGAAACATGATTTCAGACTACAATGGTCGTTCTCCTATTCATAAATATTAAAATATTTGTGAAATGCAAACGTATTTGAAATTATATTAAAACTTAATTGGTCATTATAAGAAATTCGTACGTTGGTGTTTTATAATTTTACAAGTAATAATGTCATAATAAGTGTAAGAAGTATATGAGAAATATTCACCTAATCGCAGGTATGTCATCCGTATCAAAAGGGAAAATATATGATAACTATTTCAGCAACGCTCTGTGTGTCATATAATTTATCAATTCTTATCTGTTTAGCAATTATCTCAATAAAAACCAGCAATATTTTCTTCCAAAGTTAAATAAAAATTCAGTAAAATAGGAAGTGTAATAATTCTAACAAACACCCCATATGACATTAGGCATTACAATATATTATGAGTATCTACATATGTACGTATTCAAATTTCTTTTGTAGACAGATGGAAAAAGTATACCAAATAAATAATCATGAATTAAAATTGTTCGTTTTGTAGCGATTTTTGGTATTATCAGAGATCATGTCATCAAATCCCGTTTATTTGCGCAATTCCCTCTAAACTGTGTGTTGATAAACATTTTATAATTATTTAGATGAAAATATGAAACACTAACCTTTTATCGTGAGAGATCAGTCAGTTTTGGATATTATGCTTTATCTAAAAAGGTAGCGTTAATGACAACAATATGTATATAACTAATCATCTTGCATGTAAACATCGAAAGCAGGGGAAAATAATATCACACGGTACAAAGATAATCTATTAGACATTTCTTAAAAATATGGAGGGTTATTTGCAAGTAAAATGACCTGTAACAAATGCCATTACATAAAAATAACGAATATTTTGTACCAATTCAATTAAATATTATGTATTTTCAACACTATTCTTTTTTCTACCGAGTTACGAATTTGCTAAATCTGTAATAATACTATATAAATATTTTACTGAACAGAATAGTTGGAATTAAAAATACCATTATTGAGTCACTGAACATAATGTGCATATTATCTTTTTTTTTGTAATACATGTGTCGGCGTTTTGGCAAATAGCCGAGAAAATAATTGTTTAAAAAGATATATGTTGTACTTATCTATGATAAGTTTTGTAAAAGTTGTAAATAATAATTAGCAAAAAAAAAAATTTTCAGCGTTATTATTTTTTCATTCCACTCTAAATATTTTAAGTATAATGAAAATTGTATTTTGACATGATATCAGACCAATCTGGCAAAAGATATATTATTTTCCATGTCATTAATTGACTTGTCGTCCACCGACTTGTCTTGACATGTCAGCAAAATCCTCTTTTTTTAAGCCGGTTCTAGGTCTCCCTTAATTGCTTCTCGTAACGTCACACATTAAATAACGCTTATAATACCCACCGATTTCTCACTTGTTACATCATTTGTGCTTAAGTGTCGAAGACGTTAACTTCTCGAGACGTCTACATAGGTACCTAGTTGATTGTATTTACTCAATTGAGACGTCGCGTCGTTGTTTTCAAATTCCGGTGAGTTATTTTCAATTTAAAATTTAGTATTTACTTATAAAATCTAGAACATATTCAAAACGCCTAGTCTCAATGTGTTATATTTTAGTAATAGGAAAATTGTTCAAAATTAAAAAAAATAGTAGAATTCGTAACATAAAAAAGCAGCATTTAGTTGTTTGCATTTTCTTTTTTGCCTTGTTTCTATAAAAACAATTTTCAATGTATATCCTCTCTCTAGATGGGCCTTTCTAGCGTAATTATATTTAATGCTTCTATTAAAAACTGACTAGTTACAAATAGCAAATTCCGTGAATGTGTGTTTGGCTTATTATTAGTTATTACATTTGCCGTTAAAGTCCACTATCGTCAAATACGAATACGCTCGTTTACGATTCAATACTTTTAAAATTTGAGACATTTAATGACTTTTTCACAAAATTTTGAAAAATGCACGTGAAATGGAAACATTAAGTATCAAGAAACACATTACAATAATTAGTCCTATTATAAGTATCTTATATGCCTAAATATGATTGTAAAAATTAACAATAAACATTTTCAATATGATTTTTCTGATTTTGACAGGATTTGACTTTATTTTGATTTTCTTCTGTGACTGTATTGCATCCTAAATTTTCTAATATTCAGTAGAGTATGATACTGCATGGTTATTTCAGCCAAAACTATTAACTGTATTGATGTCATCGGGTAATTCATCTATATTGGATTGCTTACGTTTACCTAGCTTTATTATACGTTTTTTACATGGTTTGACTTTTTAAAATTTTCCACGCTGCAGTATCATATCTAAGAACTGTTGAATCGTATGTACTTATAAATTTTCCATACTTTAAAAATACAATGTTAAAAATTGTATTTAGCAATGTTAAACCAAAATTATTTATTTAACTTTGAACCAATTTAAAATAGATGTTATGTCCTCAATGAAATGATCATAAACGGTATTCTAACGCACTATATTTTTGATATTTTGTTTCAGGTTACATCTCGCCGACACTAATCGTTCCTAAATAGAATACAAGGAGGTGCAAGACGTTTGTATAATCAGTCCAAATTTTTTCTGGCCTTCGAGTATAGTAAAAAATGGAAAAATTCATCATTGCAAAAGATTATACGAAAAAAGTTAAACGCTTCAACCTAATGGGGCGTACTCTTGAATTCAAAATTAAACCCGTCCCCGAGAAGACAGATCCTACGAAATGGGTGAAGAGTGCCATAGATGACATTGTTTTGTACGCAACAAAGGATCTCGCACCGACCGATCGTGTAGGTTTCACCTTTTGCTCCAAAAATTTTAAAAAAGGAGATGGCTGGAGTGCATTTCGTGAGGCCAGCCAGGTTACAACCGATGATATATGGGATGTTATATTTGCCATCTTTCAGTCCAACTCAACGGGATTAAGTACTGACCAATTTTGTTTGGGTGTATCTTCAGTAAAATTGCCTGCTGGAAAAGGTAAGGTTAGCGATGGTAAATATAACTCATTTAACGAGGAATGCAGCATGCGGAAGGGTATTGTAACTATAGACAATAGAGATAAATTCTGTCTACCTCGTGCAATAGTTGTTGCTCTGGCAAACGTAGATAGAGACCCCGCCTACCGAAAAGTGCGTAGAGATATTGGCAAACTTCAGACCGAGAGGGCCATGGTACTGTTGAAAAACGCTGGAGTGGAGATTCCTGAAGAAGGCGCCGGAATATATGAGATTAACAAATTACAGCAGCATCTAAAAAATTATAAAATTATAGTTTACCTATATGGTGGGAAAGGCAGAGACGTGATGTATGAAGGAGATAACGAAGGGAAGCACGTCATTCATCTTCTCTACCACGAGGGCCATTTTAATGTTATAACTTCTCTAACAGCGGCTTTTGCGTGTGGTTATTATTGTGAGGAATGCCACATACCTTATGACCATAAAAACAGTCACAGGTGTGCCAAAAGCTGCCCTTGCTGTCAGCAAATACCTCCGTGTCAGCAAGAAATTAATATTTCATGTGACGAGTGTAATAGAAAATTTAGAGGACAGAATTGCCTGGACAATCATAAGAGCAGTATTTGTAAGATGGTTAAGCGTTGTAGGAACTGCCTCAAAACAACCAGTGGAAAAAGGGAACACATATGTGGGGAGATATATTGCAAAATATGCTGTGCACATGTACCCTCAGATCATATGTGTTATATGCGACCGGATACTGCAAAACCAAAAACTGAGGATATATTGTTTATATTTTACGATTTAGAAACCATGCAAGATAGTGTATTAGAAAAGGGGGTTAGTCAGCATATTCCTAATCTCTGCGTGTTTAAACAGTGCTGCAGCGTTTGCATAAACACAGATAAGCAGGTGTGCATCAAGTGCGGCCCAAGACTTCAGATATTGAAATCTAGGGACATAATTCCATCATTCATGCATCACCTTCTCACCCTCAGGAAGAAATTTAAACGGGTGGTGGTTCTTGCACACAACGGCCAGGCATTTGATCATCAATTTATGCTTAATTATATATTGAATGAAACTGCTCTGATACCTGAGTTGATCATGAGAGGCACCAAGATTATTCTCATGCAAATTGGTAATATGAAATTTATCGACTCTGTAAATTACTTCCCCATGGCCCTATGCAAACTTCCGAAGGCTTTTGAACTGCCTGCCGTATTTAAAAAGGGTTACTTTCCCCACTTATTTAATACAGAAGAAAATGAAAATTATGTGGGCTATCTTCCTGAAGTAAAATATTATGACCCTGATTCTATGATGCCTGAAGATCGTAACATGTTCTTGAAATGGTACAGTGAGCATAAAAATGACGAATTTAATATGCAAAGAGATATAGTGGACTACTGTGTTTCGGACGTGGAAATACTTACACGCGCTTGTTTGAAATTTCGCGAGCTCTTTTTAATAGAATGCAAAGTTTGTCCCTTTACAGAAGCTTGCACGATTGCCTCTGCATGCAATAAGACATTCAGGCGTAATTTTCTCAAACCAAACACAATAGGTCTTATCCCACGAATCGGGTACAGGTGGGCTGACAATCAGTCAAGAATAGCTATCAAGTGGCTTATTTGGGAGGAACACAATAGAACAATAAACATTTTACACGCCGCAAAACAGAAAGAGGTTATGTTAAATGGAATAAAAGTAGACGGCTATAGCAAGGAGACAAACACTGTCTTCGAATTTCACGGGTGTTACTATCACGGCCATCCAGTTTGTCTAGCACACAATAGAAACGATCCACTACATGACAACCCGGCAGAGACATTAAACTACAGATTTGAATCCACGGTAGCAAAAACCGACAGACTTAAAAATCTGGGTTATGAAGTTATGGAAATGTGGGAGTGTGAATTTAGAAGACAATTAAAATCAAACAGGGAAATTGAAAGTGTAACGAAAGATCATCCCCTACTCTCTTGTACGGTTCTCAACCCACGAGATGCATTTTATGGAGGTCGCACAGGGAACACCAAGACATATTATAAGTGTAAACCAGAGGAGAAAATCAAATATGTTGACGTTTGTTCCTTGTATCCTTGGGTTTGTAAATACGGCAAGTATCCTGTAGGACATCCAAAAGTATTTGTAGGTGAACAATGCAAATCTTTAAATATAAAGGAGATAGAGGGTCTAATTAAGTGCAAGATCTTACCCACAGAAAATTTATTTCACCCGGTACTGCCCGTTAAAATGCACAAAAAATTACTGTTTGCACTTTGTCGTACTTGCTGCGAAAATATGAATGAAGGAGAATGTCATCATAATGAGGAAGAGCGTGCATTCATCGGCACCTGGGTTATTGATGAAGTTTTAAAAGCAGTAGACAAAGGATACAAAATAGTAGACATTTATGAAATTTGGAAATATGATGTAGAACAATATGATACATTAAAAAAAGTAAAAGGGGGATTGTTTACAGAAATGATGAACAAGTTTATAAAAATTAAACAGCAGGCCTCTGGGTGGCCAGGGGACTGTGTTACCCAAGAACAAAAAGATCAGTACATTGAAGATTTTTTAAAGAAAGAAGGAGTACAGCTGGAGTTTAACGAGATTCTTAAAAACGCAGGTCTACGATCTCTAGCCAAGTTAATGCTGAACTCTTTTTGGGGAAAGCTTGGGCAGAGAGACAACCAGCCAAAAGCATCTATTGTAAACAATCCTGGAGAGTTTTTCAAAATGCTGTCAAACCCTTCGATAATCGTTAATCATATATTGCCAATTAACGAAGATGTTCTAGTTGTAAACTGGGAGTACAAAGAAGAAAGCTACGACATACAGTCTACAGTAAACGTATGTTTGGCTGCGTACACTACCACACAAGCTCGCCTCAAGCTGTATAGTTATCTAGAAAAATTGGGAGAACGGGCCTTGTACTACGACACTGATTCAGTAATTTACGTGTCGAGAGAGGGGGAATATGATGTACCCGTAGGCAATATGCTAGGGGAAATGACCGATGAGCTTTCAGATTATGGAATCGATAGTTACATTACAGAATTTGCTTCAGGAGGACCGAAAAATTATGCTTATAAAGTATATTCAACGAAAGACAATAAAGAAACATTAGTGTGTAAAGTTAAAGGCATAAAACTGAATTATACGGCTAGCCAAAAAATCAATTTCGATGCAATGAAAGGCATGATTTTATCAGGCAAAGAAGATCCCATATATATTACATCCAATCAAATACGTAGGACAGAAAACCATTGTGTGATAACAAAACAAGAGGAAAAAATTTACCGATTGAATTCAACTAAAAAGAAAATTCGTGGGTGAAAATTCTGTACCTTGGGGGTATAAAAAATTAAAAATGTAAAATGTTCTTTTCTAAATGGTGTAAAGAAGTTTGAATTTTACACAAGGGCACTTCCAGAGGGTTTATTTTATTATTTTTCAATATAAGCTGTTTCATGCCTTGAAAAATTTTTAAAAGTAAAAATAGATTACCTGTTCGATATATTATAAAATAATAGGTTTATAACTTGTGAAATAATGTCTTTGTTGCTGAATTTAAAATAATAAAATATATGTACATAGCTTGTAACAAATCTGTGTTGATAAATTTAAAATAATGTAAAAATAGGATATATCTCTGTAATGTACTGCAAGAAACAGTGGACGTGTTGTCATAACTTGTGAAATATGTCTTTATTGATGAATTTATACATATTATTTAGAGACGATATGAACGTTAAATAAAACACATCTAGTTTTTATTAATACATTTTTAAATTATGTAAAAAATAGGATATAGGTAGCCAGATCTATATTACGTGTATGTGTTGATACATTTTGAATACATTTTTTAATCTCTTTTTTTGAGTATTATTATTTCCCCACTTTCATAATACTAGTAAGTAATATTGACAATTTTAAAATCTATTGTGCCTCGTTGCTGCGAGTTATGTTAATTTTCTTTCGATAACTCGATAAAGTTCTTTATTATAGATACCTTGGATATCAAGTATAATTATTGTTATTTAATATAAAGCCTTATATATTAAAAGAGGCGGTATAACTTGCCTTAATGTTTTTTCTTTTTATCGTTTTTGATAAATGATCGCCAAAAAAGTATAAATATGGTATTTAATTACAAAAGACGCGTCCGTAAGTACATTTTATAGTAAATTAAATTAAATTAACAAAATTATTGAACACGTAGGTCCGGTTTTTCATATATTTTATTTAGTCCGCTGTTATATCATTATGAACCAATTATTGTTAATAGAATGATGTCCAAGAAAATCATACAGTCGGGTACATTTTTTTTAGATGAGAAAAAGTCGGGGCAATAACTTGTACGTAATAAATTTTCCCAATTCAGCGGCCGTTTTGATGGGTCCGCTGTTTCAGCATGCTTAATGTCAACGGGCATGTACTAGGTAGCATCTATCTCTGTTTCCATATTATTGTACTAGGTACTACTTTTTCGGACATTAACTTGTGCTTTTTTAAATAAAAAAACCCCCTTGGCGTAAGAAAAAAAGTTACCAAAACAAGTAATTTAGCGTTTCTAGCAAGTTTTAATTACAAAAGTTAAGTACCTACCTATCTTGGGTTAAGTGTAAGAATAGTACTTTGTACTAAATTTCGCCCATAATAAAGACGTTTATTATTATTATTATTATCTACATGATAGTACTAGAGCTGTTTTTCATTACTAATCACTCAAGCCGTTTTCATTAATATCAATTGTCGAGATTTCCACACAAGGTAAGTTTTCGAATTATTTTGTATAAAAGGTTAATTAGAGATATTTCATAAATTATTACGAAATAATTATCTGTATTTACTTATTATACATATCTAGCAACTTCTTTGTAGAGGTTTTCTTTTCTAATGAAATGTTGCCCCAACTGTTCACATTTTAAAAACAAGGAATCAATAAGCTCGATAGCTAAGTTGTGAAGGCATCCGTCTACAAATGCAGAGGTCAGCGGTTCGACACCACACGCAGCCTGGTTTTTTTTTCATTACAAGTGGCAGATACAATTATTACAGGTTTAAAAATAATATTCCGATTGAAGCATGGATTTAAAGCTAGGGCAGACGTCGACGGACAAAAAGTGTGGTTATGTTGTGCGGAGATCAATACGGGGGCTCGGAGTCCTAGTAGCAATGGGGCTCGAAGTTGGGTTATAAGACGACGCAATAAGGGGGTACAACACGGGGGCCCCAGCGAAGCCCCAAGGGGGGCCCTCGGCGGAGCCCTATGGGGCCCCATTTTGGGGGGCGGATTCCCGTCCAAGGTATCGCTATACCTACTTCTGTCGCGTTGTTTTTAATGTTTTTATTTGTGAACATTTTATTAGTAAATCTCTACTTGTCGTGAAATTAAGTAAAACAGTGTTTTTAGTGTTTACTATTAAATATGAGTGTTGTACAAAATATCTTAAAACTGAAAGATGGACATAAATTGGGTTATGAAGACCGAGTGAAATTTAAAGGTGGTGGCCGTCCAAAACCTAATATGATGATAAAGCAAACATCTCTTGATAAGAAAAAAAGAAGTTAATAGGTATTTTTAATTAAAAAAAGTTATCCTTCAGCAAATTTTATTCATTGTTACGCTCATCAACTAAATTAAATTTTACAAAAAGCATCAAGTCAGGATAAAAGCATAGAAATTTTTTTTTGCTAATTTACATAGCTTTCCTTCATTCTTTGGAAAATCGCCAAAAAGAACAGCTGTGTTAGATAATGTTGTTAAGGTGAGATTACCTAAAGTGGCTCCAATACGATGGAATTTTAATACAAAGTGCATAGAGAATGTTTATACCTATCGAACAGAATTATTAGATTGTTTAGAAAAAATCATTGATAATGAATCAGAAAACAACACTCTAAACCAAGCTATTGGTTTAAAAAACTACTTACAAAATGAACATTTTCTTTACTGGTTAAATTTTTTCATTTAGTTATGCCTCATTGTGATATATTGTTCAATCAATTACAAAAATGTAATATCGATGTCATAACAGTAAATAAGTGTATTGGCGTTTTTAATAGTAAAATTGAAGACATCAGAAATAAAATTTTGAATAACTATTTGGAGGAGACATCCATGCAGTCTGCCCAGAGATGTAAAACGGAAGAACCAAAAAGGAGAATTTCAATAGAAGTTTGTGATATAATTACATCTGAGATAAAAACAGGTTTGGCTTCAGTAATCATTTAGCAGTGTCTCAGTTATTCCACGCAGATCGATTTAAAGATTATAAAAAAAGCTTTCCTCAAGATATGTTTAAATTAGTTAAAACAGAGTATCCAGTCATAAATCATTTGCTATTGGTTTAAAAAACTACTTACAAAATGAACATTTTCTTTACTGGTTAAATTTTTTTCATTTAGTTATGCCTCATTGTGATATATTGTTCAATCAATTACAAAAATGTAATATCGATATCATAACAGTAAATAAGTGTATTGGCGTTTTTAATAGTAAAATTGAAGACATCAGAAATAAAATTTTGAATAACTATTTGGAGGAGACATCCAGTCTGCCCAGAGATGTAAAACGGAAGAACCAAAAAGGAGAATTTCAATAGAAGTTTGTGATATAATTACATCTGAGATAAAAACAGGTTTGGCTTCAGTAATCATTTAGCAGTGTCTCAGTTATTCCACGCAGATCGATTTAAAGATTATAAAAAAAGCTTTCCTCAAAATATGTTTAAATTAGTTAAAACAGAGTATCCAGTCATAAATCATTTGAAATTTAAAACTGAATTAGAAGTATTATATAGCCGAGAAGATGTTTCCAATAGTGAAGGTGCAGTTGCTTTGTTACAGCTTTTTATTAACAATAAGTTTGGCAATACTTTTTCTGAAAGTGTCAAACTGTTAAAAATCTTGTGTACTCTCCCTATGACTACCGTCGAAAGTGAACGTTGTTTTTCCACCTTAAAAAAGAATAAAGACATTTTTAAGAAATACCATGGGTCAGGAAAGGTTATCTTCTTCAGCTATGCTTACCATAGAAAGGGCATTAATAAAGAAGATAAAAGACTTTAATGAAAAAGTAATTGACCACTTTGTATCTCAAAAAGACCGGAGGATCGACTTGAAATTTAAATCACTTTAAAAGGTAGGTAATATAGTAAACTTTTCTAATTGACCTCCCTATCTCTTGACCCACGAACCGCCACTGTCCATTGGCTGTCAAACAGTTAAGTATGTACAATTATTTCTTAAGGATTAGAAGGCAATATCACAGGGAAAGAACTAAAATCGTACAATTTAAAAAAAAAAAACAATGGATGCGACAATTACGTCAAAACAAGTAAATCGGATTGCACCAGCCAATATCTGAGAAACTTCCCTTTCCTTGCTGACATGTCAAACAATTTCATCGCCTACCGATTTATTAATTTAGAATTCAATATTTTCTGCTTTCTGTTTTATTATTATTTTTTTAATTTTCTAATTACGTGACTAACTGATTATTTTATTTAATTAGTAATAAATAACATACGTTTTATATTTATCATTTTATTGTTAAGAGTTATGTGCATTGTTCACAAAACTTGTTTACTTACAATTAGGAAAAATAACAACTATCCTAGTTAGGTATATAAAATTATTTTTAACAATTTAAGAAGAAATCTCCTTTTGTAGCCAGACACCCTATCTAAATATAAATGAGTCATTTTTTTATCCGCTATCATGAATCTGTTGTTGATATGTCTTTTCCTTTTATATTTTACGAAATTTTATAATAAAGAAATGGCTCATTTATTTAAATCAACACACAATTACAAGCAACAATATTTTACTTACAACCATAAACAATACTATATATAGAGTTTTTATACATATTTAAATAAATTATATTACATTAATTATCAATAAAGCTGTACAACTTTTAAAATTACTTATCACCATTTTCCTATTAAATGAAATAATAATATTTATATAAAATTATCATAAAACATAAACATCAAATGCAAAAATAATTTCTCATCTGCTGAAATATGCTATAAATCAAATATTCATATTTAGTCGTGGATCCTTGTTCCTCATACAGGCACTATTTTTTTTATTCGATCAGGACTATGATTCTCTGAAAGCTGACTAGTCACTACTGGACTCGATTTCATGCAAAATCTGCGTTTAATGTAGCAGACAGCGATGGAATAATAGAAAACTAGTAGACAACAAACACAGTTGCTCTGCTCCACTGCTGAATACGAAATTCGCTTGCGCATTGTATCTCGCCGGGCGCCATCTAATTATTTTAATTGTTATCACATTAAATGCAGGTTTTGCATGAAATCAAGTCCAATAGTATATATAGAAAATGTCCACACCTTGTTTAAATTAAGATACAAATTTTCAATATCTTGAGAACTAGACTGACTAGAGAACAAATTTTTCACCCCCAAAAATTCCCTACAAAATAAAAAAGTTAACGGACATCTTTCTATCAGTTTAGTAATCACACTCCTTTTTATTGAAAAAAAGAAATGGTGACATCGTTTTTACTAAAAGACACTTTCGATTATTAAGAAGAAATAATGTAATATCAATTACATATTTTGTTGAAAGTACCGGCGATACTTTCACTGGTATTCATAGTCGTTCTCCGGCGACTCGCCAGCGATCTTTCAGCAGTGAATGAGCTTAATGTATGAAATACTACTCATTCATTGTTGAGTGAGTCGCTGGAGAATGACTGTGAATACCTTGTCGAAAACAAAATTTCAACAATTTTTCAAAATCAAATTGACGCTGAGCTGAAAAAAGTAGCAGCAAATTTTCAAAAACTTTTTGATGTTACAACAAAAGAAGAAGACGTAGAATGGTATGTTGGATATGTACCACTTAGGATAAGTCCAAATAAAGACTTTATTATCTTAGGTGCAGAAAAAGGTCTCATACGAAAGTTGTATACCAATCGAACCTCATATTAGTATATAAGTCTTGATGACTTATACAGGATGTTCAAATTGTCTCTGGTCAAATAAAGATTTTTTTTAATAGAGCACCTTAATATATTACTATATTTTTGGAGTCCTTGAAAAAAATGTTTTTCAAAAACTTAAGCATGTTGGGGTGTAATCTCATTCAATATCTCAGGAAATACAGAGTACTCAACATTCCAAATCTACCCTTCAGATGCTATAGCCATAGTAACAGATTATGCTGTATACTGTTTAAATATATTAATTTGTAATCCAGTCACTTAAGCCAAAAAAGAAGGTCAACCTCGGAATGAGAGATAATAAGCTGTAAACTTCTATAAACCTTTATTTTGGCGTTCTAAAAGTTGTCTCAAGAGTCTCATAAAATCTCGTGTCCGCGTCTTAAGATATTCAAGGTCAAGGTCACAAAAGTCGGTTTTTTGCAAATATCTCGCTTTCTATGGTTTTAATGCCATTTGCATTTATTATAAAAATTGTAGAGAATAAAATTCGCTACAACTTTTGTTCCAAACATTTTTTTATATACTCAACCGTTTTTGAGATATAGGGCGGAGAGCGCGTCGCGCTTTCCTATTCACAACATAATGCAAGGTCAACCGTAAGTCCCGGTAAATAATACGCCGTATAAAGTCCATAAATCATTAAAAAATATATAATTATGAATAATTTGCATTGTTTATTAATTAATACATTATATTTAATAATATTTTTCATTTATCGAATATATATTTGTTTAATATTACTTACCTTTCCGTGTAATCAACTACAAGAATGGTTGTGGTTCACGCTGCGGATGTAGGAAATCGGGGTTGCAATGTTCTTTAGCTTGTGACCAGTGTAATGGGCAAGCGTGCCTCAATGCTTCACCGTATCAAAGCGATCTCGATGAAGATAATACATTTGACCCCGAAATTCTTGAAGATCTAGAAACAAATATCCTTGACAACGAAAATGATGATATTGAATTGGAAATTTTCGAGCGACCGGAAGACGATGATGAACAAGAAGAAGAAAATTAAGACTCAAGTCCTTCTAATTATAAAAGTTTTTGAAAAACTTCCCCACATTTGAACCTCAACTGTAATAAATATATGAAAAAGTATTTCTAATATTTCTAAATAAAGATATACTTAAAATGTATTTACTCTATTCTTTTTCTACTTATTATATAATTAACATATATTAGAATATAATTAAAATATACTTAAAGTATTCCACTCAACAATTTTTTAATTACACGGAAAGGTAAGTAATATTAAACAAATATATATTCGATAAATGAAAAATATCATTAAATATAATGTATTAATTAATAAACAATGCAAATTGTTCATAATTATATATTTTTTAATGATTTATAGACTTTATACGGCGTATTATTTACCGGGACTTACGGTTAACCTTGCATAATGCTGTGAATAGGTAAGCGCGGCGTGCTCTCCGCCCTCTATCTCAAAAACGGTTGAGTATATAATGAAAACGTTTGAGACAAAAGTTGTAGAGAATTTTATTCTCTACAATTTTTATAATAAATGCAAATGGCATTAGAACCATAGGAAGCGAGATATTTGCAAAAAAACCGATTTTTGTGCCCTTTGACTTTGAATATCTAAAGACGCGGACACGAGATTACTTTTGAGACAACTTTTTAGAACGCTAAAATAAAGGTTTATACAAGTTTACAGCTTATTATCTCTCATTCCGAGGTGAAACCTCTAATGTGACTGGACTATTGTTCTCGAATCGATATACGACAAAATCTGTTTGATTTTTTTTCCGTATCTTTAATAATAAAGATAATCTGATTCTGTTCAGATGGCATCTGGAGGATAGATTTTAATTATTGAACACTCTGTATTAACACACACCACCACACCACATAAATTAGACAACCCCCAAACCAAAGCCGAAGCTGCTCGGACAGGGGTTACACAGTTGAAAAAAACGCGGACACACAACCAAACCCTTCGACTTTGTCAGAATCCAAACCGGGATTTGAACCCGGAAGCTGATATAGGCAGTAAACCAGCTCGTTTGTCACTTAACACTCTGGCCCACTGCGCTACCGAGCTCGGTGCTGTATTTCATGAGATATTGAGATTACACCCCAATATGATTATATTTTTTGAAAAGTATTTCTCTCAAGGGTTCCAAAAATATATAATATATGTGAGGTGTTCTATTTAAAAAAATAAAACTTTATTTGATCAGAAAAAATCTGATATACAACAACTTTTGTATAAAACTTTTTTCTGTATCTACGATAATAAAGATTTTATTTGGACTTACGTCTTAAGGGGTAAAACAGGTACACCGATAATTATTTATAAATAGCATAAATGCTTACCTCTTTTATTAAAAGAACATTAACTACAAATTGTGCTTATGATTTTCATACTTCTGCAAAATATTGCAACCGAGGCATCCTAGAATTGTCTTAAATGCCAAGGGCAAGGGAACATTATAGGAGTTGCAAAATGTCAAAAATTGTTTTTCTTTTTAGATATAGATAAATTTGTAAAGTAATTACGTTTTTTTAATACGAAACTCAACATGGTAGGCCGCAGAATATTACATTTCTGATTGCAATCGAAAATGGTGCCAGTACGAAACTCGTTCTCCTTGGTAACAGTTTAAAAATTGTAAACAGTTTTTTTTCTTTGCTTATCTTTTACGTATATTTAAGTAAGATCTTTAGGTAAATCATGAATTTTTTTTTAAAGGCCCTAATTATTATTCTAAATTGGAATTTTTTTACTTAGTGTGCTCGCATCATGTTTGTAACAGTTTGTTTGTCTTTAATATCTGCCATTAGTTAATGCAGTTGTTGCAAAAACCTTGCTGCTCATGCCCTACACAGTATATACGTGGGCTGTGAGAACTGTCCCATATTCCCGGACCACATCGCGTACATAAACCAGAAAGTGTACAAGGTATTTCTCTAATTTGTCTAAACTGATGCAGAAGTCCTCTCGCTTTTCTTGCTAGCAACTGACCATCCATATACATAGCTAAAACAAAAAGTGTTTGTTAGATAAATATCCTAAGTGTATAAACATGTTTGACATCAGCAATAAGAAAGTCTTCTAATTTAAATCTATTTGTTTAGCAAGAAATTACCGCAAACATTCCAAATTAGATCCCAATATCTGAAAGTATTCTTTTGTGTTTAAAAAAAATAACAATTTTATTAATAAATTTGACGATAGCAACTTTAAGAAGCACTTTTGAATAAATTAGTTGAATTCAATCATTTCACTTTGATCTGAGAAATATGTGGTATCTTTTTATACAGACCTGTATAAATTTTTATAATTCACATATTGCCAACTTATGTGAAGCATTTCCAGTTGAAATCACTCATATATTTTTAAAATTATACTGAAGTTTAAATTTAATATAAAATTTTCTTCTTTCTGGATAATAAATAAAAAGAAAATAGTAATAGAACTATGTTTGCTCCTTGCGATACCTCTGCTTTTCTACTCGACTGATAGTTTAACTATTGATTAATATAAGACGTTTTTGTGCAAGAGAATCGATGTTAGGTCAATTAAAATCAATTTTTTTAGTTACTGCATATAAGTGCATTTGAATCTCGTCCAGTTCATCTAACCGTGTTCTATCCCTGGCCGTACATCTGGGATTTTTTAGGAAAAAACTGAATTCCAGTGGTTTTAAATTCTAGGTATGTATTCATTGCCTCTCAATGTGTACCCTTTCCCGTATAAAATCAATGTGTACCCTTTCCCATATAAATCCCGCTTAAAGGATATATGGGGTTGTAGTAGTGATGCAGCGATTGTCACTTCAACGATTACGATTACGATTATAATTTTGATAATCGTACGATTACGATTATGAAAACGCAAGAAAACAAATAATCTGTAAATTGTCACCTCTTAGGCGGTTTCTCTTCTCAGTGTGTATCAGACTAGCCGTAGAAAATATTCTTTCTGAAGAAACACTAGAGGTTTGTAAGACAAATATTTCTGAGCTAGTTTCTTAAGACGTGGGAAATTGTTCGTGTTCTTCCAGTATGTATATAAATCTGTTGAATGAGGTTCATTTGGAGAATTTAGATACGATTTTACTTCCTCATTGACAACATTTACTGAGAGGAAGACAAACAATTTCGATTAGATAACAATAACAATCATATGATTATTGACATCGTTTATATTTTTATTTTTTATTCTTATTTTCATCCATTTTTTAATACGATGAAGATTACTTATCTACACAATTTGTCAATGGATCTTCCATTTCGGCATTTTCTATTAGTTCCCGGCAAATACTCCAAATGCTACTGGTGCTACTGCTCGTAGAAGGTTGCTGTACAAATGGTGTTACATCCTGATTTGATTGCTTTTGAAGTTCAGAGCATAATAGCCCTTTTGCCTTTTCTGCCGTATTAGGTGATATAAGCACCTCAATTATTTTAAGTAGGCTGTTTCTGAGAGGAATTGCATCCGATAATGTACAATTGTAGTCACTTAATGATTTTGTTACATCTTCAAAGTATTTTAAAACATCTATTATTTTTTTTATAAAAATCCATTGTTGCGTATTTAGATCATACTGGCAATGCAGTTTAGGTAGAACCGCTTGTATCGCAAGGCGTTGTTCATATAATCTACTCAGCATATGATAAGTAGAATCCCATCGTGTAATAACATCTTGGATTAAGACATGCTTCGGTATATTATGAGTCTCCTAGGCCTCCTGGAGCATTTTCATTGCCTTATTAGAATAACTGAAATGGCCAATTATTTTTCGTGCAATAACAACTATATCTTTCACAACTTTTTGTTGAAACAAACCATCTTGTAAAACTAGTTGTACTGTGTGTGCCATGCAAGATATATGCTCAACAGAACCGAGCTCTCGTATGGAGCTTACGATATTTCTTGCATTGTCTGTAACAACAGCTTTCACCTGTCCATCAATTTCCCATTTTAACATAGCTGAGTGTAAATTATAAGCAATATTCTCACCAGTGTGAGTTTCACCTTCAAAAGGCATTACTTCCAAGAAGAAGTTTTTCATCTCAAAATCTAGATTTAGACCGTGTGCAGTAACATTAATGAAATCATTAACATTTGCTGATGCATCACTAGTCCACAGGTCTGTTGTAATACCTACAAATGTTGGGAATATTTTTCAGCTGAATTTTTACTTTGTCTTTAAGTCTTGAATACATATCAGGCAATACCGTGTTCGTCATATATGTCCGGGAAACCATTTGATATTTTGGGCAAAGCTTCTATATAAGTCTGCGAAAGCCAACTTTGTTTACTGGGTCCAAAGGTGCCATATCAAGGCAAATTTCTTCAGCAATTACCCGTGTTATCTCTTTGGCACGTGGACTGTTGATATCGTACATACCAACATTTTCAAAAAGTTCTGGAATCCTTGCTTGTTTCTTTTGTGGCGGAGTATCAGTGGAAGTTGTCAGATCCAAACTTATATCACAATTATCTCTGTTCATTTCTTCCTTATGAAAACGCTTTACATGAGCCCACATATTACTTGTTGTATAACCCTTAGATGCTGCATTCTGACCACCACGCGAAATTTCTGTCTCACAGTATTTACATTTTGTCTTGTACACATTGTTTGAAATGTTCACAAAATGTTTCCAAATGTCACTTAATTTGCATTTTGTAGACATACCTAACCTACTATAATTAATTTTAAATAAACAGAAATTAAAACTTCACTGAGTAAAAGCTAAAAGCACAATGCACAACTCAAGTTAAAAATCATAGGTAAGTAAACTGTAAAGAGGCGGCGCGTTTTATATTGCCCTCTTGCCTTGTAAACTGCGTACAGTGCACTGGCGGGACGGTCTCGCCTTAAAATTTCATGCGAGACTGCATAAACATGCATAGACAAGTCAACGATTAATCGTACCAATAATCGGCGATTAGGATTAATCGGTAAAACACCGATTATCGCCGATTACGATTAACCGGAATCGTAATCGTTGTATCCCTAGGCTGTAGTGTAACTGTTCTTTTTTTTTGCATTAGTCCATTCCGCCAGGCACACAAGTTATTTAATTTAAAAAAAATTTGACACTAAACTAAACCTAATTCTAACATTAATTTTTTTTTAAAGAAGGTGATTAGGATAAACAGGGATACTCACTTCGGGCCTAGGGACCAGTCACGGCCACTTGCAAATTACACAACACAGAAGGGCTACGCGTAGAATGTAAAAAAAATCAATTAAGGATAAACAGAGGAACAAAGCTAAAACTAAATTCTGATATTGCTGTTGTTTATTAAAATGCAAAAGTAGATTTATAACGGCGAAATTATTTAAACATAAACTTAAAAGGCTAAAAGAAGTTCCGATTTTTAGCTTTAATAAGTTCCCATACAGTTCGTTGCATGAATCTATGTGACTGGCGCAATTAAAAAATATATGGTCTAGGTCTTCCTCGATATTATAAGTTTGACAGAGGTTCGACTGTATAATGCTAAATCTCGTTAGGTGAGTTGCATGACAAGTGTTGCCAAATTTTATTCTACTAATAATGCTGGTATATTTTCGTGGAATGGATTGATTATCATGCCAGTGTTAGGCAGGTATTACAGGATGGATCAAAGTGTACCTTGTTAGACTTGTAAAACAGTATTTACGCCATATAGAACTGTTAATTTTTTCTATATTATGGTTAATCACAATCTACTTACCAAGAGAACTAAAATGTAACAACATTTCGTCAGATCTTAAATCTTGAGCAATTACGTCATCAGCATATACAGATATTATAGCCAGACATAAAAACAAATGAAAGTAATCGGTCAAATAATTTGCCCAACAGGCCTCCCACATTCTTAATGCTACACCTTCGGTAAATTCCCGTTTAAAGCACCTGGAATAGAATAAGGTTTTACATAAATAATAGTGTATACAGCGAGAGTTGATAAGTTCGAATAGGCGTAAAAGGAAAGCAAATGATGTAGGTATAGATTTCTTATGTGGAGTATTGATGATGGTTGTCACCACAGTATAACCAGTAGATTATTTCAGCTACATTTCATTCGTAAATCCACTGAGGGCTCTGGGACCTCGAATGCAGGTAGTTGCGTCACGGGCATAGTATTTTACAAGGATACCATGGCTGTACGAAGCAAATTTAGCGTTCTTGATTAATTAATAAAATAAAAATAATTATTAGTTAGGAAAGAGACCACGGGTTTTTAATGTTTGTGCAGCCAGATGTATATATTTTAGTTTTTAACATTTTATATGGTTAAAATAAAAAATCTGTAGATTATCTAGATAAATGAAATAAAATACACAATAGGCATAATATTTTATTATTAATAATTGAATAATGAATGCTAAACATTTCTTAGGTTACAAAATAAAATAGCTAGGTATAAAAAAAACAAATGAATTATTGATACTTCCAAATTATTAATTTTGTGTTTTGTTTTAAAATTTCTATTAATAAATTTAAGACTGTAAAATATATTCGTATTTTTTTCTTAAAGCACTTAATCTCAATAATTTAGAGAAACTGCCGATACACAGCGCTTCTACTCACATGATGTGGTGTGGAAGTAAAATATTATACTTTCAATTTACATTCTTAAAATTACTTCATTAATGGTTCTTGCTTTTGTAGAACAATAACTCCTATACTAAAATCAATGGACTAATGTAACCTTTTCTTCACGAGGAAATATGAATAAAACTTTCCGTAACTCCTGCATTAAATGTTAATTTTACATTTATTTATTACTTCGCTAATAAACACTCACAAGAAAAGTCTAGGGATATTTTTACAAAATTATACGAGACATAAAAAACACATTTGCTTGTTTTTGTTTTAAATCAATTAAAAAAAAATACGTATATTTATAAAAATGTCCCTAGACTTTTCTTGTGAGGATATAAAAGAAATCATTGTTTGTGTAGTTTATCATTCTATACGTATTACAGGACGTATACAGGGTGTTCTATCATATATGGCGTTCTAAATAGGTATTTTACTATCGATGAAGAAACAATCGTAATGGAAGAGAATAGCCCTTATTAAAAATTAAAATCGCTTAACGAATGATCAACATGAATTCAAGGATTCCAAACAATTTATATACAAGGTGTCCCATGATTAAGTGCCTCTATTCAAGATGGTAATAGAACTATAAAAAAAGAAGTTGAGTTTTGTATATAAACATTTACCTTAAATCAGTTTATAAATAAAAGTGCGGAATTATTTTTGTAGAGCTATGTAGTTACCTATCGATTAATGTATACCCATCCTGCATTGTAATATTTTAGTACAAATAACTTTAAAACGATAGCTTATATTGACATTTAGTAAGAAGAACTTTTTCATTCAATTTTTAACACTAGCGTTTCTTTCCACTATAAATGTGTAAAAAAAATAAGACAAAGAGTTATGGCGAAAATTCACCCCCACCACATTTGTAATTACTCCAACAGATCATGATATGTAGATAAAAATTTAACAAAATATGTAACATTATAAAATTAATCATGGTTCAAATTTAATTTTTGCAACTTAAGACATTTTGAATTTATTGGCAAATAACTATATTGTACTTACCCCGTTAAGGGATTATAGCTCCCTTATGAACTGACTTAAGGCAACTTTTTTTTATAGTTCTATTACACCCCTTGAAAGAAGATATTTAATTATGGGACACCCTGTATATATTTTAACTTTATTTAATTCTTTCACCCTGTAAATGGTCCGCAAATAAGAGAACCCCAAAATACATTGTGTTAAAAATAATCGCCTATATATTGCTTTACATATATCTAATAACAACCCGTCGCCGCCTGGCTGAAATTATCAGTATTGAATTAAAAAAATATAGATTTACAAAACGAAAGCATCAATAATCATTTAAAAACTGACTGAACTTTTCATAAATTCACTAATTTGTAATTTGTCTACAACACATACATTTTAAAATTTATTCTGTAATATCTTTAAAAATTATTCAAAATAGATGCAGAAAAGCATTCGTCTAATTGTAAATACAAAACCAAAGATTTTATTTTTTTATTCTATTTCGTATTTTATTTATACCTTCAATTTATATTCTTACAACTACTTCATTAATGATTCTTGTTTTTGCAAAATAATACTTAACTCCTATACTAAATTCAATATAATAATACAATATAACAGTTTTTCACTTAGCTTTCGACACCACGAAGAAATGAATAAAACTTTTCATTACTACAATAACTCTATTTGTATACCCTTTACATGAGCAAACGATTACCCCTCGTTTCTTAACGATCCCCATTTTAATATAAAATAAAATGCATACAATTGTCACAGTAAACCAATTGCGCGTAAAGCACTTACACCACGAGTTATTTTTTATTTCGCTGATAACATACACGCCGCTCTGATGGCCACTACTACACTAATGTTTGTGAATTGTAATGCTTATCAGAATAACAGGTCAGTATAACCACTCTTGAAGGTTCCCGGCGGCGAGGCCTAGAAATAAGGAGAAATAAGCTACTGGTTATATTGTGGTTTTTACTACAGGTTGAGCAGGTATAATCCATAGGTACACGTTATTATTTGCTTTCCTTTTCATGCCTCCTCGACTTGAAACAGCGCTTGCTATATTCCTTGAGTAGGTTGGAACCTTTAATATGAAGATAACACTGACGTAGTTTTCCACGAAACACCAAAACACCATATGCTGCACTCGACGCGCGTTTCGTCATATATGGTGTTTTGGTGTTTCGTGGGCAACTACGTAACTGCCTGCTGTATTGTATAACGAGCAGAAAATGGTGCTCATTTCTTTTCCACTGCAGCAAATCATACCAGCAAAGAAATGGACATTCCCTGCCAGTTATACACTATACTTTTTCTACGACCAAGTTTGTTATTCCTTTCAATTCAAAAAATATTTGACAGCACGGCTGTGTATTTTACTTCGTCGTTGCGATGACAGTACTCTCATAGCTTCTTCGATTTAATTATATCTGAATCACAATATCTATCTTCGACTTGCCATGGCAACCCGTACGAAATGTAAATGCGTATATTATGTGCTAGATTTAATAGTCAATAACACGCACATAATGAGCAAATTTCTTAATAGTAGTAGAAAATGCAGTTTCAAATCTTCATACAACTACTTACAGCAGTATCCACCGATGACAGAATAGTAGCTCCATGGCATCTTTGTGTTTTTCTAGGTGTTCGTAAAATTTAGGTACCATTAATTTAATTAGTTCTCTTAAATATCTTAGAGATCTGTCCATATCTCTGTCTGTTGGAGTGGCTACAAACACTGCTCTTTGCATCAAACCCACAAATGACCAAAATGCCGCCACTTCGTCTTTTAGTTCACATAGTACTGGAGCAAGAAGATCACTCATACCTTGTGTATATCTGTTATAAGAAATAAAACATATAGACGCTAGTCGTAGTTAAATTAAAAAAGAAAGATAATAATATGTTTAAAAATAGAATAGATTGCAAACAACATTATTAATAAAGATGTTGAAGAAATGAAGAAGTGGACTCAGGTTGGGTTCTCGGAGAACACCGGATTGTGCTATAATTTTTACAGAGCACTCAACATATTGCCTCAGAACTGTCAGGTACCATTATTTAAAATATTATAGAATACTCAATAAGATACCTTCAAGTTTGATAATGAGATTCAATCTATTGAAAGCTTTGAAGAAATATATAAATATGGTTTGTCTGTAGTCCACTACTAATAAATTCGTTCATTTAATAGAGAGTGTGATATAAGGAAAACTTTGTGAGGTCATGTTGATGTTGACTTAATAGTCCATGGATACCAGTTCAAAAAGTGCGTGGTCTCGACTTTCTGCCTGTTCTTTGTCAGTAGGTTGAAGGGTCATAGCTCGGCACGATGGGAGCGGTCATGTGACTTCACGGGTTTTAATTCCACTTTTTGCTGTCCATTTGATACATGTTTCAAGATGTCCTAAAAAAATTCAAAAATACCCTTAAGAGCATTTTTGGTGGTCAGGTATGGCGCCCAGGTCCAACTTCGTGAAATTCCGAAAAAAACGGCTTCAGACGCCATGAAGGTTTATGGCCACTTCCTTTTGAAAATCGATATTGATTAAACGTGGTTTTTATGAAGTTAAGATACTCTTAATAGCATTTTTTTTTTTTGGTCACAGAATGAGTTAATATGCAAAAAAAGTGTTTTGCAAAGTAAGTCTTTCGAAGAGGGCAGTCGTTTGCGTATTTAAAGCAAATTATAGCCATAAATTTGGTTATTTTGAAAATGTGTTTGTTAAAACACGGAATGAATATGGGGGTGAATGAAGGGGTAAATGGGGTAAAACGACTAAATAAAAAATGCTTTAATGTGCAAAAATTCTCATTTAAGAGCCATACAAACATTTTTAGACTAAAAAAACCTTAAGAATAGGTATTTTTGGATTTTTTGGGACATTTTGAAACATGTATCAAATGGACAGTAAACGGTGGAATTAAATATCAGATGTGAAATTTCAATTTGAATTTAACAAGTCACGCTCCCTCCACCGCCCCGAGCTATGACCCCTAGTTCAACCTTTCCCCTCAACCTACTAACAAAGAGCGGGCAGAAAGTCGAGACCACGTACTTTTTGCACTGATATAATGGACTATAAACAGTAGTGCATATATTGAAAAACTTTAATTATCCTGTTCAGCCTGTTTAACAGTTTTAGACATATTCTGTTTAGTTCAAAATGTTACTGTTGTGCAAAATTAGAAGCGGTTGACCCTGTGGTAAATTTAACCCTCAGTATTTAAAGACTTTTTATAGGGGTTCAATACAGCAAAATTAAGTAAAAATTGACGGCGGTTTCATCTTTATTTGTTCAACTTCTGACAATTTGGTGATGTATAAGAAGTTTGCGAAATTAAATCAATAAAAATGTGATTTGTCAAATATAGACTAAAAATATAAAGTATAATAATAAAATAAAACAGACGAACTATAGCAAATACGAAATGGCCAATTTTAGGAAACCAATAATGTTCTTGGGAAGATTGATGACAAAATAAATAGACTACAGTCGGGTTCAATTTTAATCAAAAAAATATAATTATATCGGGTGTTTTGATACTCGAAAGGGTCAGACAATAAGGTGATAATAATTCTTATAAGATTTATTTTTTTCAGATTTAATACATTTATTAAACTTAGTGATAATCAACAAATATTCAGAGCCAGTTACCAATAGTATTCTAGGTATATATTTAAAATTATTCAGGCATGCAGAGCTAGAAATTGTAGTAAAAGCAATTACTTACCCTAGTCCAGGGTTATATATGGCATAATTAAGCAAAATATTTTTCATAAGACCTATGTTCGGATTATTGTCTCCAGCAAAAAAACGGGTTTCCTCTATCTGTGCGAACTACGTCTTTTTCCACAACACTTTGTATTTTTCTTCGGAATTGGTTGAACTGGTTTTCATTTAGGTCTAACCTTCTTCGACTGATTTCTTCATATTCCTAATAAATTAAACAGATTAGTATGACCACATAATTCTTAGAATAGGATCGACAAACACGAAAGATTACTGGCGTGAATCTATCAAGAACCTATATCGAATATGATACTTTGTTGGAAAATTACAAATTCAGGCATACAGAGGTGTAAACAATATTTTAAATCAAATGTACAGATACAACCACAAAAGAGCGAACACGGTTATTAGTATACGCAATTCACTTTGATCAGCTGAATATTGACCGATGGTGTATTGATCACCCGAGAATTACCGAATCAGTTGACTACAATAACGTGCCTCCCCCCTCCGCTGCTAACGGTCAAACGTAAATTGCGCATACCATGGCCGTGTTCGCCTATTCGTGGTTTTCTCTGTATATTGTGTCATTCCTGATATTCTGGTAATTTATAATTATTTAAAATAAATGCTTCGTTCGTAATTGATGATGTAATATGGTGCAGTAATATTGGTATTAATATTTGTATGTTGAAGAACATAATATTTTCCTATTATCAAAAATTTAGAGAATATTGTTTTTTAAAATTAGAAAGTACGAAAATACATCTTGAATCAATAAAAGTGGCTATAAAAATAGTTACAATTAACAATAAAAAAAAATCGAAATCCGTTAGAAAAGCTATGATAATTGAATCACAAAGGAACCTTTTATAAGAAAATCCCATCAAATTATTTTTAATAAAATGTATGTAGTAAACAGAAATAAATATGAAAATTATTATTTTTTAAAACCTTTAAAATTCGTATGTGTAAAATAAGTGATTTCATGTGATATGCGATTTCGAGTCAAGTTAAACTTAAGGCAATAAATGTCCAAAAATAAAATTCTTAATTTTATTTATTAGCTAATTTAGGGCATTTCTAGGAAAACAAAATTATTGAGTACATATTACATACATAAGCATTCTTTCAAACCTAACATGATAATAATAATAAATACCATTTTTTTACATTTTATACTGTCATTCTTATCTGAATGCGTTAGTATAAAAATTGTAGGTATATAATAAATCAAAAACAATAGTTCTAATACATTTTATCATAGAAACTATTAAATCAACTACTCAATCCAGGAGCCACAATTGCATTGAATTAAATACCAGTGTTCTTAATATTAGAAGCAAAAAAATATTGAGAGTAAAAAGATATTGACTCACCAAAAAAGAACATTTTTACAGTTAAGAAATGATTTCCTCCAGTTACAATAAAAAAACGAAATCCCCTAGTCCGATATATATATCTACTTTCATTCTTCCTGAACTCTTCAGGGGGCTGGTATACGATCATATTATTAAAATATATATTTAAATGAAAATATGAACATTTGTCATATTTATTTTGACATTTTAAATTGAAAGAATATCTAGATTAATTATTGAAACTTCGGTAATCATAACGACATTCATGAAACTAGATATATATATATATATATATATATATATATATATATATATATATATATATATATATATATATATATATATATATATATATATATATATATATATACATATATATATATATATTTCCAGTAATGCATAAATACGAACCAATGCTGTCAGATTTTTTTTTAATTTGGGGCAACTTATCAACGTATAAAGAGGTACAATTTCTTTTTAAAAAATCATAATTTTTATTGATAATAATAATAATAATTTACAATAATGGCAAACAAATAAAAACCCATAAAAAGTACACCTTGCCTTAGTTATTAAGAATTCGATTTCGAGTTTTAGATACCCCGCATAAATGCATTTCAAATGTTAATACTTTACAGGACTGTATTTAATATGCACAACTTACCTGCTTCCTTATTTCAGCAATTTGAATCCTTTCATCATAAGTGCTCTGATAAGGATAAACATGAAGCAAAAATGGCCAAACCTCTTTTCTTATATTCCTGTCCATACCAGAAAAAAATACGTATTTCCTAAGAGTCAGGTCATCCTCTAACTGTCCACATTCATTAAATAAACTTCTGAAAACTTCTTCTGTCAACTTAGGCACTTGTCCTTCTTCCGGGTGGAGTTCTAACATTGAAACTTCTGGTCTACACACCATGAAATGCCGATAAGGAAGGTTTTCTTCAAAGCCTTCAATAGAATTAAGTGTAAATAAAGATGTACAATTAATTTCAATCTTTCGACTTTTTTTATCCTTTTACCACCGTCAAAGAAGCCGACATTTTTTTTGCTGCAAGTAAATTTGAAATAAACTATAAACCTAGCCATTTAATAATTAAATTTTCCATCGAATGGAGTTTCATATGAAAATATTCGGCGGTTCTCTAGGTATTGAGGATTTTAATGTTTTCAACCCTCAACTTTGTGGACTGTATTTATTTAACTATTTTTCAAAGAAGAATCGCATATTTACAGTTTGTTGGTGCAATTTAGGGATACACTGATATGTTGTGTGGAATGAAATTTTGTACATTGTATTTTTGTATGTTTGACACAACTCTAAAATTATTGTAAAACATAATTTACTTAAAATATAAAAGTTTGCAAAATTTTATCAAATACGTTGATAAATTATTTTCATAAGGAAGAATTTAAATCAAAATTTAAAATAATACAAAAATTTATTACTGACTTTAAAGTAAACATTCAGTTTAAGTTTAATTTTTTTTATATTCAGTTCAGAATATTTCGGATTGAGGTTTAAACATTTTTTCCAACGATACAAATACAAATACAAAAAAAAATAAATTACAAATTGGTTAATAAAAAACAACTTTTTAATTGCTTAATACTTTTTACCTTTTAATCGGTTTTGATGATTCTCGACCCATATAACAGACAAACATATAAGATTTATTCCACGATAACAAACTTTATTTTTTATACCAACAAAAAAATACGATCAAGGACAACTTTGCATTTTCGAATGCATGTCTTTGATTAAACTATTAATTGTTGTCAGATTGAAATGCCATTTGCTGTAAAAGTTTCAGTTGAACTGGTTAGTGATTTTTGAAAAAAAATTTCGAATCAAAATGCTTTCCTTGGAACAAAAAACATTTGAACTAGAATTTTACTTTAGAAATAGGTTCAAAAATGAAAATGGTGAGTGGATGTATACGCACCGACCGTGATTGCTACGACGAATTCAGGGAGCGGTATCCCGATATTGCCGTGATCTTTAAAACCATTATAAAGGTACAAGGTAAATCACATAAATGTATTAATCCTTTGTTATTTTTGTTATTTCTAACCCAATTAGTTAGTCCAAAGAATGAACTTGAACGATTTTTAATGTAGATATTACGTCTGTCAACGTTTTTCTAAACATGTGTAACTGTAGAACAAAAAGTATGATTTTTTTTAAATTAAATTGCAAATTTTTCTAATTACAAATTTCGGGTTTTTCATTAGGAGCAACGCATTTTGAAATCGAGGTTGTTGATATATGTGTAGTGTTTTGTTTTAATTTCACTGACATTATTGTTTGTCAAAGTCTACCATTTAGTTATGGAACACGCTTTCACAACGATTGCAGATTGCTCACATTTATTATGAAAATTGTCGTTCATTTGTGGCAACTTTGCGTGCGCTAACAGCAATTTTCGGTCGCTATAATCGGCCAACTCGAAGAACTATTGGTGCAGAAATTCGAGTCAAATCAAGTCTCCGTAATGTCCCTACGCCAATTAGACGAAGAAATGAACGGAGCGTGGAAAATATTGCTGCTGTACGAGAGAACGTTAGGGCAGGGAAAAATGTATCGATTCCTCGTCGTGCTTAACAATTGGGTCTCTCGAAATCGACTTTGTGGCGAATTTTGCGAAAAAAATCTTGGTCTGCGTCCTTACAAGATTGCTTTGACACAATAACTAAAGCAAAATGATCATCTTTTGCGTCGGAAATTCAGTGATTGGGCATTGCAACAACTTGACATTGATTCAGATCTTCACAAAAAAATTATCTTCAGCGATGAGGCTCATTTCTGGCTGAATGGCTTTGCTAATAAGCGCAACTGTCGTATCTGGTCTGAGAATCATCCAAAAGAAATTCATCAAAAGCCACTACATCCTCTTAAGTTGTCTGTTTGGTGCGCATTTCATGGTGGAGTCGTCATAGGGCCTTTTTTCTTTTTCGATGATGCTGGAAATTCAGTTACGGTGAATGGAATTCGTTATCGCTTGATGTTGACTAATTTTTTGTGGCCAGAATTGGATGCTATCGATTTGACAGGTAAGTGGTTCCAGCAAGATGGCACCACTTGCTGTACTGCCAATGCAACGATGGTTTTATTGAGGGAAAAGTTCGGTGGGTCGATTATTTCAAGAAATGGACCAGTCAATTGGCCACCTAGGTCATGCGACTTAACGCCCTTCGACTCTTTCCTGTTGAGCTACATTAAGTCGCTCGTTTACAGTAACAAACCAGCAACATTAAATGCTTTCAGGATGAACATTGTACGCGTAATTTCTAATATTCGGGCTGATTTGTGTCTAAAAGTCTTGGAAAATTGGGTTCAACGGATTAATTCATACATACGCTTTCGCGGAGGACATTTGAACGATGTTGTGTTCCACAAATAATGGCATGCAATATACTTACAATTATAATAGAAATGAACTTGAAATCTACCATAGTCTAATGATCTATATCCTTAAAAGTTTGAGAGCAGACTATGAAAACAATTATACTTCGGTCAATTTCTATAACTATCATAGTTGTTGAGTTTATAATTATTAGTGTGGCTGTTTTATCTATTAAAATAATATCGACGGAGCCACCTTTTAAAAGCTGCCACCTCTAAAAACGGCCAGTTTTCAAATTTCCGAAACCAATTATATGGGAATACCCGTACTAATGACCTCCCTAATAGTGGCACCCCCATAAAACGGTCACGACCACTTCAAAGACAATTTTCTTCATAAAATATCTGCAATTGTACCTCTTGTTACCGGTTATAAATTTTATGGGTACCTAAACTTTTGTATTTGTAAGCTATTGTACCTAAACTTTTTCGACCCTTCGTAAGTAGAATTTTATAAATGCAACCATTATAATAATAGTAATTTCAAAACCCTAAGCGATAAAGAGGCTATAGTTTCATAGATTTTAAGCTAGTTTATGTTCAACTGTGATTTTGTTACAATCATCATGTTGCTAAAAAGAAAACGTTTGTCTCTTAAAGACAAAATTGATATTATTGTTAAAAGCGAAAAGTTCAGTACCAGTGCTCGAAAGTTGGCTAAAAAGTATGGTATTGGAAGGACACAAGTTAACAAAATTATAAAAAATAAATCCGACTTAAAAAAAACTCTTTGAAGAAGGTTCCAATCCAGAACAAAAGAGAAAATTTGCCAAATCTGAAGGAATGGCGATTGTCCAAGTAGTTTACAATTGATTGTGTAAAGCCAGAAATAAAAACCTCCCCATATCTGGACCTCTAATAAAAGAAAAAGCGTTAGAAGCAGCCGAAAGTTTTAAAATGACGAGTTTTAAAGCCTCAAATGGATGGCTACAAAAACGTTGTCAAAGACATAATATATTTTATTTTGCGCAAATATGGAAAGTGACAAGGAAAACCCATTAATTATAGGGAAGAGTAAAAACCCTCGATGCTTTAAAGGATCTCATGTCAATAAGCTGCCTCTAGAATAGGTATCCAATAAAATAGCTTGGATGACACAGAAATTATGACTTCCTAAAGTGACACTAGACAACGTGAACATTGTTTTTTTGACTCCAAACACCACTTTCTACTGTCAGCCATTGGATCAAGCGATTATTCATAACTTTAAGATGCCTAATAGAAAAATCATATTAAATAAAATTTAGTAAAGGGAAAGGGGGATACTATCATAAAATGGATGGCAAACATCCAAAAGTCTATGTCTTAAAGCCTGAAGACGCTCGTATTTCTTTGCTCTAATTTTTGACCTTTGTCCATATAAAGGAAGTAAATCTTAAAATTTTATGATTCTAATGTTTTAAATCTTTGATTTAAGACCTTTCATTCTTCAGTATAATATAATTTATATTTTATTTTGCCTCCTTCAGTATACTTTAATACTCTTATATTAGTCATCACCAGCGATTCTTTCAAGCTTTTTTTTCTTACGGGTTGAGGTTTTGACTACCCGCTGTACTGAAGCTTAAGCTTATTGTACCCCATAGTCTCATTACTCCATAAGACCCGTTCTATTCCAGAAGGCGAGTATACAGTTTATGGGAGCTCTGACTATCTCTTCCGGGGTTAAAAGTGGTCCCTCGAAGTGTGTTAGTCTCATTGCCGTTAGGGCTGGGCATTCGCATAAGATGTGGTGGGGAGTTTCTTCCTCTTCACCACACATCCTGCAATCTGGATTGTCTTTCACCCTCATATTGGTTAGGTGTTTGTTTAGTGTGCAGTGTCCTGTTAATATTCCCACTGCACACCTCAGCTGTTTTCTGCTCAGCTTTAGCATTTCGTTGGCCCTTGCTCTAGATATTTCTCCGATGAACAAGCGTGACTGCCTCATTCCCGGTATCTCTATCCAGTGCGAGTAGTGTTTCTGTCTTAATAGTTCCTTTACCAATCCTTTCGCGGTGCTGTAAGATACCCAGCAGGTCGGTTCGGGACCTGTTAGAATTGATTTAGCGCCTTTTCTGGCTAGCATGTCTGCTTTTTCGTTTCCCGTATTTCCCTGGTGTCCTCGTGTCCACTCCAGTTGTACACTGTTGTGTTCTGTAAGTTTCTCCAGGGACTCCAGGCAGTCTTTTACTGTTTTAGATCGTATTTCTACTGCTTCCAGAGCTCTGAGGGCTGCTTGGCTGTCAGTGATGATGCGGATTCTCTTATTTTTGTATGCCCTCCGTATCATTTCTTATGCACAGACGTCTATTGCTGTGATTTCGGATTAGAACACTGTTGCGATGCTTCCAAGGTTCAGGCTGATGTCTGTCCCTGGTTGTTCTCCCGCAACTCCTGCTCCGGTACTGCTTGACGTTTTTGATCCGTCAGTATACCAGATGGTGTCATTTTGTTGTCTCTGCATCCTGCCTCCTTCTCCATCCCTTTCAGGTATTTTTACCCTGAAAGTTTTTGTGAAATTGTAGGTTGTGCTGATTCTGTCTTACTGCATATCGAGTAGCCGATTTTTTCCTACATATTGGAATACTTCAGTATGGTATCCTCTCCTTGAAATGGTCCCATACTCAGTTGTTTTCAGCCTGTATGCTGCCATTAGTGCCTCATTCTCCACCACTAGGTGTAGTGGATGTAGGCCTAGCAGTATTTCCAAGGCTGCGGTCGGCGTTGTTGACATTGCTCCCGTGATCCCTAGACATGTAAGTCTTTGCAGCTTGCCTAGTTTTCTCATCGCCTCTCCTTTTCCGGCCTTGTGCCACCAGATCAGGGAGGCGTAGGTTATTATTGGTACAACGACCCTTTGGTACAACCAGTGCACCATTTTTGGTTGAAGTCCCCCTCCTTTCAAGCTTAATGCCATTGTAAAATTTGTTATTGTCAAAATTCTTAAAATATTCATGCGCAAGATATTCCATGTGCCGTGGGTTCGAATCCCACCACCGGTAATGGCAGTGTTGGTGGAAATGGTTGTGTGTTCGCGTTTTTTCATAATTAAAGCTATTAGTGCAAGAAGGTGTTAACTTAGTTTTTGCAAAATTTCTGAACCTTAGCTACAAGAAAGTGTTAAGTCATTGTTTGACGTTTAGTAACCACAGGAGCGTAGAAGGCGGTAGTTTTTTTTATATATACACTATACTCATTTATAAAGGAGCTAATAAAAAAAATCTTTCAAAAAGTTACAGAAGCTTAAACTTCTCTGTATCTCGATATGACAAAAGTGAGCTAACACGATCTTGCACTAATAGCTTCAATTGTAACTGTAACATATGCAGCTTCGGCTTTGGATTCGGCGGTTTTCTGCAGTGTTACTTAACTTTACTTTAACTCCCAATCTGACATAACAATGAAATTACAGAAACAATGGTATAATTAAGGAGATGCGTTCGAAAATTCTTAGGCGTCCCTGGTAATAATTTTTGTTGATTTCGGTATAGTCCGTAAACGAGCGCCTTCGCCAATTGTTTAATTATAGTTTGAAAATGTATTTACAAATAAAAACAGCATTTCTATTGTTAACCATGTAATTAACTTTTTCCGATTTGTAATGGCCTTGTAGTGTTCGCATTTGCTAAGTTTAATTGAAGCAGATAATATCAGAATAATTTCAAAAATACTTACCTTTTGCATATTTAATACTGTGAAGTAAAGAATGCCACTGATGTAAAACCTGAGCTAAATGATCTAATCCACCATGATGAAAATGTAATATTTTGTACTGCGACTCTCTTGAGGCGACAACCAGTTGTCCACATGTGCAACTGTTATCGTTAAAAAATAATCTAAGAGACCTGAAAGAAGAAGAAATAGAAGAAAATGAACCATAGGTTCCTGATGACTACGGTACCAGTTACATCTCACTTCTGGCCTTTATTATTTAAACAAAATAAATAAAATTTGAGGATTTAAGGAAATAGAAAAATAATAACATGTAGGTATATTCAATAGTATTTCACCACGTCGAGTTTTAGCGGATCCAATTTTTTACTTTATTACACTGAATATTTTTGTGTGCCATAAAAATTGGGAGTTTTTGAAATGTTTATAACTTTTTTATCTTTTAAGCGATTTTAACCTTTTTAAACTCAAATTATAGACAAAACTATATACTTTTTGATCATGTTAACAAATTTTATTTTGTTTCACTTCCAAGATAGCGGCCGATGCCGATTTATAATTATGTTAAGTACATATTTATAAATCGGGTCACTTCTTTTTTCTCAAGCTTCAACATTTTCATATACAATACCACAAGAGCTCATATTATTGTCGAACATTTCTGCGTTAGTGTCACGAATGTTAATATTGCTTGGAAATAGCCCTCGTGCCTCGCTACGCTACGCACCAGTGCTATTTTCCAGCAAAATTGACATGAACGATACTAAACCAGAAATTGTCTACAATAAATTTGAGTTCGAATAGTATTCGGGAGACAATTTATTGAATACAATTAATTTTCATAACCGTAAAAAATTAACGTAATTATATGTTACATATGATTTCCATGGCGACGACGATGAGAAAATTAAATGTTGTTTATTGGTAGCTAAATATTTTAAAGTTTTAGTTTTGGTTGCAATAAAAAATGTATAAATAAATGTTAATAAATGTTAGAATAGTATAGTACAGACTTTTTTTATTTTACAATTACAACTTAATTAAAGCGATAACATATTTTCTTTAATGATAACAATTACAAAAATGTAAATTTCACAATTTTTAGAGAGGATCTATCAAAAATAAAATTTCGATAAAATTGCACACACTAGAAAAAAAATTTTCAAAAAAATAGCACTAGCAAATTGTCTGTAATTCGGTGAAATTATCATTGTTTTTATAGCATTACTTACATATGAAATAAATTGTATGTAGTAATATATTAAGTGCAATAAAAATTAGCGAAAATTCAGCTCCTGAAAACTTGTTGACTAGAAACTGATTGAGTTCATTTTGATGTGATGCCTATAATAATGCCCGAGACGCAGTCGAGGATACTTTTTCAGTCAAATCACATCAAAATGAACGAATGTGGTTTCTTAAAGGCAACACGCTTTGAATGCTGAATTTTCAGATTATTTTTAACGCACGAAATATATTTATTAAACTATTTCCAGAACAAAACAAAGAACAAGAAATATTTGTTATTATTAACTGAATTAACAATTCAAATTATTAAATTCACGGCTGGATATACTTTTATTCCCATGTTACAATTTTTAGGAGGAGTTATTTAAAAATCGAAGTTTAAAATTATTTTTTATAGAAATACCCAAAATATTTAAAAAGTAGGTAATTAATTACATTCCTTTTGCTTCTATAAGCCTGCTTGCTATCTTCAGAAGAAAATAAAAAAGAAAGAAAAAATCTTCCATTATTATATTGATTCAACTGACGTTTCGAGCTGTCAAGCCTAGTGCAATTTTCGCTGTCATTTTATGTAAAAATTTCACCTAGAATGCAATTTTCGCTGAAAGTTTGTTCTTATTGTTCCAAATTTTCAAAATTTTGCTATTTCGTTCGTTCTTATAATGTGAGGGAAATAGTCCTCAAAATCGTACTCCTTTATGAATATGACCTCGTTTACCAAAATCGGTCTAATCTATTAAAGATTCACGAATTAAAACATACTTGTTTTTCGACATATTTTCCTTAATATAAAGTAACGTTAATTTCATCTTTTAATAACTTTTTCATTCTTTGGCAAATTTTAAATATCTTTGACTGAAGTTTATCAGACTAGTCGAGAATAAAATTAAATATAATCGAAGAATGCAGCCATGCAGATTTACTTCTTTCACGCGTTTTAAAATGGCTTTTACATTAATTTTATGGGGAAATTAAAAATGTAAAATCGAGTTTGTGGATATATACGTCTGCAAAAACTAATGAAGAAATAACTACATCAACTAAATACTCTATTTCATACTTCAAGAATATATTAACAACAAAAAACAACAGAAATCCTTTTTCAGATATCATGCTTGAAAATAAATTATTAGTAGATAAAAATAAGTTCAGCAACACCCCCACTATATCCACTTATTTGATTGGTTGGTGGGAGAAAAGTGGAGAGGGTGCCAGCGAGTAGTAAAAGTGTTGTGGAATTCTCATTCACAAGAACAGAAAAGAGTACTCCGCCTATATATGGTCGACTGATGAGATGAGTATCCGGAGATACATATAACTCTCAGTGATAGACCGAGAGGGACTGAGGATCGCCCACTCCCCACCTAATATGATTCGTCGGTGGTGGCAGATATCCGGAGATTTCATACTGATTGATCATTCAAAATAGAGGAATGATGCATTATAGTTTACTGATGTTGCAAATAGTCCAACAGTATGCTCATTTGTATAAGAATTTAGTTCAGATGAAAAGTGTATTAAACGAATACCATGCTTCAAAGGATATAAAGATGTACACCGTTTGTGACAGTTGGGATCTACGCGACAGTAGGTCACATGTTGCATAATTTTCTTATTGATACATAGAATACTAACATGTATTATTCGACTGGTAACCCCTTTCCCCGAAAGTGATGGGTAGAACTCTCATATATGAGAGTGGGGTTAGTCCTAGTACTTCACACTGATTGGTTCCTGGAAATGAAGGTGGGGGAATTCAACATCTTGGAGGGGGTTCAGCAGGATTGGGGGGTCACACTTGAAACGAAGACTATTACAACAGCAAACAGGAAAGTTAAGCTAATTAAAATAGGTATTATTAGAAATATAAATTATCTTTTAAATGCGACCGCTTCGTGCTTTTTCGGTGCCAACAATTTCATATGCAATTTTTTAGTTCCTCCTATTCCTATAAATTACTCTATTTTGATAAATATTTTGCTGAAGTTATGACCATATGAAATAATCACACCGATTTAAGTCTCGGTTATTTGATGGCGAGTTCTAAAGTTGGATGGAAAGTCTGAGAAATTTTCTATCATTCTAGCTCAAGATCCGTAAAACCCTCCAAAATATGAAAAAGTATTTGAAGGATAATAATTAAAGATTATTTCATTGTTATAGGAAATATTGATAAACGAAGTTTTAAAACGTTCACAACCTTTTGTGGACATTTTCTTTAAAATCATGATTTTAAAGAAAATTAGAAAGTTTGAGAAAGATACATTGGAACCAAAAAGGAAATAAACTAAATACATATATATATTTCTACATTGTCTGCAGTCTTGGAACTGATAAATTATTTTTATCAATTCCAAGATGGCGTCATCATAATTTTGTCTACTCTTTGGGTTCGGAATCATTAAAATCAGTTAAAAGATAAAAAGGTTATTAGAAATTTAAAAATGCCGATTTGTTATGGCCCACCTGGAATATGTTCTCTTAAATTTTCCTTTCATAGATTAATTTGTGATTAATATTACTTATTAATATAAATAGTGGATTGTGAAAACAAAAGAAAATGATAAAAACTCTTATTGTCTTGAATGTTGTACGCAAATTTTGTATTCCTAAAAATAAACCCTGTTTTATTATTTTTATAGAATAGCTACTGAGAAAAGAAAGGCGAAATCAATTTTTCAAATACCAAATTCTAATGTTCTACGAATAGAATATTGGTAGATGCGTATTGCGAAGTTACCTATCACTTAATTGTACAAGCCCCACGATTTACTAATAGCCAACGGACCCTAGCATTCCATTTATGACATACCAATACACTCCCAGTTTCTAATGATTTTAATGAACCTATTTTAGCATTCCGTAGATGTACTACTGTTAATTACTGTTAAACACTATACAGGGTGAGTCACCAAGGGCGCCTCGGTCGATATCTCCGTTAATATTTATTATGCAGAAAATAGTTTCAAATAAAAGTTGTAGGAGGCCAAGAGTACCATATTTTAAAATTATTTCTAATCACACAGGATGTTTGATGTCAGATTGGCATATCAAAAGTATGTTTTTTTAAATGGGACACCCTATATATTTTTACAAATCCTTATTATTTCTTTAATTGCTTTTTCGAATATATCTCGTTTTTGAAATTCCGTTATGGCGTTGTCGAGTTATTCAACTTTTTTTCAAAAAAATTGTCACTTGCAGACCTCACTAATAAATTCTGCATGAGCGGCATTTTCACAGATTAAACAAACCTTTTTTTGTTAAATGTTAAGCAATGCCATGGTCTAGCCTCCAGATATTTTAAAGTTGAAATTATTTGTACAGGGTGTTTATTACGATGATACAAAAATGGCTAACTTTAATCTATCATAACTTCATTTTTTTAAATGGAACACCCCGTATATTTTTACATATTTGGATAGAGTTTTTTGTCGCTCTACAAATTTTATTAACCTATAGTTATACCTAAAACCAACGGTTTCCAGTGAAACTGCATTCTAATAAAAACATCAGGTAATTTCTAGAAATTCGTATATCATAGGAGGCATTGGCACGTGTTTTTTTTTTGTTTTTGCAAGAAGGAACTACGAAAATGAAACAATTTATTTATAACAAAACGGTAAATACAATTTTTTTTAGTTGTATCTAGTTCATAAGATGTTCAATGTGTCCTCCATTTTCTTGAACGCACAATCTTAGACGACTCAAAAAAGACTGGCTAACATTTCTTAATTTCTGAACATTAATTTCTTGATATGCAGCTCTAATTCTCTCCTTCATATCTTCAGCTGTAGTTGGAGCAGTTTTATAAACGGTCTCTTTTACATAACCCCACATAAAATAATCTAATTTTGTTAGGTCTGGTGACCTAGGTGGCCAACAAATTTGCTCACCTCTACCAATCCACTTATCCGGATATTCATTATTCAAATAGTTGCGTACTTACGCACTGTAGTAGACTGGTGCCCCGTCATGCTGCAGCCATAACCTTCGTATTGTAGCTAATGGTAAATTTTCCAACAAATGTGGTAGACTATTTCTTAAAAAAGTGTAGATATGTTTCTCCGTTTATTTTGCCTTCAAGAAAATATGGCCCAATTACATATCCTCCTATAATTCCACCCTAAACGTTTAATGACCACCTATGGTGATGGTCAATACTCCATCTGAAATGGGGATTTTCTGTAGAATAATAGTGCAGATTGTGCCTATTAACATTTCTGTTTTTATGGAACGTAGCCTCGTCGGAAAACAACACGTATTCGAAAAAAGCCGGTTGTTCTTGCACTTTCTGAATTGCCCATTCACAAAATTCTCGTCTCTTAATAAAATCATTAGCTTCTAGTTCTTGCAATAATTGGATATGATAAGGATGAAACTTATTTTCTTTTATAATCCTTGCAATATTGGAGTGACTAATATCCAATTCCCTACTTAAAATTCTTAAACTCACATGTGGATTTTCTACGAGGCTTAGCACAACAGATAATGTCTTTTCTTCATTTACGACTGGTTTAATTCGCTTCGGCTTCTTAAACATAACTTTTCCGCTTTCATCGAATTTAGTTTTTAATTTTGTAAAAGCGCGACAATTCGGTCTTTGGTCTGGATATTTTTGACCATACAATCTAGAGGCCAACAAACAATTACCATAACTCTCCCCGATACAGTAAATCATATTAATTCTTTCTTGCTTAGAAAAATTCACTTTAAATACTTATTTAAGTAGAAATTAACGTAATAAAGTCTGCAAATTAAAATCGTTTCAAATTTGCTTCAAACAAATGTCAGTGATAAATGCCATCTACATATTTGGAAAATTCACACAGTTCAAGTATTTAAATGTAGAATAATAAGACAACTTTTTTTTCATTTATAAAAGATGAAACTTACATTAATTGAAACAATAATGCTCATAGTTGTTTCTTTCAAAAAAAAAACGTGCCAATGCCTCCTATGATGTCCGAATTTCTAGAAATTACCTGATGTTTTTTATTAGAATGCAGTTTCACTGGAAACCGTTGGTTTTAGGTATAACTATAGGTTAATAAAATTTGTAGAGTGACAAAAACTCTATCCAAATATGTAAAAATATACGTGGTGTTCCATTTAAAAAAATGAAGTTATGATAGATTAAAGTTAGCCATTTTTGTATCATCGTAATAAACACCCTGTACAAATAATTTCAACTTTAAAATATCTGGAGGCTAGGCCATGGCATTGCTTAACATTTAACAAAAAAAGTTTGCTTAATCTGTGAAAATACCGCTCATGCAGAATTTATTAATGAGGTCTGCAAGTGACAATTTTTTTGAAAAAAAGTTGAATAATTCGACAACGCCGCAACAGAATTTCAAAAACAAGACATATTCGAAAAGGCATTTAAAGAAAGAATAAGAATTTGAAAAAATATATAGGGTGTTCTATTTAAAAAAAAATACACTTTTGATATGCCACTCTAACATCAAACACCCTGTGTGATTAGAAATAATTTTAAAACATGGTACTTCTGGCCTCCTACAACTTTTATTTGAAACTTTTTTCTGTATAATAAATATTAAAGGAGATATCGACCGAGGCGCCCTTGGTGACTCACCCTGTATAAAGATTGTAAATATAAATTTGTAATTGGCTCAAAATTTTTGCATTTGTAGCACCTGAATGAATGTTTTATACATACTGTTAGTACAAATACTTCAGATACTTTACTGTGAAAGAAAACACCCCGGATATAGCCGCATTGTGGTGAAAAAAATTAGAATGTACGTTGTGGCCGTTCAATTTTACTATAATATCCGTTCTCCTTCATCTCTAATGGTGGGATATTTTATAGGTTCCAAGGAGGAGAATATTATTTAAAATAAAAGAACATTATTAGACGTTACGTTGCCTCCTTCACACAAATTTAAGGTCGATACTTGCTGGCGCATGTATCGAAAGTTACTAATTGCCCGCCGCAAAACCTTCAAATAATTAAACATAAGCTTTCCCATTTTACTTTCGACTTTAAAATAAAATAGAATGCTGCCCAATTGAACAAGATTTCACATCCAAAACCAAAACTGGCTTGATAACAATATTACTTTTCCACTGTACGCAAATCCTATTTCGGGATGGGCGGCCTTCGGTTGATTTTCTCGAAGGCAGTGAACGTTCTAAATGCAGAAAAACGGAACAATTATAATCTCAAACAAGTTCTTTTAAACTGGTGTATGCCGCTCAAATGAGTCTTCGTGCAGAGAGAGAGAGAGAGGTGGAGCTGCGACTGTAGTAAAGAAATTAAGTTCTCAACTCCAAAACGGGCTCATAAGTATCGAAAAGCTTACAAAATGAGTCAAAGCAAATTAACCCTACTTTCTGGTGAGCAATGCTGCATCCTCCACAACCTCTACGAAAAATGCTATATGTGTGGTGCTACCTCGAAGACATTTATTAACATAGATTTAATGTTGAAACAGAAGGTAGATACTTCAACATTCCATTTCGGTTAATCTACTTTGCATGCCTGGATATGTTTCTTCCAAGTGATTATTACACGTGACATATAAACTGCCTATCATATCGTGGCAGGCTTGTGGGAGAACAATAAAAGAATAGTTGCAGAAACGAAGAAAAAAATTTAAAATTAATTCAAATCTAAGTTGAGTCTCATAGTAGATCGACCGAAACCCGATTTTGGTAGTAGTAATGATGGAAGTACAGCCCGCCGATTTTTAGAAAATTCAGAACTTTCATCCACCATTACAGGAATAGACATACAGGTTATATAAAGATTTAAAGTAATTTTACAAACAATATCAACTGGATACAGTATACAATACAAATGTTTGAAAACTATGCTTTGACGACAGCCAGATTATTTGCAGAAAAATATTCCTGGTATAGTATGTCAACAACTTTACACAAGATTCTAATACACAGCCCTGCTGTAATAGCGTCTGCAATGATGCCAATTGAGCAGCTTTCGGAAAAGGCCCAAGAAGCATTAAATAAACACATAAGGAAATATCGTGAGGGATATTCAAGAAAATTCTCACGTGAAAAGACCTTAGAAGATGTTTTTAATCGACTTTTATTGTGCTCTGATTCTTACATATCAAGTCTTCGAACACTCCCAAGGAGAAAAGCAAAACCGTTCGACAAGGAAGTGCTATTATCTGCAGAAACTGGAATAGGTACAGCAAGCAAAGAAGATTCTGAAGAAGACACTGCTGGTGACTCTGAAGAAGACTCTGAATAATATATTTCAGATTTAAATGTCTACATAGTTTACAGAATCCTTGTCAAAGATTTTTTATTTATGAATTTTGAGATATAGGTATAAAATAAAATTTATAAACTAGATTTTTTTAAATCGTCTGATATTTAAATATTATGCATTTTATAAGAATCTGAAGTTTTAGAATTTTACTCAGTTAAGTTTTGAAATTTTACTCAGTTCTTTCGATTTCGATGTCTTAAAAACCACCCTATTTCATCAAAGGGATTTTTTCACTATGTTGGTTAATTCGTGGCACGATTTCTATAAGAATCAGAAGTTTCCGACTTTTGCTCAGTTCTTTCTATTTCCACCCCCTAAAAACCACCCTATTTAATCAAAGAGACTATTTTCACTATTTTTTTCGTTAATTTTCGGGTCGAATTCTATAATAATCAGAGGTTTCAGAATTCTACAAAGTTCTTCCGAGTTTCACCCCCTAAAAACAACCCTATTTCAACGAAGGAATTGTTGTCATTATTTTTTCCTTAATTCGCGGGTCGCGTTCTATAAGAATCCGAAATTTCAGAATTTTACTAATTCTTTTCAATTTCCATCCCCTAAAAATAACCCTATTTTATCAAAGGGATTTTTTCACTATTTTTGTCATAATGACGAGTTCATTCTGGACCAATTTTATTACTTTAAGAGTTTTGGCCAGCTTTTCGGGGATTTCGCCCCACTGTGATTCGCCTGGAACTAGTTCGTTTAGAAATGATGAACTAGTTCATCTTGTTCTCCTAAAAAATCGATCATTTTTTTAGTTCGTTTACGAACTACTCATCTCTACATTCCAGTAGTCAACCTATGAACATCGCGAGTATAGTATATTTTTTATATCACAGCATATTCTACTGTGTTCAATAGTCAACCTGTGAACCTGTATTAGTGTAAAGTACACACAATGGCGTTACTGTGCCTACTGAATTCACATTAAGGAAACATTATTTATGGCCGGTGTGCGACGAAATTAAGGCAGAAATTGTTTCTGAGGTGCAAGACAAACACGTATGGGTTAGTGTAGATGAAATCGCCGAAGCTATTGGTCAGAACATTTCTAATGTATTGGTTCTGTGCTTTTGGGAAAATATCATTACAAAATTCTAAACACGCTGATATTAACAGTAAGAATAATTTAACGTCATTATTTTGAATGCTTAGTGCATGAGATTATCAAATTTTTCTATTAAGAAACAAACTGGTACCTACTTAAGTGGTCACATGATGTGCTCTTTCTGATACTTTTCTCAAGGTGGAATTATACATATAAAGGAATTACTTTGAAACTTTTTTTTACAATTTATATTTACCTCATTTGACTCAAATCTACGCTAAATCTTCTACATTTGTGGGACTGCTTTGTGGGTAAAATAGGTGAACTTGTAACACTTTCAGGAAAAGTGAGATTATGTTTCTGCATTAGAAACTCTGGAGTTGTTATCCAGTTCAGCTGACTATCTGTTGAAGTGATCGATTCTGACCTTAAATTTAAAAGAAATACATATTTGTATCTTTTGCTATTTTAACTATACAAAATATACAATAAATTAGTCGACTAACATATCGCTGTGCTAGAACAAAGGTAAGAACTTAAAAAAAATTAATTTTCGGTTTCTAATGCAATATACTTGTCATAAGAATGCGTTTTCTGATGCTATACTCGATTTTGCAAAGTTCGAATTAAAAAGTAATTTTAAAATAAAATCGCTGCCAATTACTTGGGGATCAGAACTTCCTCACCGTAGTAAAACTCGACGTGTGGTGGAGTTTATAATAAAAGTAATTTTTGACGTTTCAAAATAGTCACATTTTTTGACGTTTCAAAAAAGTTACATTTTTTGACGTTTCAAAAAAGTCACTTTGACGTTTCAAAAAAAGTCGCATTTTGACGTTTCAAAAAAGTCACTTTGACGTTTCAAAAAAGTCACATTTTTTGACGTTTCAAGAAAGTCACTTTAACTTTGACATTTTTTGACGTCTCAAAAATTGGGACCGATTTTGCTAATCAACGAACTCAATCTCTTTCTTGACCTCTAGAATGTGTGGACCAAATTTGAAAGCTTTATCTCAAAAACTGTAGCTACTATCGCGAACTAGACACACATAGACAGAAAATTTTTTCTGTCTGAAATTTTGTGTATCGTCATAAGTCATCGAGATTCGTCCAGAAATGCAATAAAAATTTTTAAAATTATTTTTACGAATACATAACTTCCTCACTTTGAGGGGTGAGGAAGTAATATAACCGAGTCTTTCACCAAAACATAGATTCTATGAATCCGGTGCTATAGAAAGATATAAAAATATAATAGAATCTTGTGCTATAGGATGATATATATGTCATTATAGCCCTATCAATATTTTATGCTTCAATTTCATGACTCGGAGTAAAACTAAGACATCTCAAAATGTGAACCAGTGTACCAAAGATGACAGGGGAACGAAAGATATTCAAGATACTAATATATCAACAAATTCTAGGGCAACTTAATCATTAGTACATAACCTCACTTCCCAAATATCATACAACATCCATCGAAACGATATGGACATACATTGGAAGTCCTTACCAAAATGTCCATTTTAGATATATCAGAAGGTTATCCAGTCCATATCATGGTCGACAACGGACATGTACTAGAAGGTTGTCCGTTTGTCCTACATATTAATACATCCACTGGATATACATTAAATAAGTATCCTCTGAATATCCATATCATGGTTGATGCCGGACATATATCAGAAGGTTGTCCATTTGAAGCACATTGTAATACTTCCAATGGACGTACAGCAATTAGGTATCCACTGGATGTCCATACCATGCGATCGATGGACATCAAGATGTCCATTTACTGCACATGCAATATACATTCACTGAATGTACATGAAATAGATATATCCAGAGCATGTCCATACCATGAATACCATTGAATATCAACATTAGGGCGACCGGTGGATAAATGAGAAAAATTTGTCCAGTGGATGTTCATATCATGATGTAATGTGTGCATGATAAAGAGGGTAGAGGAAGAGGATTTTTTCCTAAAAACTCTCAGTATGGAGGCGCGCTTATTTTCTTGGCCTACAATGTCCATATTTTAGCATGAACTAGCCTGCGTTGATAAATCTCGGTACCACAAAGGTCTTAAAATCTACTGGAAATATCACAACAATTGGGAATTACAATAATTGAAGCGGTGTATACCAATATGTGCTGTGCTATACCAATTATCGTAATTCTCTAATATCTTTAGGTAGAAAAGCATGCTTTAAAACGACGTCGTCGTCCAGTAACATCAGGAGGCGTCAGGCGACATTGATACAACGTTAAAATGCTGTTTGGGAGTGGATATCGGAAGGTCCACTGGACTTCCAGTATTTTCTTATTGGGCATATAATGGAAATTCATTGGATATACGGTAGATTAATGTCGCAAACGCGTACATCCATAGGACGTAATGGCTTATGATGAAATTTAATCATCCATTGCATGTCCACTAGGATATCCGTTGTATGTCCTATAAGAAAACATTGGACGTCCACTGGACCTTCTAACGTTCACTGAACCTTCTGACGTCCACTGGCCCTTCTTACGTCCACTGAACTGATCTCTGTGACATTGGGACGTCGCATCCGCTGGACATCCACTTTTTGCCTTTAGGTCATAAAATTTTAGTGCGTTTATACATTGTATTTTTATTGGACGACTTTGAGCTGTTTGGGTTTTTATTTTGGCCTCAAGGAATTTCAAATATTGTGTTATGCATTCTAGAGTAAGTTGTAATAATTAGCATGAATAAATTATAATATAATATGGTGTCTTTAGTGTGTCTACTAGAAGCAAATCATTAAAGTCATATCCATACCAGAAATTATGTCTTTTTTCGGTATCGTTTAATTGCACTGAATAGTAATAATTCGATACCTATTTAATACTAGATGCTTTTTTGAACTATTGCTTTAATAATTTTATATCATGAGCCTTATTCATAAGGTTGGCACTTGCATTGTTAGTGTTTGTGCGTGTTATAGATAACGTAGAGTCGTTACTACCTCCATAAAATGTTATTCTTTTGGCGGCAAGGTTCAACTGCGTTGAATGGTAATAATTAATAAAATTAAATACTTGAACTCAAAAGGACAGCAAGAATATTTCACTAAAATTATAACTGAAACTAGTTCCACACTCGAACAAATTTAAAAGAAAAAAGACAGCTTTAAAATTTTTAATAAGCATTCAGTGAAATATACAGACAACTTAATCATGTGAGAAAGACAACTGATGGAACTATAAATTTATCTCACTGCAAGAGTAAGACATTTAAAAATTTTTCATTGTTTAATTGACCCTTGTCCATACTTCACAATTCGTTATTCATATATAAAAAGGGAATTCTATTCATCATAAATATAATAAATAATTAAAATACATAATTTTGAATATCTAAATGTCTTATATCTCGAAATAGTACTTTTTAAGTTATCTCACCCTTATTCTAGTACAGCGATATGTAAATTGAAAGTAGATTAATACAATATCTAAAAACTTACCTTGAAAATTCAAAGTGATCTCTGGGGTCTTTGACACTATCCGGAGTCTGAATAATCTCTATCTCCGGATTTGAAATGTCTACATTAATACTAATGCCTTGCTTATCGCTATCTTCCGAGCTCAACGACTCAGAAGTATCGAACCTATCCTTATCGTCAATATTAAGAAAAGGATTCGTATTTTTCAACTCGATACTGACAGGCCTTTCGACAAATTCATTCGAATCGTTTGATGTTAAACTTTCTAGGCTTGAGCGTTTCGTACACTTTTTCAGCGGGGTGCTATTTTGTAAAGAGGTGGTATTTTTTGCAAGAGTTGTATTAGGAATCCACGTCAGAAATAAAGTAGGTCTTTTTGATTCATTATATTGATCGACAAACACTTTAGTAGTGATTGTCAGGTAACCAGGATGGTGGAGGATGTCTGTGTCCTGTCTAACCATAGCGGGTGGATGAACACAGACATTATTTTTGCAAAATAAGATCTCGTTGTCTTCATAGTGAATGTCCTTTTCTGTTTCTTCCGGGCCTAGAATGTAGGTGGAAGCCCGCCGAATGATGTCGGTCAGAGGCATTTTGTACTGAAATTAAAAAAAGAGGTATTAAATGGATTACAAAGAAAGGTACAGAAAGGCAAATAAATTTTTAGGTCTTCAAATCTCGTTTAATCAAAAGTTTCTGTTCACATTAGTACGATGGCTCTGAAGGGCCACAACAAATAAAAAAAAGTATAAATTTCTACAGTAAAACTATAAATTTCTAATTTCAAAAGTAGAAATTTCTACTTTAAAATTGGAAATTTCTACTTCTATAGTAGAAATTTAGACTTTAAATCTAGAAATTTTTATTTTTGAAACCAGAAATTTTTGGTTTTAAAGTAGAAATTTCTAGTTTTAAAGTAGAAGTTTCTAGTTTTTTTTTTGTTGTGGCCCTTCAGAGCCATCTTACATTACAAATAGAAAACGACGAAAGTTAAAACTCTTTGGAAATTTATATAAAAAATCGCAACAATTATTTAGAATTTTGATATTTATCGTAAACAATCAATGTATAACACAATCATAATAAATCATTACAAATAAAAATGGCACTATTTCACATTTACATACATCACCTTTTAACATTTCTACTAAGCGAAAAGAATTTCAAAAAAAGAAAGCATAATTAAAGAATTTAAAAAAAAATAATGGCTGTAAAGAAAATTTAATAGATAACTTAACAAAAACAAGGAAATGGAAAATTTATATAGAGTTTTATGCTAATTCCTTGAAGAAATTCAATAAGATCTCTAAATGTGTTAAATGCAGGCCTAAGCTCAGCGATAGAGTTAGTAATAATTTTAATAAACTGAGATGTAAAACAATTTTAGTGTTATTAATAATAAAGACAAAACTGAAAAATTAGAAAAAACAGGAAAATATAAGTTGAAATGTAGTCTGTGGTGCAGCATATATTGGACAAACTACACGAAATGAAAAAAAGCGAATAGAACAACTCAAAAATCTATTGTAAACAATGTATGTGCTTATCAACACATTGTATAGAAAAACAAACACTTTGTAGATTTAAATAATGTTAAACTACTCCATTCGTAAAAGAAATGGAATAAACTGGATTTACTAGAACAAAGCAAAACTGTTAAAAGTAATAAAGACGAATGAACAAACGGTCAAATTTTAAATAAAATAATTTAGATTTAAAGAATATAGAAATGTTGATAATTTAAATGCATTTTGTAATAGTTTTAGAGTACCAGATGTGATACTGGCATATGTAACCCTCCATAGTAAAACAGGGTATCGACCGCCCCGACCGGCAACTGTTGTTTACGAATAAAACCATTTCTAAAAACCGCGCCACAAATCAGATGACTGACAAAACTTACTCTCTAGACACGACATTAAAGGAGCTGCAGTATTACCAAAAACTAAGAGATAACTGCAGCTTCTGACTTGTGGCGCGATTTATTAAAATGGTTTTATCAAGGCTTTATCACACAGATCAGTTCAGTGTATTCTACCTTATGGCATCTTTTACTCAGAGTCTGAATCTGAACTCAAATTTAAAATATGACCAAAAATATACAAGGTGGCCAAAAATATATGCCTATTTAAATGGAACATCCTATATATTTTTCAATAGTTCGATATAGCTTATCGAGCGGATTTCAAAAATATATAACTGTAACATTTTGCTTGACAAATAAGAAAGATATTACTGTAAAAATGATCATATTCAAATAATTCTACTATTTGTTTTTCAACTATATTAACTTTTTTTAACAATCTTTAAAAAGAATTACAAAATTATAAATGTTCAACATGTTATAATTTATGATAATTTTTCTGTATATCCTCCTTCTTTTTCTATACACATTCGTCATTTTTTAAAAAAAGTTAAGTGTGCACACATTCTGTTTCTTTCGTTAAGTAATATTACTGCCTCTCTTATTTTTACATTTAAGTGCTCCACGGTATCTATACTCTCATCTAATCAATAAATGACTCCATTACCACCAATTCATAATCGCATTTATTAAGAAAATTTATCACAATTTTTACATTATGGACTGGAGCCCCACCCTGCCAGATATTATATTCTAGACATAAAAGCGGAATATTATCCAAATATTCCTCAATACCGTTTTCAAGTTTAAATAAATACCTTTCACAATTTAGAACATCATTAATAAAAACCGGACCAATAATTTTTGTTCAGGTTTTTGAACGGGAAGAATATGGTATGGTTTTAGTTTATTTCTCTTTAAAATTCGTTCAATACAGCCGAATTTATGAATTTTCGAAATGGTCGGCTGCCTTGTAACTTGAACGTATATGGGATTTCCTTGAAAAAAAAGTAGAACATTAAGTACCATTTCTTCATTTGTGACGATTTTTACTTTATTTCTCTTTTGATTTCTCAAATCATCCTTATGTACTTCTCAATTTTTCGTAACCTCATTTAAAAATTTTACAATATGGGGTAAACGGTTTAGAAATTTTCTTACGTATTCTCACTTGGTTTGAAATCTTTTTTCTTTCGCATAATAGGAAAACTTCTAAAATATTTCGACGAATATTCATCACAGTAATGGGATAATATTATTTTAATGCAAAAGAATTTATTATGACTCAACAATTCTAATATATTAAACTTGACAAGTAGCAATTGTTTCCTTAACCTACTTAACTTTAAAACCCTATGATATTTTGAGAGTTTTAATGTCATAATGGCTTTGGAAAAAATTTTAATATTTTTTTTGATTGTAAGTTACATTGACTGTTTAAAATTTATATTTTTATAATTCTTTTTAAAGATTGTCAAAAGAAGCTAAAATATTTAGTTGAAAAGCGAATAGAAATAGTTTAAAATTTGATAATTCTAGTAATATCTTCCTTCTTTGTGAAGCAAATATGTTACAGTTATATATTTATGAAATCACCTCGATGAGCTCTATCGAGTTGACGAAAAATACCTATATAGAGTATTCCATTTACAAAAACCACCTTATGTATTTTGGGTGAAATTTTAAATTTGAGCAGAGAATGAGAATTTACGTAAAAGATGCCATAAAATAATAAAACTAGAAAACATGTTTAGTATTAACGAAATAAGTGGGTTGGGCACATACCTTATGGGGTTGGGCCTTTTATGAGACTTACCCTGTGCCTAGTAAAAATAGCGGAAGAATATGTTTTTGAGGATCATTGATCAATATTTAGAGAGTATGAGTATCTTTTCTGAAAAAAACAATAGCCGATTTATATTATACCAAGCAAAATATATTACTAATTATTCATATTTATACAATTTATTGAGTACTCATTGCTTTATCTATCTAGAGATATATATTTTATGACAACTTGCATTTTGTTTGATACGGTTTATGAATTAATATTTGTTTTTTATTTATTTTAGTGCCGCTTTCTATGTGTAGTATAATAATATAACAAACAAGATACTTGCGATTAATCCATTAGTAAACATTTTTTTGTTTAAAAAATTGTCAGTCCTTATCTTGCAACATTTGCAGCCTTATTTCTAATATTGTTTATTATAATATCTACAAGACAAGACTAAAAACACTATGGGGCAAAAAATAATGTAATAAATCAAAATGTCAATTCCATTTTACTTTTAAATTTAAATACAATAATTTGATCAATGGGTAAGCCCGCATAAAGAATTCAAATCGTGGACATCTGTTTTGGACTTATTGGTCCTCAGCGGCACGATGTAGCTAAATTGTGCCCATCTTCTCAACATGTATACAGTAAAGTATCCTTGACTCATAAACGTAGCGCCTAAACCGTAAGAGTTAGAACCTTGGGGTAAATTGGGGGGGGGTTAATTGTTTCTCCCAAACCCTCAGAGCTGCAACATTGAAATTAGGTAGGGATGCAGAATTCAAGTCTAAAGGGAAGAAATGAGGAGTTAATTTAAATGTGGGTCCCCTAAACTCTTAAACCCGAAAAACGTCAGATAATTTCAGCTAGCAAGATATCGGGTGTCTCACTTTTTATTAACAGGACTTCAACAGTCGTTAGAAGGTCTCATTTTAAGAATAAACGTTTCTATAAAAGTGGGTCCAAGAATGCTTCGTTTCTAACAATAAATAAAAAATATTTTTTCTTTAATTACATGATATGAGATTAATAACGATAAATTTATTCACATGAGGTGTTCCATTGAACGTCACGTCGGTGTAAGTTATGTACCGAACAAAATGGTCCTCATTTCGAACATTTATTTTGATATATTACCAATTCGTTGTTTCTTTGTTATTTATTATTTCATATTTGTTATTCGTTGTTGTATTTCTTCCATTTAAATAAATAAAACGGTTTTGATTGAATTTTGGGACCATTCAGTTATTTTAAGTCAGCGTTCCATGACCCATATTTATAAGAAATTTTATTATTAAAATTAAGCTTTCTAACTGAATTCCTCTTAATAAAAAGTGAGAGACCCTGTATAAATCGATCAAAAACTGGGACTCAGTTCTGTTCTAATTTATCTTGTAATTTTACTAAAAATGCAGCATGTACATGAGGTAGTTTTTATATTCTCGCACTGGGCAGTTTTAAATTTTCCATTAAGTTTTTTTTAATCACATGTGCCTTGGAAACTTGTATGTCAATTTATAGAACAATTGCAACATTATTAATTTCGTTACCTAACTGTCGCGATTTATTAATTTCTCAAAATGAATAAAATCGAATACAATGAACAATTTTTGGCGCTTTGTAGAGATGAACCAGATTTAATTATCAATCGACTTGTCACTGGAGATGGGTTCATTATTATGATCCTGAATCGAAACACGAGTCGATGCGATGGCATGTCAAGGGCTCCAAACTTTTCAAGAAGTTTAAGGTCACTCCTTCTGCTGGAAAAATAATGGCAACCCTTTTTCGGGATTGTCCGGGAATTTTGTATATTGAATGCTGAAGAACGGTAGTACAGTATTAGGAGAGGGAGAGTATTATTCAAGATTAATACATATCTTCAGAGGTTCTATTAAAGTGAAAAGACGCAGAAAGCTGACACGAGGACACGAGGTGTGCTTTTTTCCACATGAATAGCTGATATTTTCAGTTTTTTCAATTTTTGTAAAATAAAAGCAGAGATTTTTAAAAATGCACCGCTTCTGGCGATTTTTTAAACAATTCTGAGCACTCGCTAACAAGATACACTTTTTTCAAGGGTAAACATGTTTAGGCATGTTTTAAATTATTTGTTTCACCAATTTACATACTCTTGTTAGGTTGTCAGTCCTTTTTTGCCCATGGACACTCATTTATTTTCCATTTACCTTGGAAGTTTTTTTTGTTTTTTTTTTCTTGGTGATCCAGAATCTCTATCGGTCACCTCAAAGTCTTGTGTATCTGTATCACTCCGCAATTTATTGTCTATTTTATTTATGTAAAACACTTTTCTTAAATCTGATTTAGTAGCGATAGCAAATATTACGGAAATTCGATTCAATAGAATACTTCCACCATGGGGTCTTTTGTAAATGGTGGCCGATCCTAACATGCTAAGTAATTTTCAGTCCTTCTTAAAAAAATTTAGAAAAACAGGGCCATATATAGTATCCGTTAGGATCGAATTGAAAATTCAACAAATAAGTTGGTCGCAGGTGATAAGGTTAAATGAAATTTCCGACTAGGGTGAAAGTTTACTACACGATTATAACTACCACCAATAGGTAAAAAAATAATAATCTTGATTGTACAGGAATTCCCGTTTTTTAAATGTTCCTCCCTTTTTCCCATTGCGTTTGAAAAATAGCACGATATGGGAATATTTCCACAGGTTGAGAGCACTGCCTCCACAACAATCCACCAGGGCACAAGTCAAGACTTGCAAAATCCAGATTTAGTACATAGTGACTACTTTTGATTCCGAAACTCAAAAGAACACTTAGGAGACAAAATTCAGGGACAATGACAAACTTATAGCAGCTGTTGAGTACCATTTTGAGGAGAAATCAAATGAATATTTTTACAATGGATTTTAGATATTAATGAAACATTGTAATATCTGTATTCAAAAGCAAGGCAACTATATTGAAAAATAATTTTTTGTTTCTGCTCTAGTCTTTTGTTTTCATGTCCAGTACGTACTTACTGATATTCTGTGTGACATTGAACTTACAACACCCAGTAATACATAAAGAATTTAGATGAGAATCTGATAACCATAGGTCTGATACAAACTTAAGTGGTAACATTTTGGAACAGGTTTACAGGATACACAATTTTGTTGGTTCTTGCTCAAAAAACTTTTTTAATATGAAGAAGAGTTTGCCGTCGGCATAGAGAATTCGATTATTCAGTTTTATGTGATACGGGAGACACCCAAGGGGCTATGGTATGGGGTACAATAGCATATGGAAGCAATTCACTTCTAGTCTTCCTAGTGAGGAAAATGAATGCACAAGATCAGATTCACGGGGTCTTAGAGCCGGATATGTCACCGCATTTTCAGAAGTTGATAAACTCTATTTTATATTGCTTCCTGATCACTCCAGTGAGAAAGTATGCATTCGTTTATTACATATCTGAACGAAAAAACATGGGGTCAACAAACAAAAGTTTTTTATATCACACAGTCACAATTTTTGAGGTAAAGCTTCCAAATTTGTTATACACTTTCCATAAGCCAAGGAAAGGACCAGTTCGTTGACAAGCAAAATGGGCCTGCCAGAAAGTTGTCTACGGGACACAACATTTTTTATTTTTATTTTTACAAAAAATAGTTGTTCTTGATGAAAGAATTGTTAGTCAAAAATTATTGTTACACCATGTAAAAGCTTTAATCCCCAAATTAGCTATGATTTTCAGAAAACCACAGTAATCATAATGTGAGTATATAATAAATTCATATATTTACTTAATTTTATGTCAAAATATTCATATAAAACAGTCATTTTTAGTAATTTTAAAAATGCCTAATCAATTTGTATTAATCGTTATCATCCATGCTGTTGCTCTAGTATACTTACCTACCTACTCAATATCTTCACAAACATTAAAAACCATTTTCCAACACCACATCACTTTTCAGGTTTATATATTTATCACAAAAACACGCAATATATAGCAGCTTCATCATTACTAGTAATTTACTTGATATGCTGTAGTAACATATGCCAAAATCCGATCATTTAACCTCATGCCAAATATTTTCCGAATGACTTTACCGCCCCCATGGCCTACTAACTTTATTGATCGATCCTCTGCCGTCCCAAACGCCTATGTCGGAAAACAGCGGAAAACTCATACTGTGAGTTAATTGACAACTTCGCACTTGAATAAATATGCATGTATTTAAACTTATCAAAGTCCTTTTGATAGTGTATCTTTATCAACAGTCTGGCCTAGTTAAATAAATAATTGTAGTTTAGTTACAAGTCTTTTGTAATTTAATTTGTTACAATACCTTTTCGAGCTTATGTCTGAGCTGAACAGATGGAGGTAGGTGCAATTCCTGTTTGACGAACCGCCAGTAAATCATATATTTATAATTAAACACAAAATAAACTTATGTTTGATTTTCACAATTTAATTAACTCATGACAATTGTTTCGCCACACAGTGGCTTCATCAGATGGTGAGTACAAGACTAAATTCCAAAGTGAGGGTATATATAATTATCAACTAACTAATCTAGGGTAATAAAATGGAACAGTAATAAAATAAGGTACAAAATAATTTAGAAAATATTTAACAGTGATGAACAATTTAAATCTAGCTGGTCATTTAAAATATAATTACTATTTTTTAATTTATTGATTTCTAATGTCTCTAATAGTGACAATATTAATCCTTTATTTTCTGTGTGTAAAATATCAAAATTATTATTAAAAGAATGATTGTTCTCTAGCAAATGGTAGGCATACTTCGAATCTAATTTATTGTTATTAAAACTGCGTTTATGTTCGGACAATCTTTTTCCAAAATTTCTTCCCGTTTGTCCGATGTGTACTTTAGGGCATGTACCACATGTAAGCTTACAGACTCCACTTTTTTGTTCTTTTTTTAGTTTTATCTTTATTGTTCTTAATAAATTTTCCTAAAGTGTTATTAGTTTTAAATGCTATTTTAATATTATGTTTTTTCTTAAGTTCAATTGATATTTTTTCGGTAGGTTGGCCTATATATCTTAAATCAATTAATTCACTGATTTCTGCTTTTGGATAAACTGCCTCTATTGCTATATTATAATTTTTCTTTTTTAGTAAATTGTTAACCAAAGTTTCTTTAAAACCATTATTCACTGCTATTTGTTTAATAAAATTTAATTCATGGTTGTAATTATCTTCAGTTAAAGGAAATTTGGTTAATCTGTTTATCATACTAATATGATAGAGTGTTTATGTTTTACAGAATGTGTTGAACTATTATGTATCGTAATATCTGTGTACGAAGGTTTATGGTAAATATTAAATTCATGTGAATTATTAATTTTTGTGATAGTTAAATCTAAAAAATTAATCGAATTGTCTTTTTCATATTCTACAGTAAATTTTATATAAGGGGTGTAAATTATTAATAAATTCTACAAAACTATTTACTGTCTTGTTGTACCTGTATAACATGCGATAATATCATCTACATATTTATAGCAGTATAAAAAACTTTTACTTAATTTGTTTTTATGTATTTGTTTCTCAATATGGTTCATAAAAATTTCTGCCAAAATAGGACTTAATGGGTTTCCCATTATTAGTGAATATTTCGTTGTTGAATAGGAAATAATTTTGGTTTAGACATGTGGTCAGCAAATTTAGTAGTTCAGATTTTACAACGGAGTTTGTGTTATTTCTATCTAGTAAATTTTCTATAATTTTGATGTTATCTTTTGGCGGTATACTAGGAAATAAATTTTGTACATCAAAAGAAATAAATTTAGCATTGTCAGGCAACTTAATATTTTTAGTTCTATTAATTAACTCAGGAATTTTTTTATACTAAACGTTGATTTGAATTTACATGTATCTATTACTATATTTATTAGTATATTCGAGAGTTTGCTAGAAGGTGCTGTTAAGTAAGAAACAACTGGGCGTATAGGTAAATTGTTTTTATGCAATTTTATCAAAGAATAAAGTTTGGGGGCTTGTGGATTCATTATAGTCAAACAATATTTGTCTTTAGAACTAAATATACTAGGTGAATTATCTATTGCATGTTTAACTGTTTTTTGATATTTTTTAGTGGGATCATTATCAAGTTTCTCAAAAGTGGGTGAATTTAAAAAATCTATTGTTTTTTCTATATAATCATTTTTATTAATTGCAATCACTATTTTTCCTTTATCTGCTCTAGTAAAGATAATGTTATTTTCGACTGACTTTTTACTAATTAATTTTGCTGTGATATATTTGTTATTTACTTGAGTACGTTTGCATGAAAAATAATTTTTATGTGCAACAAGAAAATTATCATCGTAAACTTTATATTTTGCTTATTAATGATTTTAATGAGACAGTAATAGCTGGGTAGATAAATAATTTTAATCGCCATTATTGAAGATATAAATTTTGTACAGCTAGCAAGTCATTATATAGGGTGTTGCAATAATAGCGCAATATTTCAAGGTTCAATAAAACATGGTTTTCTGTAGTAAAGTATTGAAATATTTATTGAGTTATAATGTAGATATTTGGGAGTTCTGTACGGTACAAAAAATCTGGTGAATGGCCGCTACGGCTGCTGGCATATGCGAAATCTTTTGGCGAAATTTTGAATAACGGTGTTGCATACATGTGAAGCTATTTCGTTGATAAACGTCTAAATTCGGCCCTCAATGCTTCGGTGGTCGTGGGCTTGTTGGCATAAACCTGTGACTTCAGATAACCCCATAGCCAAAAGTCGAAAGGTGTTAAATCGCAAGAGCGTAGCGGCCAATTCTGGTCACCAAACCGAGAGATGACACGACCACGAAAAGACTCTTGCAAGACCGTCAATGTTTTACGACCACATGTCGTCGAGAGCAATATCTTCCAATTGAGGCACAAAAAACTGGGTTATCATAGCACGATAACGTTCGCTATTCACCGTTACTGCATTACTTGCCTCCTCTATGAAGAAAAACGGACCAGTGATCCCTCCAGACCACAATGCACACCAAACAGTGACACGTTTTGGACGCATTGCTTCCTCATGAATCATTCGTGGATTTTCTGAGCCCCAAATGCGGCAGTTTTGCCTATTAACGAAACCATCGAGGTGGAAATGAGCCTCATCACTGAAAATGATCGTGTCTGCAAAATCGTAACTTCTTGTTCAAGGATCTCTTCACTGTGCATGGTTTGTTGGCTGAAGTTGTTGAGTCAATTGGACTCAACAACTAGGCATGGATATGCAAATATTTAGTGAGAATACGCTGAAGCGTGGCTGTTGTAACGTCCAATTCTTGTGCACGATGACGAATCGACGTCCCTGGACTCTCAGCCACGTTCTCGCGAACTGCCGTGATGTTTTGTTCCGAACGACCTCTACGAGCTCCTGTCGAGTGTTTCACATCACTAACTGAACCGGTACTTTCGAATTTTTCGATTATTCTTTTCACAGTAGATGAATGAGGAACATTATTTCGACCGAAAATTGGACTCACTTTACGAATCGTAGCAACCAAACTTTCACCATTTTGATAATAATGTTTAACAATCAGGACGCGTTGTTCTATCGTGTGATGCTCCATGTTTACTAACTTCCATCCGTCTTCTATCGACCTGGCATGTCATAATCTAGTGACATCATGACAGCCAAACTGGCGCGCAATTCAAATTTTGCACTCTTATTGAAACAACTTTTATAAACATCCATTTAAGCATGCCAGGTTACAAACGTTCTGGAGAATTCTAAAATAGATCGGCATAAGAACTATTTATGTAAACGTATATAAATTCCCTTCAAGACGTTATATTCCGATGTCAGATGGCCAAAAAACGGCTAAAGATAAATTTTACAAAGGACGTTACATAGAAGTTTATAAAACTAATAATATTACTCTCATAAATTAGAGTACTTATGAAAAGTTTTATCGAACACTGCCAAAAGTTGTTTCTGAAAAGTTAAATAATTGATGGTATATTTATAAGTATCACAAAAATCGTACAATTAGCAGTGCAAAAGAAAATATCTGCAAATTATTTTTATTACTCTCTGAACAAGATATTAGGTTATATTAGTTTCATAAACCTCAAAGTAATGTCTTTTGTAAACTACATATATTTAGTCTTTTTTTGGCCATCTGACATCGGAAAATAACATTTTGAAGATAGTTTATATACGTTCCATTAATAGTTCTTATTTCTATCTATTTTAAAATTCTTCAGAACAGCCAAGGTTGCTTTACACCTTCGACCATTACGGTCGAATCTTTACACAACTCCGCCATTTGCTAACACCAGCTCAAGGAAGAATGTACTTACTGTCGCCGCCATTATGATGTTGACAAAAATAAAGTGAAAAAAATGTAAATTTAGGAGATTTTGGACAATCTAATGATGCTACTTTAAGTTTAAAACCAATTATAAGGTAATAACTTATATGTTGACAAGTAAATCACTCAAATTTGTGTATCCAAGAAAAAGTTAGAACTTTTTTTCTAAAAACTAATCATTTTGGAGGCGCGCTTGTTTTTTCGGCCTATAATGTCCATATTTTACTATGAACTGGTCTGCGTTGACAAATTTTGGTACTGCAATGCTCTTAAAATCTGTTGAAAACTGTAAAAAACTGTACAACACCATAAAGACTGTATAAAAATGTATTAATTGTGAAATCTATAAGAGGTTATATTCAATCTTTTAAAAAGTGCTAAGTGTAGTAATATAACACCATTATTTTAGAAATGAACAGTTACTTCTGGAAGTAATATCTAAGAGTTATTTTGTGGCTGACATTCATAAATCTAACGGAAGTTTATAATTCTCACACAAGAAGTCACAAAAGTTTTAATTCTCAGAAAAACTTCTTTAGCAATACTTATAGAAATAATATGTTAACTGGGATAGAAAAGAATTTTAAAAACAAAACTAAAAAAATGAAAAATATGCTATACTGGGTGGCCACGAGTCAATGTACGCCCCCAATATTTTGGTTGTTTTTGAATTTAAAAATTTGGTTTTTGATACACATAAATTAGACAATAATGGGCTACTTTTAGACTAACAGGAATGAAAATATCACTTCCGGTTGAACGGGAAGTGACATCAACTTTTTTTCTTAAATGAAATGACTATATTTTTTTGATGGTTTCTCATTAAGGATAAATTTCTAAGTGCCACAGTTTTTTTCAGATTTTATGAATTCCGAAAAATAAGTGAGATATGAACAATTTTTTAATTTTTCCAAATGGCCGCGTCAGATGAAGGCGATGTAAGAAAATTACTAAGTAGGCTATGGAAATTATTAGTAAGGTTGTAGACTTGTGTGTAAAGAAGAAAATAGTTGTTTGAATTACTGATAGCTACCAGTATTTTTAGGTTTTTTTCAAAAAACGGAATTTAATTTTCATTTTCATTTCCGTAGGGGTCATGGAAATTTTTTTAATGAAACTGTGCTATTTTTTTTATTTATCAGAAATAATGATTCATAAACTATAATTTTTTCGCCATTAATCATATCTTAACGATATCCTTCGTAATAATAAAAGTATTCCAAAAAATAAGTGATACGAACAATTTTTTAATTTGTTCAAAATGGCCGCGTCAGATGAATGCGATGTAAGAAAATTACTAAGTAGGCTATGGAAATTATTAGTAAGGATGTAGACTTGTCTGTAAAGAAGAAAGTAGTTGTTTGAATTACTGATAGGTACCAGTATTTTTAGGTTTTTTTTTCAAAAAACGTAATTTAATTTTCATTTTCATTTCCGTAGGGGTCCTATAGACATTTTTTTAATGGAACTGTGCTATTTTTTTTTATTAATCAGAAATAATGATTCATAAACTATAATTTTTTCGCCATTAATCATTTTTTAACGATATCCTTCGGAATAATAAAAGTATTTTTTAAAGGTAAGCGCCGACAAATCATTTTAATAAGGTACCTATCTACATTTAAATCCAAAATTGCAGATAGCCATGAAAAGGACAGACATTCGCAACAATTGAATTATTCTTGACTTACTCACTAATTTTCTGATACAAGTGTATTAAATTTGTTATAAACAAGAAAATTAATATAAAATGGCTGAAAAATATTCAAGAGATGAAAAAGTTGACATGTTGATTATTTACGGAGAGACTCAACGTAATGCAACTAGAGCACAAACTCTATATGGAGAGAGTTATCCAGAAAGAAGACAACCTCGGAGAAACTATTTCGCCCGGTTGGAGCATCAATTTAGAACTGAACCTGATATAGAAATTGAAGAAAGATTTATTGTGGATGAATAAACGGAAATTAATGTATTAGCTTTAGTGCATGTTGACCCAACCATTTCGGTAAGACAAATTTAACATGAATTACCAGTTTCCAAAGAATCAGCCAGGAAAATTTTAAAGAAATACGGCTATCGCATTTGCATCAATTTTTGTATGAGAATGATTATCAATGAAGAATAACCTTTTGTAATTGGTTACAGTTACGCCAATTAAGAAATGAGAATTTTATCAAAAACATTTTGTTCACTGATGAATCGAGATTTACAAACCTTGGGTTATTTAATCGAAACAACACTCGATATGGGGCAATTGAAAATCCTCACATTATGAGACAGGGGCGGTTTCAGGAGCGGTTAGGCTTCAATATTTGGTTAGGCGTACTGGGCGACCATATCATAGGTCCAATAATTTTTGACGGAACTCTAACTGGATCAAGATGTCTAGAATTTCTCCAAAATATAATAGTTTCACAGATTAATCAAATTCCCAATACCAATATTGACGAGGTTTACTTCCAACAAGACGGGGCTGAATCACACAATGCTATTATCGTTAGGGATTACTTAAATCAATTGTTTCCAGATCGTTGGATTGGGACCCATGGTCCAGTCAGATGGCCTGCAAGGTCGCCTGACTTAACTCCACTTGATTTTTTTATTTGGGCGCATTTGAAAAATAGAGTCTACATGACTGCTCCAACCACAGGCAAGATCTGGAAGAATGAGTTCGACACAAAATTGCACAAATAACACCTCAACAATTACAGAATGTTAGACGTGCAACAATAAGTCGCACTACTCTGTGTATTAATCAAAACGGTGAACAGTTTGAACAATTTTTATAATGGTTTATTATAATTTAGGTTTGAAATAGTTTTGGTACTCTATTTATTCATGGTTGTAACGTTTTATTAAAATTATTTCTTGTTTAATTTGTGTTTTTAAAAATACTCTTATTATTACGAAGGATATCGTTAAGAAATGATTAATGGCGAAAAAATTATAGTTTATGAATCATTATTTCTGATTAATAAAAAAAAATAGCACAGTTCCATTAAAAAAATTTCCATAGGACCCCTACGGAAATGAAAATGAAAATTAAATTCCGTTTTTTGAAAAAAAAAACTAAAAAATACTGGTACCTATCAGTAATTCAAACAACTATTTTCTTCTTTACAGACAAGTCTACAACATTACTAATAATTTCCATAGCCTACTCAGTAATTTTCTTACATCGCATTCATCTGACGCGGCCATTTTGAAAAAATTAAAAAATTGTTCGTATCTCGCTTGTTTTTCGGAATTCTTAAAATCTGCAAAAAACTGTTGCACTTAGAAATTTATCCTTAATGAGAAACCATCAAAAAAATATAGTCAATTCATTTAAGAAAAAAAAGTTGATGTCACTTCCCGTTCAACCGGAAGTGATATTTTCATTCCTGTTAGTCTAAAAGTAGCCCATTATTGTCTAATTTATGTGTACAAAAACCAAATTTTTAAATTCAAAAACAACCAAAATATTGGGGGGCGTACATCGACTCGTGGCCACCCGGTATACATATAGTACGTACTAACTCAATTGAGAAATTGTCAATAAAGAGAAACAGTTAAGTAATAACTAAATATTTGGGCCTTTCTAGAAAGTCATTTATGTCATAATAATTATTTGTAAATAAAGATTTTGGACATATTGAGTGATAAGTGTATCCCTTTGGTGGTCAGTTCTACTACCCGTATGACATAACTGATGTCTTAGATGTCTTGCTTAGTCTGCTTTAGGTTAGCCTGGTTTGCTATTATTATTTGTCTTTTCCATTACTTATGGCATACTGACGAGAAAATAACAAATTCGAAATCGGTCTATGTCTAGTGAAGAATTGACAAATAATCTTAGCTACCAAACAAGATTTGCAGGTTCAATTCAATGCAGGTCGGGGCTTTTGTCTGCTGAGTAGTTGTTTCCTGTAAATCATAATCAGAATAAAGCATTTATTTGATTTAAATTTTATTAATAGACGATCCTTAATATTGTGAGTAGCTATTATACAATGTAATACAGTTGTAGTAAGGAGAGCTATAAAAACGGTAGTCTTATTTGCTGGTATAATTAAATATTTTTTAGTGCTGGTTTCGTATGAATGACAGTCCGCGATTACAAAAAAAGTTCTTAATATTATTTTTGGCATATATTAAGCAATTGTAAATACATATGCAATGAAGGAAAAGTATTTTCTTTTGAATAAACTTTAGACCACAAGTATTCCTTGGATTCATGTTAAAGATTAGTTTTTTTTTTTTTGAATAACAAAAATTCTACGAAAGTCAGTGGACTTATCGAGACGAAAATATTAAAAGACATGTGAGAATACACTAATGCATAGTATACCTCCATGAGTCCTGGTTCATTTAAAGTGGCTTTTATTTAAAGTATGGCAAAATATGCTTTATTTAACATTTTGCAGATATGATTAATATCAGATTCTCATGTTAATGTGCCATCAGTATAATTGTACCTAGGAATTGTGTTTGATTATTAAAAGAAACAAAGAAATCTGTTTTTTTGTAAGATGAAAATTTAAAACGTGGTCTTGTTTTCGTTTAGTATAATGATATTACGTTGACAACAGCCACTAACATTATCAAGTACAATTTTTATTTTCCAATTCATTCCTTCAGCAAAATCAGCGACTATTGTGCAACTAATATCATCAGCGTGCATAACTGTCAAAGAAGTATCTTTGATGAAATTAGGTAAATCATTAATAAATATCATGAATTATAGTGGCCTTAAAATAGAACCTTGTAGAATTCCCAAATTAACTCGATGTTCTACAGAATCCATATTATTATATTTGACCATTACATATCTATTACCCACATAGGAAAATATTCACAGTAGTAGATGACCGTTTATGCCAAACTTTGACATTTTAGCTGAAAAGATGATCTTATCTATAAGCCTTAGACAAGTCTAATAATATAGTTACCACATATTTTCCATCATCTACTCGTATATTAGTATAAACAATCTGAAAATTGACTAGATGCAGTCTCTATAGATCTTCCTGGTCTAAAGCCATGTTGGGATTCAGATTCTTTTTTCAACATAATTTAAAATACGGTCATAAACTATTGTTTTAAAAATTTTAGATAAAACACTTAATAGATGAATTTGCCTATAATTCTCAATACTATCAGTATCTCCTGTTTTAAAAATAGAAATGAGACGTCATTTTTAAGAGCTCTGGAGAGCAACCTTGAAATAAAGACAAACTAATGAGATAAACAACTAATGTATCTATAATATGTGAATTTATGACTATTATTATTTGTATTATTAGGCCATCAGGACCAGAAGATTTTTTGTTTTTAAGATAATTTATGTAATTTGATATAGAGGTAAAAATAATTTATTCAAAAAATAGTATAAACATGTACACGACACATTAGTTTAAGAAAAGTAGTTAACAAATTAGTAATTACTCGGGAATCTCAAAGTTTCCATTTCTCGAACTTTACTCTGAATTTGTTGCTCAATTATGGGTCGGTATCTTTCTCCTTGTCCTAATGCCTCCATTTCGTTTAGCCATTCTTCTCTCTCCCTTATTTCTTGTAAAACTGAAATATATAAAATACTGATATTAATATTATGAGCCACACCTTATGGGGCTATATTGATTTCGTGAGTGCCAGTTTGTAGCTTATCTATTTAGTAGTTAAATTTATATTTTAATACTATCCGTTAATTTTCACCAAATAAATTATGACTGGTCATGTATAATTTACTGAGGCGTTGTTCAAAATAAGAACATTGACGTAATTCATAGATCGAGCTTATATGTTTCATATGTAGTAGAATTATCTATAAAAAAAAAAACGAAAATATTTCAACAGCCATGGATTTAATTTGAAGTTTTAAATATCTTCTGAAACAACATCCAAACAGGCTGTTATGAAATTCACATGTATACTTGATATATTTAGTAGACAAGCCATCAGGACCAAAATTCGCAAGAAATACAAGTGTCAGAGATATTATAACCAAAGTGACTTCTAACATTGTCTACAGCAATTGTAGCAAAATAATTTGCAAAATGCTGCACCTCGAAAGGGTTGTCAGTAATCAACCCAATTATATCCAGTTCAACCTTACCCCGAGATGGATTATTATTTTATAGTTCTACTTTAATGAATCTCCAAACTTCCTTGAGGAATTTGGAGCGTTTAAAATTTTGTTGGAAAAATAAGCACGTTTATCGTTGGTTACATGATTATGTTAGCTGCGTTTCCTTAATTTATAACGATTAGTAAGTTTAGGACTATTATAATGTTGAATGAGCCAATGACACCCAGTTTTTAGAATCAATAGTACAATTACGATTTTTGATAAGCTTAGTTTCAAGAGGAAACGAAGCATCTAATTTATTTTATAAAATTTCCAACAAACGTTTAAAGGCCTCATCGATACTGATCGAGTCCATACTGTATATAAATCTTTCAGTTGGTTTTATTTAAAAGATATTGAAATTTGGGTACATGAATATGCTTATTAATAAATTTGGAATAGGACAATATACATATTTATATTTACACACAATATTTCAGCTGTGTGATTAGTAATGGGAGATGTGACTGTCGGAAGATCTGTGATCTGATCATGTTATCAATCGTGAACATAGATGTCGTCCCATAAATATTACCTACAACGCGTGTAAGTTCTTTAAGGTAAGTACAGATGTTAAATGATTCGAGAATATCAAATAATACTTGTTTATTGGAGGAATTTGAGAGGAAATCAATGTTGAGATCACCAAAAAGAATTATGTGGTCATATTTATCCTTCACAAAATTTAAGCACCGTAGAAGTTGTTATACAGTTCTAGAAAAATTAGCCATCAAATTAAAGTTTTATAAAATCAGACACCTGACTACTAGAGATGGCGTAAACAGCGAATTTTTAATCACAGTGATCACTACGGCGATTGTTCAGCAATCACTGTTCTTTTTAACAGTGATTATATCACTCTTTAGGCCATTCAGCGACTAATGAACAAGTGGGAGCGTGGAGAGCGGTCGTTTGTTCAAAGTTCAAAACGATTTAGAATTTGGTGCTTTCACGATTGTCGTGTCGCAGTCACACGTAACCACACCACACACAGTTTGTCTCTCCGTTCGTCCGTTCTCAATTAACTGTTTTTCTTAGGTCAGTTTTCGTTTTCACTCACAGTTGATAGTCACACATGCATTATATATTATTTAGTAGTAATACGTAATACGTACGTGAATTGCGAACGCAAAGGAATGCGTCTAGTGTAGTTTAAGCTTTGACATTTATGTAAAGATATCAAAATATATTTATAGATTGGGTTATTATAAAACAAATTAAAAAATCTACGTTTAGGCAAAAGAAAACAATATACTATTTAAAATAAAAACAAAAAAAAATCCTCAAAGACACATTTTAAAACAAAAATAAAATTTCTCAAAAACACATTTCAAAACAAAGATAAAATTCCTTAAAAACAGTAAATCAAATTAACCGCCTAGAAAATGACGTCACGACTATTATGATCCGTTCTAGTAATCTATTCATGCGGTAGCTATTTGGCGAATTGACTGCGATATGCGCCGAGCGACAACGTAGAGAGCCGACGGTACGACCAGCGACCTAATAGGATTAGGTCGCTGGGTACGACGCGACCACAGCAGAATTGCCGAGTGCGGCCGAACTGGCGAAAAAGAAAGGAGTGATTTAATCACCGGTTCTTTTTTCGTCAATCACTGTTAGTGATTACTCAGTTAAAAGAACCGGTGATAAGTAGCAGCGATGGTGATCGCTGTCACATCTCTACTGACTACTTCGTCACTAGTTGTTCATTGCTCTGAGATACATAAAACATTCAATTCTCCATTTGATTAAAAACATCAACAACGTTTAAGTTCTTCCTTTTCTATATTAACATGAACCATTTTTATACAAGAGTAAGTGTGTGAGGAGTATAATATTGATGTAAATTATTTGGCAACATCTGTCCGTGATCCAAGAAGAAAGGGATGAATTAATACTTACTTCCTTCTTATTTTTAGTTACCACTGATAGAAATAGTTTAAGAACGATTAACAAATTTATGTTGATCACCTGATATAAACACCGTTTTTAATAAACCTCAACGCAATAAAGTCGATAAATTGTTTTTTTTAATAAAAATTCTATGATGAGAATATTAGATACTTACGTTGATCAAACCTATTTACTTCCTTCTCTGGCTCTTCCTTTTTATCAGTTTTAAATATTTTAGCTTTTGAAACCTTTATATCTTTATTGAATGCCATTTTATTTTGAAGTTTTTCCTTTTCTCTTTCCCTGTCTACCCTCGGTTGTGGATGAAATTTATCTCTTTCATAAACACCTGAGTTCACAATAGTGTCTCGAGATCTTCGTTTTGATGTGCCGGGTCTTATTATAACCTTTGGTATATTTGGATTTGATCTTGTCGACGATGCGTTGCTCAAAGGAGGAAGAGGCTCGCCGTTTCGTAAAAAATAATTGAATTTCTTTTTTTGCATCATAGACATCTTACTTTCTTCCATTAATACTGAAAAGGTAATTGATTAATATCATTTTGCGAGAAGATACGATTTGAAAATTTCTGTAAAGTTCTATTTATATGCAGGTAAGACAAAGTTAAATTTCTTGCTGAAAGAATCTCTCTTTTTAGAACATAGTTATATAAAAAGGAATCAATCCAAAATACGTTATTTACGGAAAAATGACATCTTAATAATTTCTAAATCACAAAGCCGAAATTAAAATTACTTATTTATATACCATGGGCTTAAAGTGACCATTTTTGGGCCGAGCGTGAAAGCGACGATAGCAGAAACTGATAAATTGTTAACTGATGTTCCGAATGACACATAATTAATGGCAAAGGTGAGCAATAAATAGGTTGTATTGATGTAGATATAAGATTGCTAATAAAATATTTTTACGTTGCACTTATTTTCATTATCGTTGGGCATGCTGAAGAGACGAATTGGTAAAATTGTCATTGAATGATGTTAACCATAAAAAACAAATTGTTATTAAAGAATGGAATTCTATTGATTTTGTTGAATTGTATAAGAAATATATAGCTTTACATACAGCTATTACAAAGAAGACTGGCTTTTTTGTTACATGCAGAAATAATAAATGTTCCACTCAACCTGTTGGTAAGAACAGGGGCGTGCGGTGAGTTTTGATACAGAGGAAGCAGTTTGTGATATAGAGTGATGGGTAGCGCGAGGCCCGAGCGATGCGAGGCAAAAATTATTTTAAGAAAAGGGGTGTGGATTCCGTATACTCATTTTAAAGCAAATGTCGAAAGCTGCAAAGTTATGATATCTAGAAAAAAGTACACTTGTAGGACCGCCACTCCTCAATAAACATAAAACATAAAAACACCACAAAAATTAGACAACCACCGATTCCAAAGCCGAAGCTGCACGGGCGAGGGTTACACTTATGAAAAAAACACACAACCATATCCACCGACATTGCCAGCGCCGGTGGCGAGGATTGAACCAGCAGCGAAATAGAGAGTTTGTTCAGTCACACTAGCCATTGTGCACTCTCTAGCCAACTATAAATTGAGCCAGCTAGTTAAGTAGTTAACATGCACATACCTACCTATTTACAATGTAGTTTAATCCGCCTCTCCTTTTTTTGCGATGTCGGAAATAACTTCGTCGTAAAAGTTTGAATTTTGGGACATCTCCTTCACAAAGTCACTTTCTATTGTCAACAGGGACAATTTTGAAAGCCGCTCTTCACTGGTTGAATTTCTTGAAAAAGTTTTTATTCTCGTGTCCGTTTTGATGATTTTGAAAAAAAGGCAGCCATTCCACTAATACTTGAAAAAAAATACTTTTCACTCTTTAAGACACGCTGCAGATTGAGCTAGAACTAAATTTAATCGATGCGCAAAACAATGTACAAATATTGCATTCTGAAAAGTCTCTTTTACTTTGGCCTGCAGGCCCCCCAATTCACCAGCCATTACAGCGGCCCCATCATAACTTTGGGCGATAAGTTCAGCACCACACTGTAGATCATCGACTATCTGACAAACTATAGTATATAAAGCTGCGGCCGTTCATGGCGTTGTTACGTCTAAAAATCCTAAAAAGCGCTCTTGGACTTTCCCATTTGGATTTATGTAGCGTACTACGATTGACAACTGACTAATATTCGTAATATCGGTTGTTTCATCTAACATAACTGCAACAAGAGGAGCTTTTTTTATTTCTTGCTTGATCTTTTCTAAAACAATATTGCTTATCGACTGAATCAAATCATTTTGTATATGATTTGATGTACCGCGAAATATCGTGGAGTGTTCCAGATGGTTACATAAAATTTTACCGTATTTTGCTAATAAATCAACTAAATTGATAAAATTGCCCCTATTAGCAACGCTCCGAGATTCAGTATGACCTCTAAAACTAAGTTCATTTTCGCCGAGAAAACAATCAATGTCAATAAGTCTTTTTAACACTTTCTTTCAACTGCTGATCTAATGAAAGCTCAATTCGTGATTTTCCAAATGTTTATTCTTTTAGCACCGCTCGCAAATGAGTTTCACACTTACCATGCCTTTTTATCACATTGTGAATGTTGTTTAAATCTGAATAGCCGTTTTTATTCCAAACACCTTTTTCATTTGTGAACAGTACACATGGCCAACAAAACAATTTACACAAATTTTCACAACCCCTTAACCACTGATTAGCACTGTACACTTCAATATTAAATTACCTATAGCATGATTTAACTTTCGTTTTTAAGAGTTTTAAATCAGGTGTTGGTTTCCCGTTTCTAATAATATCCAGTTTATCGTGAAACAAATATGTTAAAAATCCCCTTTTCAACAAATTGCACACCACACAAACGCAAATAATATTTTCCACAGTGCTAGGACCAGCTTCCAAATTTAATAAGTAATTCTAAATCTGCTTACACGCGCACTAATATTCAACGTTTTAAAAATCACTTGTCGCCGCACCACAGGTTTAGAAACACCAAAAAAGATTTTACAAATATAGCACAAAAGCTGAGAATAATACTAGGAAGATTAATATTAAGTATAATATTAAAATCGATATTATAATCGAGATTAAAATCTATAAAATAAAACGTATTACGATGCTATACAGCTCAGATATCAAGATTATAAAGTGGGATGGGATGCATTTCAAGAAGTTACTTATATCAGAGACAGTTGTCTCTGCTTACATATATCGAAGTCGCGCGAGTTCGTGTTGGCTCGATTAATCGAGTGCGTCATCGTTACGGTTTTATCATGCAACATTATCTCAGCTGCTGAAAAGCAGGGCCGTGTCTATTGAAATTGGGTAAAAGTAAATTTTAATTATTAATATATATGATAAATAATAATTAGGTTCTAATGTGTTTTTTTTTAATAATCCCAGGGGGAAGCACTGCTTCCCTTGCTTCCATGGACCGACCGCCACTGGGTAAGAATCTGTTCGGAAAATTACAGGAAACAATAGCAATAGTTCCTGAGATGTTCTTCCAAATTTCAACTTGCCGACGCATGTGCAGACATCGGCGTTCTTAGACGGCATGGCGTTCCACGTGGGCCCCTTGCCCGCACCTCAATATTGAAAATTCATTGAATAACAGGAAAAATGAACAACCCTTCACTAGTTACGTCTCGTACAACATTCCGTTTAGTTCAAGGTACTGTTAACATTCCAGGAGAAGTCTGGCAGTTAGGAAATAAGTCAAATTAATAAAAAAATAAATGATGCAATTGTCGAAGAAATCTAGAGTGCTGCCAGTGCAGGAAAATACTGAACCATGGCGACTCGACACGCAGGGGCGGTCATATACCTTCTTCAAGGGGAAGGGGGCGCACTTCAACACTTATAGGTAAAAATGTAATTCAACACTTACTAAACAAATTTAATTCTATTAAATTATACAGGGTGGGTCACTGAAAACGAAACAGGCGTTTTTTTTTCGCATTTAAGCCCATTTTTCCGAAAAACATTTTTGTATTCAAGGAGGACACTTTTATTGGGTATTTTCGATCGTGCCACTTCAACCATTAAGCGGTGGTTGATTACACCCCTAATATTTTAAATTGCAAAAGGGTTAAGTAGCACCCAGTTTTAAATCTCGTTAATTTCTCTTTACAACGATACTTACTTTTTAAATTTGTGCTAATGGTTTACGAGAAATTGCGTTCTAATACTAAAGAATTTAATGAATTACTTCCGGAGTAAATGATCCTTAACGTTTTGGTGTGTTTACTTTGTTTTCTTTTGATCACACTGAAGGTAAAAAACGGCAAAACAGTTAGCTGATATTATTAAAGCAAGACTAGTATGTAACTTTATTGGCAAGCAATTCATCAAATTCTTTAGTATCAGAACGCTGTAAAGAGAATTTAATGAGCTTTGAAACGATGTTCTACTTAACCCCCCCCCCTGCCAATTAAAATTTTAGGTGTGAATTCTACCATACTGCTTCAAGGGTTGAGTAGTGCGATTGAAAATACACAATGAAGTTTGTCCCCCTTGAAAATGAAAAATCGACAGGTCCCAGGGTTTTTCAAAGAAATTTATTTAAATGCAAAGAATGCCTGTTTCGTTTTGTAACTACTTCATTAAATTCTCTAATTTTAGAACACAATTTCTTTCAAATTATTAGTCCTAATTTAAAAACTAAAATTCCGTTGTAAAGAGAATTTAACGAGCTTTAAACAATGTGCTACTTGATCTCTCTTGCAATTTAAAATTTAATGGGAGAATTTCATCACCGCATAATAGAGAGAGACACAATACGTTGAATTTTAGAGTATTAACAGTTTAATTTGCGCTAGAATTGAATAGAGATAGTATTCCATATAACATAAAGAGTTATTCATATTTTTAAATATATTATTTTAATTAATAATTCTCAACGAGGGCCATGCCTCAGAACCGCTCGACAGATTAGTATTAACTAGGTATTAAGCAGCTAACAGGATTTAGCTGACTATGCTTTGAGGTGTTCTAGATTCTCGAAGCTCAGCAGATTACTCTCTGGAAACCCTGTATTGGTAGAGGGGACTTTGATTCCTTTTTTTCATTGAATAAAATCTTGTAGAATAATAATTTGATGTCAAAACATAATCGGCTAAATCCAGTTAGCTAAGTAATACTCTCGAAACGCCATGTTCAGAATTTTGCCACGCTGGCAGCACTGTATGGCAATTTCGTATTTGTATCATTTGTTTTTTCCTTTAATGAGGGTTAACGTTTTCAGACTCACCAGTTGGCGCCACTGGTCGAATAAGGTCGTGTCAAAAGTTATTGTTAGGCGCGGGAAAAGTTTATAGTGTTTTATTATAATTATTTCGTACACCAGCAAATAAAAAAACCTTGTTAATTATGCCTCAGTCTTGTACAGTTCATTTTGTTCGGAAACAAAAGGCGGACATATGCTTCCGAGAGACAAAACTCGCCTAAAACAGTGGTTGATAGAGATAATTCTACTCCTTCGAAACATTCGTGTGCTTGTAAGAAATATTTTAATCCTGACGATTATGCGTTACCAAAGGAGTCTACTACGTAAAATTGTGAGTAATAATCATGTACATTTGTTGTTTTCATCATACTGATTCTTTATATAACCTAACTTTAATGACATAAGACACTTCTGATAAGTACAATAATTTCCCTACTGAGGAAGTAAATTACTATTTTCCCCTTCTGCCATCATTGTGTTAAATAGTTTCCAGTTAATTTTTATAAAAATTACTAAAAACTAGCGTTAAAATGTCATAGTAAACATTAACGTTCAGTGACATTGACCTTTCTGTACACTAGCACCTCTCGTGGTGAATTCAAGCACGTTAACCCTCATTTGATGTATATCATAACTGTCAGCATAGCTACTGCAAATTTATGAAACAGCTGATGTGTTTTGTTAATTTTGACAACTTACTGACGTTTACGAGTAGTTCCAAAATTGATCACGGAGCCAAATTTAAGTTCTTCATTGTGTAAATTTCAAACTGTCAAACTTTACAAAAAATCAAAATTTTCGAAAACCAAAAAAAAAAACGGGGTGATAAATTTTCCTTCTGATTACCAAAAGAATATAGTTTGCAAATATTTTACTAATGTTCTAGAAGTAATCTGGGTCGGCAGCGCATTTTTTTGTAACTTATTTTCTCAATTTTTTTTTCAATTTTTCAAAACTTCCTTCAGTACTGGTAGTCTTGCCTAAAAATATTGCTTGGGTTCCATGCTCCATTACTGAGATATGACATATTCTAAATCCACCAGCCGCCACTGATTAAGTTTAACACAACACAAAAACTGTGGAAGCAAAATTTAAATTTGTTTGTTTGTTATACATTCATAAATTAGATTCCTCCATCTTTATTTCACTTTAAACTTTTTAGACTGCATTTAGAACTGCTTTTACTGTTTTTTTAGTGACAAAATTTAAAGAACTGTCAAAAAAAAGTTAGAAATTTCCTAAAGTGTAAACTGCATTTTCACCAACATTTTATCACCGACCGAAATTACAGAAAAAAAAGTTATTACTGTCAAATATATCACCTGCCAAGTGTCATTTTCACAAATTTCCCAAATAAATAACTTTACATTGATTACAAGCTGATGTAAATTTATCTGTATTTAACAATACTACGTAAATGAAATTAGAAATCTGTATCCAATTTACAGATAATATATATTAGTATTTATTTTGTTATTACTGTTATTCTTTTTAGACGAATCTAAATTGAAAAATTTATCTACCAAATATAAGTTAAGACAATTTTATCAGTCAAGTAAAGCAATAATTCCTAAAATTAACATTTGTAAAACCGAAAGCTTAAATGGGACAATCAATTTAACTTTCTAATAATTAATAATATAATTAGAACCACTTACATTTTAAAAACTGATGTGTTTCTGCGCTATAGTTTGCTTTTGCGGGATGTAGGATTCCCCCACGTGCAACATTGCGGCTGGGCCATTCCATATTTAAATAAATAAAATAATGAGAAATTTAAAAAAACTCGAATAACTCTGTATATTGTATACAGCAAAAAATTAAGTCAATTATTTGTTAGGTTCTTACCATAGCAACATAACTAGGGGTGAATATGCATGTTATACTTTCAGCACAGTTTGTGTTGCGAAGCTAATCAATAAATAACGCTGATAAGTGTTATTTATCAACCATTTCATATTTACTTTCTAAAGTATGATAATTTTCGTGATTTTCTTCCGCATGATATTTTTTTTGAATATCTTAAAAGTACTCATTGGGCGCCAATCAAATATATATACTACCTAACAATTAAAATTAATTATTTTTTGTTCTCGCCTATTTATGTAATTGAATTGCTGTATAGTCTGATTGATAATTTTCGTGATTTTCTTTCGCATGAAATTTTTTATGAATATCTTAAAAGTACTCATTGGGCGCCAACTAAATATGTATACTACACAAGAATTGAGATTAAATATTTTTGATCGCGCCCATTTATGTAATTGAATTGCTATATAGTCTGTTTAATTTATTATTAGTCTATTTTTATGATAAACTGGCTAAAAATATTATGTATTATTTATTATTTTACTATTAATCATTAAATAATTAGTACAAAAATTATTATCTACAAGCTGTTTTAACTCCTTGGTTCTAAATAATAAAAAAAAATTTTGAAGAAATAATGATTTTATTATTTCGGGTAGATACTTATTTAATCTTCCATCTTCCTATTACCATTTCATTTTATTTTTTGGCTTCGGAAGCTAGGTCCAATCAGCCACGACTACAGTTGTAAAACCTTTCCACCAAGTATCCAACTTAAATCTATAAATCGCCGTTCAAATTTTTCTGTTAGTAATATTAAAAAACGAAATACCATATAGACCTAATATATAAAATTACAGACAATACTGATTTAGTTTCATAAAATGAGACCAAATAAAATTTACGAATATTAATAAAAAATGCCCATCAGTATTGCCTATAATTTTATATATTAAATCCATATGGTAATTAAGACGAATTATCAGTAGAAAAATTTTAACAGCTATTTAAAGATTTATGTTGATAATCCTGGCGACGAGGGTGTGCTAATGTATCCTTAAATTATAAAATTAATGGTTTTTAAATGGACAGAAAAACCACATTTTATATACTTTTGAAGTTTTAATAAATATTTACTATACTGTACTACTCTATAATATAAATTAGGTTAAATTGGTATGTGATTGACGCTGCCTGACCTGTACAACTAATATATGCTCCGACATAGTCATATGTTAAACGCTCATGTTTATATGTTCATCCTTATAGAATAATCTATAATCATCCGTGGGATTTACCAATCGGATCCCAAGGATGGCTTTTACAGATATAATATATTGCAAACACCTACTGAAAGTTCTTATTGTTTCTTACCGATGCCGATGATGGACTGAATTATATAAAATCTGCGGGAAGAATTTTGGAGGAAAGATATCAGAATATACTTCATGTAACATGTTTAACACATGGGCTTCATAGGATTGCTGAAGCTATTAGGGGGTGCTACTCTAATGTTGATAATTTGATATCCAGTGTAAAGAAAGTTTTTCTTAAAGCACCAAGTCGTGTACGGTTATTTCATGAAATTCTACCATCATTAGATGTTTTTTTTATTTAGGTACTCTTAAGTACTTCACGGTTTTTTAAAAATGGGTAAGTATAAGTATAATGTTCACCTAATTCTATAAATTTGCCTATTCTTATTGCAATAATTTCAGCAAATTCTGAGCAACATTTTTTTTAATAAAATAACCGGTAGCTGTTCATAACCAGTTGATTTTTTTCTCTCTAAACCTAATACCATTTGTTTAATTTCCTCATCCATTATAGGTTCAAAGATCTTTAATTTGTTTACAGGATTTCAGTAACACACAAGAGGTCGACATATTCAAAAAAAATATCTCCGCAGTTACTGTTATAAATAACAACATTCCACAACCGCTTCCTTGCAATATATTAAGTGTCAAGTTTTTGCTCACTGAGAAACATTTAAAAAGTGTATCTACTTCTAATTTTTTGAACATTTTCACGGTTTTATTTCCTTCCTTGAAGCATTTTTTTCTAGCCGCAATTAAAAGAATGACCACAACAGTTGACCTGCCGTCGAAACAAAGGTCTGAAAACTGAAAATGGATTGAGTTAGATAATTCGGAAGTTATTAGGTTTTGATTAACGGCAACTCTTTTCGGTTTTATTACCAAAACGATTTTATAAGTCAAAAGAAGATAAGATTCCTCAATAACCAAAATATTTAATTCGCAATTTGACCTTTACGCTGAACAGATTTTATTTAGCCATTTAGATATTTTATTTTGTGAGAGTATTTTATTATTTTTAAATGAGACACACAGTATAATGTCTTGAAGTGTTGATGTTATCGAATCATTGAGACAATAATGTTTTATTTAATTTAATAATAGTTTCTTTGTACTATATATCATATTATTACTTAATGAAGGTATTTACTCTTGTGTACCAAGTACGAGTTGGTGATATAATAAGGATATAATACTCCATTCGGCTGTAACTGTTCCAGTTAACTTCCGGCATGAGTTGGAAATGGATATTTATTTGTGCCTGTGTACAATTTGTTTTAGTTTTTTCTTGTGAATATTATAAATGGTAGGTATGTGCTTCTTTGTATGCATATTACATACCCAATTTAAAATGAACTCATTCAAAAATGTCACAAAATACTCAAAATAAAAAAAGAGTAATTTGTAATTTGTTGACTGAGAATTATATTATGTCCAATTTTTACAATTTTACAGAAGAAAATTGTCGATGTGTTCTAATATTTTATGAATTTTTGTTTTATGATTGTAATAAACTATAACTGGTTTAGAATATTCATTATTATATAACATAACTATTACCTATGTTACAAATAAATCTAAAATCAGTTCTTATGGATAAAGAAAAAAATTTCCTTGAATATAGGACATTTAAACCTAATACGTCGACTAGGTAGCCACTGAGTAGGTACAAACACTACAAACAATCAGGGATAAATGTTTTTAATATATTGACACTAAGAGGATTGAATATGAAATGAAATAGTTCAAAAATCTTTATTGATAGAAAAAATTGACAATATGATTCTCAGGCGACGAATTGTTGTTTGATGTCTGATACCACCTCATAACATTACTTTAGAATTAAGTTTAAATAACATTAAAAAAATAACGCTTATAATATTATGTACTGTTTATTGATTGTGAGGAAAATGAAATATTAATGCTTATCTCTGAGGGTTACGGCAAAAAACTACTACGGGCCTAGATTCTGGTAACCATACAAACTCAAAGCAATATTTTGATTTCATAAATGGTATTGGTATGGTATGGTATCAAAGTTTTTCTGTAATACCAAAAAAATATATGTTTCTTCTCTTATTTGATTGTACCTGTTTTTTTAATAAATTAATTTTTATTAAAAATGTTACAGCTGTCGATTGATTAATTGCTAGGATTGTTCTCAATTTAAACAGTTTTAAATTATTTTCTAAACAATTTGTAAAAACAAGTTTACTGGAAATTTCTTTTATACAGGATAATTTAAACTCAGTCACTTTTCCTTGGCACTTTTTTTAAAGACATGGATTTGAATGTTCAGTTAAATCCGTGCAAATTTTATGCGGATTTCATTTAAAATTTGATTTGGAGACAGGTAATAATATAAACTACCCAAAACATTTAAAGAATCACTTTTTCAAAAAGTCATATATCTTTTGGAAAAAAAATGATTCATATCTGATATACATATATTTATAAATTTGTTAATCAAGTTGACTATAGTCATCCTAGCTTATTTTCACATGATTAATTTGTTGCCATTACAAGCAGTATTGTTATATGTAAAGGCGGCCCGTATTAATGCAGTCTAGCGAGCGAAGATATAGGCGGGCGTAGGATATGCGCCGAGAACACACATAAACAGGTTTCCAGCGACCAGTCAAACCCAGATGTCATGTGAATAGAGATTATAATGTTTTCGCAAGTGCAATGTCAAAAGTGAAACGTTTTTTATACCCTTCACTCCCCAGATATATACAAATTTGTTTCCCAATTTCCGGACTATACCGGATCGATTATATACTGTCGTGTTTGTGAAAAACACTTGATAGACTGGAATGCACGTAACTGCAGACAACATATGTTGCAAGTGCAAACCATAAACAAGATCGTACCCAAAAATATCCATACTGGTAATTTATCTACGACTTAATTTACATGATAAGTAGAGCTGTCCGAGGTCATCTGGCCGCCAGAGCCGTCATATGACTCATATGTTTACATCATATCATAATACTTGAATAAGTATGGAAATAAATTTTAACAATAATGTTACATTTTATAAAAATTTGTATAAAACACCCTTTTAAACAGATTTATGAAGTAGTTTGGTTGTCGTCATCACAAAGTGGGGAAGATCTATAGTATAATAGCATCAGGTATGTTTCTACAGCTGTCTCTGTCAGCGATGTTCGCTTTGGTGAAAAAATATCTACGGATGTAATACAGGCATAAGTAAAACAATCTGTGAACTCACTTAACGAAGTTGTAGATGCACCATCACAAATTTGTCTTAATTTGCTAAAATCAGGATCTTTCTGTAATACACTCTCGAATTTTTCACTAACGCGATTATTTTTTGCGTCATTTATAGCCTGTAGCTGTGTTTTTACGTCGTCCACTATTTGCAGCGATTCCACTAACGACAACGAACTATTTTGCAATTTTCCTATTGCGTCGTGTAGTCCCTTATAATTGTTATTAATACTTTTTAAATCTGTTTCAAGGGAAACGCCTTGAAAGCTTGTCTGGCTTTCCCTAATAGCTGCAGCCTCGTTAGGGTTGAACTGTAGTATCACAGCTTTTATTTGTTGAAAATATTCAGCATAATAAAAAGCCGTGGAAATGTTGGTTTAAGAGGGTCCAATACACGTACTATAATATTTAAAATAGATTTTTTTTTACAATCTGTCGTCTCGTCAATACATAACCAGAGCCGTGTATTTTTTAATCCACATTTAATCCTATTTACAATGTCTTCACGAACAGCTGGAATATATCTACATAACGATGTACGACTTGGTAAGTTCACCTGGGGATTGTATTTATTCCAAAACTCCCGAAATGGTTGTTTATCCAGTATGTGTAGCGGAATATTACAGGCTATTAACATTAACAATAAATCAAACATAAACTGAGTTGTCAAAGGCATGCCATTTTTTTATTTTGATGTTGCACGGTATTGATATGACGACGACAATCTGTTTTGTGCCAGCACATTAAGTCTTGATTGCAAACTTTACAAATTATTTTGCATAAATTTATTCACTGTGTCCGCGTACGGTCGTTTTTTACCCTTTGGCACGTTTGACATTATGTATAATTTATAGGTACAACCTCACGCATTAACCTTTCAAATAAAACTGCAGCGTAAATCACTTCTAAATCGGCACGTGTGACGACAGCGCAAGACCGTGGCTGTACTCCAGGCACATCGGACAGCTCTAATGATAAGTGTGGAATACCTCAGTGGGTAATAGATAAAGAACACTTTCGTTTATTCTAGAAAAAATATTGTTATGTATTTGATTTCCACACAAACACCTATACTCGTAGATTCGTTAACTGAAAGTCCAGGTAACACCTACTCACTACTTTATTTACTAATTAACAATTAACAACAACATATTAATTACTGTCTTAACTATAATCACACTTGAACATTTATAAGTCTCTTTTTTATTTCTTCTTTACTCGTTCACGTTCAACTTAAGACTAATACTCGGCCCACCGTGCGTCTTATTTATACATCCATTCACGCAGTCTAGAGCATTCCAGAATATTCCCGGCCATTCGCGTATAATTCCACTCTAATCTAACCAGTCTACACAGTCCAGTGGCGTAACACTGCCCCCTCCTTAAGCCTGAACGTCCCGATCAGGCAATTCATTGTTCCCTGCATACTTGGCTAGTCTCTCTATATGCACCACCTTCATCTTGGATTTTGGACTTTGCTGAATTCTATATACAACGTGGTTTAGTCGGGTGTCGGGTGACGACAGTATATGGCCCTTCCCAGGGCGGGTGAACTTTCGGGAACCTGCCTTTCTTTCGTTGCGGGTTATATAGTCAAACCAACTCTCCCACCTGATATCCTCCTGAATTAATCTTAAGATCATAACGAGCCTTCATACGGCCACTTATTCGCTCAAAAGGAGCCCTGGCGTTATATTGCTTATTTCTTATTTGTGGCCCCATTCTTGCCGCACAAACTTCACATTCCTTTGAATTGTTACTCAAGTACTTGTATGTCCCCAATTCCGACAAATGCAACAAAATGGAAAGAGATTATTTGACCATTGCACAACAGAAAACAGTTAAAGATTTTCGCTGTTTAACTGCTTATACATGATTGAATAAATTTTTATAGTGGCAAATATTTACGTATCTGAGTACTGTAATTGTCCTACTAGCATTTCCATATAACTTGGTTTGATTCCAGGAAAGTTGCTTTTTTTATTTTTGACCAAAATTAATCGTTTTTGAATGATGAACAAGTTCGAGTGCTGAAAAGGCCCAATACATACTGATTTAGACAAAAATACCATAATTTTAGAAAAACCTATTCAATTTTAACTTATGATCATCTAATTTTTTTGGGTAGTGTATAAGAATATGTAGAAACAGATGGTACTTATTGGATTTCTTATAAATAGATATTAACTCCTTAAAATTAAGGAAGAATTCGCGCAATTTTACGAATAAAATGCCTTCTCATTCTGACAAATTAGTAATCCATTATTAAATATGTTGCATGTCGTTTGCATTAATCACGTTACAAAGTATTCAATGTTTCTGTAAAAGGAATCCATTAATAAATTTCAGGAATCCATTATCAAATAAAGGAAAAAATCACATAGCAGCTTTAATTTTGGCAAGAGGTGGTTCCAAAGGAATTAAATTAAAAAATATTGCCAAAATTGGTGACCGTACACTTCTTCAAATATCTATAAGAGCATTGAAAGAAGTAAAAGATTTATCGTCAATATGGGTTTCAACTGATCACCCTCTAATTGCTGAGGAAGCAAATAAAGGTTAGTAAATTTTACATGCGTTGTATTATAGGTAATGGCCTTGTATTCAATGTTGTAACACTGAATTTTTTGCATTTTTCTAGTTTGTGATTTCATTTAATTATGAACATTAGAGATCGTGCAAAAAATAAATATAAAAAAGCAGGGTTACACTATAAACAATGGCTCAATTTGGCATCAGAGTCCGTAAAGAATAAAAAGCATATTTAAATTTTGTTTCCTTTGATATTAATAAGAATAAAATAGATCTGTCTCAAAGAATTAAATATCATATCAATAAGGCTTCTGAGATTCCCTCTAATTTGTCATAACCCAACTCTGTTAATAATTGTAGTATTTTATTTGCACCGATGGTCAGTTCACTTGATCACATTTGATCTGGTTAGAAGTGACCTGCACGAGTTGCAAATAAAACGTGCAGCAGCCTCGATGTCGGGTACGCATGCGTATTTAAGAGGCACGCGTTTATTTTATATGTTTATGTTACATCGGATTTATGTAGGTTCTTATAAAAAACATGAAAAAAATGGAAACAGATGATCCAGAAACCAACTTGACATTTTCATTTTTCCTTTCCTAAGACCTCGATTATTTTTATGTTATGAAATGCAGAAATTGGAAAAACGATATTTTTTTATGAAAAATATGCAAATTTATTGTTGTGACATGCAACCGTTTGTCGCTTTTCTTACCCCCACTACATTACTGATCTAAAGATTACATGTGATTCTTTCATCCGGGGTGGAGCAGCATCGGCAAGGGGGGGAACTAACTTGGTCACTTTTGATTTCAGATCAGTTGTAAATGAAACATGTAAATAACTGACCTAATTGATCTAGATCAGAAGTGACCTGATCCACAGTGCAAATAAAATACTACTAAAACGTGCAGCAGCCTCGGATGTCGGACGCCCATGCGTATTTGAGAGGCACACGTTTATTTTATACGTTTATATTACATCGGATTTACGTAGGTTCTTATAAAAAATCCTGAAGAAAATGGAAACAGATGATCCAGAAACCAACTTGACATTTTCCTTCCATAAGACCTCCATTATTTTTATGTTGTGAAATATAGTAATTGCAAAAATGATATTTTTTTATGAAAAATATGCAAATTTATTGTTGTGACATGCAAAACATGATTATACAGTCAACCGTTTGCCGCTTTTCTTACCCCCACTACATTACTGATCTAAAGATCATATGTGACTCTTTCATCCGGGGTGGAGCAGCATCGGTAAGGGGGGAACTGGCTTGGTCACTTTTGATTTCAGATCAGTTGTAAATGAAACATGTAAATAACTGACCTAATTGATCTAGATCAGAAGTGACCTGATCCACAGTGCAAATAAAATACTACTAAAACGTGCAGCAGCCTCTGATGTCGGACGCCCATGCGTATTTGAGAGGCACACGTTTATTTTATACGTTTATATTACATCGGATTTACGTAGGTTCTTATAAAAAATCCTGAAGAAAATGGAAACAGATGATCCAGAAACCAACTTGACATTTTCCTTCCCTAAGACCTCCATTATTTTTATGTTGTGAAATATAGTAATTGCAAAAATGATATTTTTTTATGAAAAATATGCAAATTTATTGTTGTGACATGCAAAACATGATTATACAGTCAACCGTTTGCCGCTTTTCTTACCCAACTACATTACTGATCTAAAGATCACATGATTCTTTCATCCGAGGTGGAGCCGAGGTCCGTAAGTAGTTTTACGGACCTTGGGGTGGAGCAGCATCAGTAAGAGGGGAACTGACTTGATCACTTTTGATTTTAGATCAGTTGTAAATAAATAAAACATGTAAATAGCTGACCTAATTGATCTAGATCAGAAGTGACCTGATCCACAGTGCAAATAAAATACTACTATTATCTTTATATCATCGGCTCGGTGGAGTACTTGACAAGTCTGACTAGATAATTATTCTCCATCGTCCTCCGGGTTCGAATCCTGCTACCGGCACTGGCAATGTCGGTGGGAATGGTTGTGTGTCTGCGTTTTTTCGTAAGTGTAACCCTTGGCTTTGGATTCGGGGGTTGTCTAATTTCTGTAGTGTTTTTTTATATGTTATATCAGTAGCGCAATAGTTTAACGAGGATTTTTCTGAATTGAAAGAATAATATTCTGCTAATATCTATCATTATTTTAGCACTATAGCAGAAGATATTATTACTTCACTTCCAATCAGTGATATAAATATAAATGACATAATGGGTAAAATTTCTGTCGTAGCTGATTCCTTCTTTCTCAAGCCAGTTTCCACATATGAAGTACTCGATGCAGTGAATGCTTTAAGAAATTCCCCTTGTACTGATGTTTATGATCTAAATAGTGAGATAATTAAAAAAAACTATTGATATAATTTTGTATCCTCTTACCGCATTATTAGATAGATGCTTTGAGGAAGCATTTTTTCCAGACGCCTTTAAAATAACTAAGGTTATTCCGCTTTTTTAAAAAGGGTGACAAGACATTAGTGGACAATTACCGTCCGATTTCGATTATTCCCATTTTTGGGAAATTAGTTGAAATTCTCTTAAAATGGGCACTGTCTCAGCACCTTGAACGTAATTCAATAATTTCACCTAGCCAATTTGGCTTTCGTTTCAAATTTTCTACAACGCAAGCTGTACAGCGAGTTGTGGGTGACATAATTCGAAATTTTGAGGAGGAAGAACACACAGGAATCGCTTTGTGTGATCTCTCTAAAGCTTTTGACTGTATTCCTCATGACCTGCTGCTAAGAAAATTATCGTATTATAGTATAAGAGGTTTGCCTCTACTTCTTTTTCCATCTTATCTTAGAAATAGGAAGCAATATGTCAGTATTAACAACATAAATTCAGACTTCAGCGATGTTAAACATGGCGTGCCTCAAGGATCTGTGTTGGGACCAGTTCTATTTATATTATTTATATAAACGATATTTACTTTTTTTCTCCAGCCGTATAAATGTGTCCTTTTTGCCGATGAAACAACTTTAATTGCTTCAAATAAAGACTGTTCAAATTTTCTCGATAGTTTAAATCAAATTGAAAAAAATGCTAACAAATGGTTTACTACAAATAAACTTAAACTAAACGGTGATAAATCACAGAAACTTGTTGTATCTTCGAATCATAACATCACTAAGGGAGAAAGCGTTAAATTGTTGGGGGTTATATTAGATGACAATTTAAATTGGAATAGTCATGTTGACTATTTGGGGAAAACACTTACAAGTGTAATTTTCTTATTACGCAAATTGAAGTTGGTATTGGGTTTCAACACACTACTTTCTGCATATTTTGCATTGTTTCATTCGCGTATTTCTTATGCAGTAACCTTATGGGGTAATTCAAGTCATGCCATAAGAATTTTTCGTCTTCAAAAGAGAGCTGTCAGAGTAATCAGTGGAATTAATAATAATAAGGAACACTGTCAACCACTATTCTTAAAATTCGGTATAATGCCTTTACCATCTTTACATATATACTTCTCTCTAATTGAAATACATAAAAACGTCACTAGTGTTGCTACCCACTCTGATTTACACAACTATAGTACAAGATCTGCAAATTTACTAAGGATACCTCGTTTTAGGCTGAAAAAGTCTGAAAGTAATTCATTAAATTTTAATTTGTATAATAAACTTACCCCTGAAGTAAAGTCACTAAATTTAAATCGTTTTAAAAACAATGTTAGACGTATTATATTAAAACATTGTTTTTATTCAATTGAAGATTATTTACGGGCATCACTCTAATAAACAAGAAATTGATAAATAATAATAGATGATAAAATATTACCCATTTAAAATCGCATTGTATTTATTATATTGATGTGGAGCAGAACTACCCGATATTTAGTTTAAATTTGTTAATTAGTTTAATTTTGTTTTATGTGTGTTCATAGGTGTATGTATGTGTGTATATATGTATACGTGTGTGTATATGTGTGTATATAGTATGTATGTATGTATGTATGTATGTATGTATGTATGTATGTATGTATGTATGTATGTATGTATGTATGTATGTATGTATGTATGTATGTATGTATGTATGTATGTATGTATGTATGTATGTATGTATGTATGTATGTATGTATGTATGTATGTATGTATGTGTGTGTGTATGTATATGTGAGTATATGTTGAATGCATAGGTGTATATGTGTATGTATGTGCATGTGTGTATGTATGTGCATATGTGTATGTATGTTTGTATATACACTGGTTTGTCATATATGTGTTTTTATTTATACGGATATACAATGTACATTATAGCTTATGTACTTGCATTTGTGCTTTGTATATTTATGTTTATATATATCAACCCTGATGATCTTAAAAAAAAAATTTTTTTTAACTATAAGATTTTGTGCTCTGACTTGCTACAAATGTACAAACCTGTATATAATGTGGTTAAATAAACGATATCTATCTATCTATCTATCTATGTTTATACCAAATGTCTCAGGTACATATGGATTTTCCTTAGAACTGCTAAAGCTATATATGCTATTTTGTTTCCACTGTAACATAATAAATTTGTGCCTTGAGGTTATTTCCCTGCCTCCTGGAAAATATGTCTACTACAAAAAATTTCTGATCCTAAGACTGATTCTGATCTGTGTCCCATCAAACTGTTGCCAATTCTTTCTAAAATTCTAGAACCAATTGTTTATCGATAAATTTATGAATTTGTAAATATGAATTTAATTCTACTTCCCAATCAATCCGGATTTCGAAAAGGACATGGTACCGTATCAACAATAATCAAGATTTGTAATGATTATCTTAAAAGCTAGAGATCGTAATGAACTTACACTTCTGAATTTTTCAAAGGCATTTGATGCCATCTACCACGAACTAATTTGTTGTAAGTTAAAATCTCTTGTATCTGATATCATTGTTTCATCTTTTAAGTCATTTTTAAATAACACCAAGAAGTTAACAACAATTGGCGTGACTCCAAAGTGCATCGTAATCGTGTGTCTCAAGGATCCATAAAAATAAATAATTTTACTTTGCCGATTTATACTTCAGGCAAAAGTTTGGGAGTAATATTAAATAGTATGTAATGAAAATGTAATGTATCAAAAATCGTAGAAGATTGTATTTTCCCACTAGCTTTTATAGAAATGTCAATATCAGAGCACCTCTATATCTTTACAGAGAAATCAAATTTTGTGGTAGTTTGCAGTGTTCGCAATCCGTAACAATGAAGCTGATGATTATTACTATTTTTACCTTCAAACATCTTATAACAAAATGCTTCTTAAAAAACAGTAAAATATATCGAGTTAAACGTAAAAAATGTATATTTGCATATGTGTTATTGTTATGCATGTGTATATGTATGCAGTATCAAATGTATACCCTTTTTTGAGTAATAGTTTATGTTCAGTATTATATTCTGTTAAATTTTTTCTTAGTTTTTTAGTTTAGATTAGATCTATTAAAGTTACTGTATTTTGATATAAGCAGCGTTTACTTAAGTTAAGTTTAAAAGTAATCTTGTGCTTACTATACTTCGTCTAATAACGTAATTTTATTATTATTATTATTGTTATTATGTACAGACGTTTACTTTCTGTGGAAACTTCATTTTGTTAGTTTGATCGTCAGTGTTAGTGATCTATCGACCAATTACATTTCCGTTTCTATTTTTAGAAAATGTTAATATTCACTGGAGGACTTCGGAATCAGCAACTGACTTTGCGCCTTCAATATTTGCAGTCCAAGAATTTTTAAAAAACCACCTTTATGTTGACATCGTTTGCCTTGTTCAATGTACATCTCCCTTTATAAAGGCGAGTTACGTTGAAACAGCTGTTAAGTGGATGAATTATAAAGAGGAATGTGTTTTTTCAGTGTCTAGGTAAATATAAAATGTTTTTGATTTTTTTCTTATAAGCGTAAGAGTTTTTTAGATCGTACAAATTGAGATGGCAAGAAGAAGATAATAAATTAGTGCCTATCAATTTTAATCCAAGGAAAAGACCAAGGAGACAAGATATTCGTGGAGAGTTAATTGAAAATGGTATGTTTTATGCTTCTACGAGAAAATTAATACAAGCTGGAACTTTTCAATCAAAGAGGTATGCATGCTTTAATCTATATCATGTTTATCATTGGTAAAAGTAACACTGGCGGTTCTTTTATAGGGTAATTTGGTCAATGACCTCCCACATACAAATAAAAAAAATAGAGCTATTTTCTGAAGTTTAAAAATATATAATATATATTTAATATTCTTAAAAAATATATTAAGTTTCTAGTTTATTCTATGCACAATACTATTCAAATATCTAGATCGCAGGATTTCGTATCCCCCCCGAGCACCGAGCCTCTACATTCATATTCATTACATTATTCATTTATAGACTTTAAAAAATCTTGGGTCAATCCACAACTTGTCATCAAAGCTAGCTACGGACCGAATTTACAACGAATTAAAGTGAAATAGACTTATGCGCGAATCGTTAGAAAGCAAAAGAAACAGAAAACACTGGCGGGGACAATGCCCCTGACACATTTTACGGAAACGGTAACGCACGAATTTCTCAGTAGAGCAGTCTTAATGTTGACTAGGTACGCGTTGGTGGGTAAATTCTGTCGCGTTGTTTTTAATGTTTTTATTTGTGAACATTTTATTAGTAAATCTCTACTTGTCGTGAAATTAAGTAAAACAGTGTTTTTGGTGTTTACTGTTAAATATGAGTGTTGTACAAAATATATTAAAACTGAAAGATGGACATAAGTTGGGTTATGAATAAAGTACAAGTAGTTTTTGTGTTTAGATACGTTTTAGACGGTGTTGTATGTGAGAGATTTTGGAAATTTATTCAGCCTCAAGGAACGACATCGCAGCATTTGACAGATGTAATTTTAAAAGAGTTAGAATGTCTGAAAATTAATGAAAGTCCTGAAAAATTGATTGCACAAAGTTACGATGGAGCATCAGTAATGAGTGGTGCTTTTGGAGGTGTACAAGCCAAAATTAAAAAAAAGTTATCCTTCAGCAAATTTTATTCATTGTTACGTTCATCAACTAAATTTAATTTTAGAAAAAGCATCAAGTCAGGATAAAAGCATAAAAATTTTTTTTGCTAATTTACATAGCTTTTCTTCATTCTTTGGAAAATCGCCAAAAGGAACAGCCGTGTTAGATCATGTTGTTAAGGTGAGATTACCTAAAGCGGTTCCAACACGATGGAATTTTAATACAAAGTGCATAGAGACTGTTTATACCTATCGAACAGAATTATTAGATTGTTTAGAAAAAATCATTGATAATGAATCAGAAAATAACACCAAGCTATTGGTTTAAAAAACTACCTACAAAATGAACATTTTCTGTACTGGTTAAATTTTTTTCATTTAGTTATGCCTCATTGTGATATATTGTTCAATCAATTACAAAAATGTAATATCGATGTCATAACAATAAATAAGTGTATTGGCGTGTTTAATTGTAAAATTGAAGACATCAGAAATAAAATTTTGAATAACTATTTGGAGGAGACATCCATGCAGTCTGCCCAGAGATGTAAAACGGAAGAATCAAAAAAGGAGAATTTCATTAGAAGTTTGTGATATAATTACATCTGATTGTGAGATCAAAAACAGGTTTGGCTTCAGTAATCATTTAGCAGTGTCTCAGTTATTTCACGCACATTCGATTTAAAGATTATAAAAAAAGCTTTCCTCAAGATATGTTTAAATTAGTTAAAACGGAGTATCCAGTCATAAATCATTTGAAACTTAAAACTGAATTAGAAGTATTATATAGCCGAGAAGATTTTTCCAATAGTGAAGGTGCAGTTGCTTTGTTACAGCTCTTTATTAACAATAACTTGTGCAATACTTTTTCTGAAAGTGTCAAACTGTTAAAAATCTTGTGTACTCTCCCTATGACTACCGTCGAAAATGAACGTTGTTTTTCCACCTTAAAAAAGAATAAATACATTTTTAAGAAATACCATGGGTCAGGAAAGGTTATCTTCTTTAGCTATGCTTACCATAGAAAGAGCATTAATAAAGAAGATAAAAGACTTTAATCAAAAAGTAATTGACCACTTTGCATCTCAAAAAGACCGGAGGATCGACTTGGAATTTAAATCACTTTAAAAGGTAGGTAATACAGTAAACTTTTCGAATTGACCTCCCTATCTCTTGAACCACGAACCGCCACTGAAAGGTCGCCTAATTGTGATGCAAACGACATTTAAACGTTTCTGAGATTTGCTATTATCGTGAATTTACATATGAAATTTAAATATGAAACACACCGTGTGGTTAGAACAACTTTTCTAGTTAGGCAAGTACAACACAAAGTTCTTTAAATAATCCAGTCAGTGGAGACAAAAAAAGCCCTTGCTTTACAAACAGTGGAGTAGAAACCGTTTTGATATATGTTGTGTTTAAGTCGGGACCCTGATGAAAAATCTAAGTTTTCAACCTTGGGGGGAGTGGGTGTAGGAGCGAGCCGCCATCTTGAATGAAAGATGCAAAAAATTGGTTTTTTTTTCAAAATAACTCCGCAACGGTTGATCCAACAACAAAGACAAAATTTCTTACATAACTTTGTTTTGCCTCACTTGTAACATTAAAATCGTAAGTTTGCAGAGGAAGAAGTTTTTTTTTATTACAATGGTGATAATGCCTTACAGTCTTGATAAAATCCGTAAAACTAAAAATGTTTTCGATTCTGGCATGGTATATTCAAATAAAGGGAAAATATTAATTTTAATTTATTTTATTGTATAGAAATTATAATAACAGAACTATCACATAAGGTCGAGAATATGAAAGATTTTTTAAAATAGCTACGTAAACAAATACTATTATTATCAAAAAATATTACAGAATTTTTAAGTAGTGAACAATACATATATATACCAAGAGAATTAGCCATAAAATGAATTCCCATTCGCACATATTTATATATTGTGTCTATTCCTGTAAACTTGTAAATGAATATTAACAGGACTAAAAAAGCAGATTTAAATAAAAATGTGTCAAAAAGATCAACACCTGAAGGAAATAAATATAATTAAAATTGTATTAGAGCATTTTGGAAATTAATCTTTTTCTGTTGCTCAAACTACATAAAATCGCATATTTTTAGCAAAATGCAAGAAATAAAATATAGGAGACATATCAACGATCCTAGCTAGGCACTGTGGCAACGCAGAGAGGGAATAAATATCGCTAGTGTGGGACAGAGACAAGCCAAAACGCTTTACATTGAAAGGTTTAGACCATTGCGCATCTAAGTTCAAGTGCCAAGCCACGATACAGTGGTGCCAAGCTAGAATAGTTTAATAGTACACTGAAATAATAGGGCTCCGAAAGATAATAAGACCCCATGTTAATAAAGGAATTAATACTTGTAATTATACTGTCATTAGTGAATGAATACCTAAGAACTATTTTTTATATTATGCTTATATATTTCTTATTTTAAAAAAATAATTTCTGTGTTATGGTTGATATAAACGGATGTGTCAGACGTTAAGGCATATAATTTTTTATTCTACTTAAACAAAAATATACAAAATCATCCAAAATCGGCCCTTAAACATACCAGAATACAAGATTAAATAAATATTAAACTTTGACAACGGCCTTTCCAAAGTTACCGCCTTTCAACATGTCAGTAAATGCATTAAACATGTTTTCAAAGCCGTCAGTAACTGTTTCACGATATTTTAATTTCCCTTCTTGAATCCATTTTTTATTTTGCTCTATACCCTCAAACCATCGATCTTGCCACCTATGGACAATAAAACCTTCCATCCTTAACTGGTTAAATACTACAGGATACTGAACTATGGTAGCTGAAATAAAAAAAAATGATAAATTTAAAGCTAACACGATATATCCTGCCTTTAATACATTTTTTTATAATATAGTCCAGACTTCTTAATTTAATCAGCTGTCCGGACAAATTGTAGAAATGATCTGGTGAAAGAATTTGTAAATCTTATAAGTCGTTCTTGAATTATGACCTACACACACAAACAGACAAACATAATTCTTTCTGAATCAAACATCCAAGACATCCAGTATAGTGATAAATAGGTAGAAGCAGCATTTTGAGTGACAGTAACACTTCATAATAATAATAACACCATACCATTTGTTGGTCTTCCGAACTTTCGGGAAAGAACAATGTATCTGCAATTAATTTGCTTGCCGTTCCCGTAGATCAGCTGCGCCAATTATACAAAAATGCCGCGATTTCACAAAATTATTCATCCTAGATCGTCCGTTCCTCGTGTGTACCTCCTACGGAGGATCCAGAATTGTTCATCCTGGCTTGTGTGTATGGTAGAGTAGTACTGAGTATGGCATATAACATCCTCAGGAGATCGAATCCTTTCTTGTGGTTCGTATACCATTATGAAACTGTAGAAGTTGACGCAGGATTGTTCTAGGTAGCAAAAAAAGCCTCAGATGAACTCAGTTTCTTTTTCGACAACAGGCGAAGACGCAAGCGAGATGCTGACCTTTGGTCAGTCACTGAGCTTGAGCCAAATCGCCTGAGAGCTCGAATCATAACTGCCGAATAGGGAAATCTTTTTCGGCTGTATGTCAATAAAGCTCAGCATGGTGTGTTCTATAAGATCCATAAGGTCATAGAAACACTGGGTTTATAGACTAGGCTGACATTCGCCTTTTTAAAGTCAGCCGGGCTTAAGTCAGAGACTGAGGAATGCATTGCGCCCGTTATCAGTAGCGGTAGAGCATAACAAACCGCCATAATAAACAGCTGATTGATGATATATGTTATTAAAAATTGGTAACAAAATATCGGTTCCTATTGTCTAAAATGTTACTTGGTATGTACTAGAACACGCAGAAGTTAATTTTTAATAGAGATTCATAAATCTCAATATCACTAAAAATGATGATACGTGGTAATGCCACTAGGTCATCGAGTTGTTGGAGCAGCGGTTACGGTGGTGGTGATGCTTGCGCCACCAGCTGCCTGTGTTGGCCGTGGGAAGTCTATAGTTTCTATCTTCTTTTCGTACTTCCCCTGTAAAGGTTATTGAAAGGCAGACGAGGGCGCTCCCAAGAGATATACCTGGAGGAGGTACTCGAGAGGGCGCTATTCCCTCAGAGTACAGAAGAGAGTCAGTGAATAGAGACGGGGTGGCGCTGATACCCCCAGAATCCCTAGAATTGGGTATAATTAAGTGTGCGAGGGCGCTTATGCCTTCGGAATGTGAAATAGTGCGTTTACAGATCCTAAGAAGGACGCTAATACCCTTGTAACTTATGGCAGAGTGAGACTTGAATAAAGTTCTACAATACTATTGGATTCTGCAAGGCAGAATGTCTATTGTCTATGCTTGCACAAAATTCAAAAGTACACTAAAATGTTCAACCCAGGCCGAGCGACGACCAAAGCTAGCATGAGATTCGAATGTATACTAAAAGGGGCTTGGCTCACCGAGATGCGGCAAGTCAGATTGTCTATGGTATATGCTTACACAAATTCAAAAGTATGCTAAAATGTTGGCTTGGCACGAAATTCGAAAGTATACTGAAAGTGCCCGGCTCACCTGGCTCCTCCTGTGTCCGGCATCGGCTTCATTTCGCAAGTTGCAGCTGCACTGGGGAAGCATGTTTACGCACAGAACAGAAAGGAAAGCACAATGTTCACTTATGGTCTGTATTACTGACACAAAACAAAAAGAAAGAAACCTTTCATCGGCTGTCAGAGCTTGTAAGGAAAAAATGGCAAAGTGGCTGCTCTTACTGAAAAATTCCTGTGTGGTCGTTGACAAACACAAAGAATACACCATTAAAGGAGGACGGAAAACGGATCGAATATCACGAGCTCCAAGTGCTGTACCCAGGCTAATTGCTCAAGATGGTCGTTCTAATAATCGGTGTATTAGGAGGAATAAAACCTGCATTGTCCTTGGAGCATACCAGCCTGCCAAAAATCAGTTCTGTAGGACAAATGCGGAAGGCGATTATTCTAGCTTCTCTCCATGTGCTTGGGACATATGAATCTGGAATCTACAGCCACTAACCCTGAAACATGTGGGGAGTGGCTGTAGTTAATTTGCTTGCGCGACTCCCGTGAGGTCGGAGGTCACGGGAGGACTGTCCAGCATGGGTGAAACCAAGAATTATATATATTGTTACGTGTTTGCTATCCCCACAAACACCTATACTCGTAGATTCGTTAATTGAAAGTCCAGGTAACACTTAATCACTACTTTATTTACTAATTAACAATTAACAACAATAGATTAATCACTTTCCTAATTATAATCACAACTGAACACTTATAAGTCTCTTTCGTATTTCTCCTTTACTCGTTCACGTTCGACTTCAGACTAAATCTCGGCCCACCGTGCGTCTTATTTATACATCCATTCTCCCGGTCTAGAGCACTCCAGAATATTCCCGGCCGTTCGTGTACAATTCCAGCCTAATCTAACAAGTCTGCACAGTCCAGTGGCGTAACACTGCCCCCTCCTTAAGCCTGAACGTCCCGATCAGGCAATTCATTATTCCCTGCATACTTGGCTAGTCTCTCTATGTGCACCACCTTCATCTTGGATTTTGGACTTTGCTGAATTCTATATACAACGTCGTTTAGTCTGGTGACCACAGTGTAAGGACCTTCCCAGGGCGGGTGAAGCTTCGGGGACCTGCCTTTCTTTCGTTGTGGGTTATATAGCCAAACCAAATCTCCAGCCTGGAACCCTCCTGAATTCGCCTTAAGATCATAACGAGCCTTCATGCGATCACTTGCTATGGCAATTCGGTCTCGTACCAGCTCATGAATGCTCCTTAGCCGTTCACCAACTTCATCGGCGTAGTCATTTACGGAAAGTCGCTCCTCTTCCGGTGTGCCAAACACCAAGTCACATGGCAGTCTAATCTCACGTCCAAACATCACGCGAGCCGGTGTCTGTTTTGTTGTTTCATGAATGGAGGCCCTGTATGCCATAAGGAAAAGAGGTAAGTGACGGTCCCAATCTCTCTGATGTTTCTCAACCACTTTGGATAGGTGCTCCTTCATGGTTTTATTATATCTCTCCACCATTCCGTCTGATTGTGGATGTAGGGCTGTTGTTCTTGTCTTATGAATTCCCAGTAGGCGACACATCTTCTGAAACACCTCTGATTCAAAGTTTCTTCCTTGATCCGAATGCAATTCTAGGGGCACGCCAAATCGACATACTAGATTATCTACCAGAGCTTGAGCGACAGTGGCTGCTTCTTGGTTGGGTAATGCATAAGCTTCAGGCCACTTACTGAAATAGTCCATGGCAACTAAGATGTATTTGTTCCCATCATCTGTCACGGGGAATGGACCAGCTACGTCGATCGCAATTCGCTCAAAAGGAGCCCCTACGTTATATTGTTTCATTTGGCCCTTACTTCTTGTCCGTGGTCCCTTACTTGCCGCACAAACTTCACATTTGCGGCACCAAGCTTCCACATCTTGGCGGCTGTTCACCCAGTAGAATCGTTCGCGTACTTTAGTGAGAGTTTTGTTGATGCCAAAATGTCCGCCAGATGTTCCATTATGCACTTCCTGGAGTACTTTTGGTATGCGACACCTGGGAATTACCAATCTCAAAGTAATTTTCTTCCCGTCTGGACTTTCCCAAGCTCTTTTCAACAGTCCATCCTCTACTCTAAGGGAATCCCATTGTGCCCACAAAGCCTTCAGTCCCACTGCCTTGTCTGAAATGTCCTTCCAGCCTGGTCGGGCTCCTCTTTCTTTCCATTCCAGAATAAGACCAGTTTCTTGATCTTTTAACTGCTCTTCTCTTAATGTCTCTCTTGTCCAGTCGTCAGGAACATCAATTTTAACGGTGTTCACAATTATTATCCCTTGTTGTTTTTCTACCCGGTGACAGTGCTTGCAGTCTTCCCGACAGAGTCTTCTGGAGAGAGCGTCTGCATTTTTATGGGATTTTCCAGGACGATGTTCGATTTTAAAATCGTACTGCTGCAGTTTTTCTATCCAGCGAGCTAGTTGGCCTTCCGGAGTCTTCAATTGCAATAACCACTTTAATGCAGCATGGTCGGTCCGAACCTTAAAGTGTTGTCCATATAGGTACTTGTGAAAATGGTCTATGGACTTGACAATGGCCAATAGTTCCTTCCGTGTCACACAATAGTTACGTTCTGGCTTCGACAACGTCTTGCTGAAGTACTCAATTACTTTTTCCTGTCCATTTTGAATTTGGGAAAGAACACATCCAAGTCCAGAATTACTGGCATCCGTGTCTAATATGTACAGACCTTTCCGTTCTGGGTATGATAGAACCGGACTCGAACACAGTGCTGATTTTAGTGTTCTGAACGATGTTTCACACTCTTGTGTCCATTGGTACTGAACCTTCTCTTCTGTAAGCCGGTGTAGTGGCTTCGCAATATCGGCAAATCGTTCCACAAATCGTCTGTAGTAAGTGCATAGGCCAAGGAAGCTTCGTACTTCGTGAACATTTGAAGGCCTCGGCCAATCTCGTACTGAGGAAATCTTGTCTGGGTATGTTCTTATCCCCTCCGAAGACACGACATGTCCTAGGAATTTTACCTCTTTCTGGAACATTAGGCACTTTTTGGGATTCAATTTCAGGTGTGCATTTTTAATTCTTCCAAACACTTCTTGAAGGTTCTTCAAATGTTCCTTAAAATCCCGTCCCATAACCATCACATCATCAAGATAAACTAGACATGTCTTCCAAGTTAGTCCTCGTAGTACCAGTTCCATCAGTCTTTCAAAAGTTGCTGGTGCATTGCACAGGCCGAAAGGCATCACAGTGAATTGATAAAGGCCACTTCCTGTCGAAAAGGCGGTCTTGTCTTTGTCATCTGGATGAAGTCCCACTTGCCAATATCCACTTCGAAGATCTAGAGTGGAAAACCACTGTGAACCTGCCAGCGTACTTAGTGTGTCATCAATTCGGGGTAACGGATAGCTGTCTTTTCTAGTGACGTCATTCAGCTTCCTGTAGTCGACACAGAATCTTAAAGTTCCATCTTTCTTAGCAACCAAAACTACTGGAGACGACCAAGGACTGGTTGATTCCTCAATAACTCCGTCTTTAAGCATCTTCTGTACCATTGCAGAAGCCTCTTCTTGTTTTGCTAATGGGAGCCTCCTAGGTGGTTGACGAATAGGAGCGGATTCACCAGTATTTATCCGATGTTGCACTATGTTGGTCTTTGTAAGAGCTTCTGTGTCCTTTGCAAATACTGTACTTTCTTTCTTCAAAAATTTTAAAGCTTCTCTATGTTCATCAGGAGTTAAATGGTCTAACTAGGCATTTAACATCTTTACAATTTCTTGGTCCATATCTGTAGACGAAGCTCCAATGATTTGTTCTTCACATCTCACAATCCATGTGACTGGTTCGTAGGTGCCAATTGCTTCGCCTTCCTTGAACGTCACTGAGTGTGAATTTAGGTTAACCATTCTAATCGGTATCTTGTCTGTAGTCTGTGTTAACGTCCTTGCCAGAATTACATTGTCTGTCATTTTAATTGAGTCATCCTTCTCAACGAGGCCAAAGCGGTATCCCACAGAATTTTCCTCCAGGACTGCCTCAATTACCTTCTCTGTTCGTGCAGGAATTTTTACTGTCCTCGAAGTTAGTAGCCTAATATTATGAAATTTTTCATCTGCCGTTGACAAAATAATTTCTTCATTTCCAATCCTGAGAACTCGTTCTCCAACGTCAAGTACAAATCCATATTTTTCCATTACGTCTAATCCTAAAATGAAGTCATCTGTAATGGCAGCTACGATAACTTGATGTTTAAAACATAAGCGGCCAATCTGCAGCTCCATGTCGACTTCCCCATGAACCGCCGCCCTATCTCCCGTAGCTGTCCGGATGACTAATCCATTCTGTCCTTTAACTTTGAAACCCGTTATGAATCCTGCCCGTACTATTGATGACGTAGCTCCTGTGTCGATTGTGAACACACATTTCTTCTTATTTACATAACCCTCCAACAACAGACTACTTTGAACTCTCCGAAGTTGGGAAACTTTTATTTCTCGGGGGTCACAACATTTCTTGGCCAGCGTAGCCCCCAAATTGCCAGCCATCTTTAGTTTTCCTGTGGCTCCTCAACCACAGCAGTATTTACTCTTTTCGGGCTGCGTTGACGACAGTTTCTCTTGATATGGCCCACTTTGCCACACCTATAACAACGGATGCCTCCATTCGGCCTCCCACTACTTTGTTGTTGGTCTTGTCTCTGCTGGGAGTTCGATTTTGTCAGTAATTGGGTCATCATCTTGTGTAGATCAGATATCAGGTTTTGTGTTGTGTTGTCTGGCTTGTCTTCTTCCACACTCACAGCTCTGATTTGATTGTGTGGTATCCTTATAGGCAGCCTCAATCTCCAGTGCATGTACTAAAGCCTCACTACTAAGCTTATGCCTGGCCAACTTAAGAAGTCGCCTAACTTCCTGGTCCCTTACTCCATCAATAAATGACCCAACTGCTAACTGTTGTTGAAATTCCATTGGTGCATCAGGATAGGCTAGATGGGCTAATCTTTCTACCGCAGCTTCGAACTCCTGGAGGCTTTCTCCACCTCGTTGTCTGCGTGATTTGAGCTGAGCCTGATATACTTGGGCGAGATGTTGGTCGCCATATCTTAGTTCTAACGCTGCCTCCAAAATGCTAAAGTTTTGTTGCTGTGAGGCAGGAATTGTTTGGAGCAGGTCTAATGCTTGGCCCCTTAGTGCTAATACCAATGCTGTTGCTTTTTCCTCATCGTTCCAGTTATTTGAACGTGCAGCTGCCTCAAATTGTCTCTTATATTTTGACCATGAACTTTGACCGTCGAAGGAAGGTGGTTGTAACCTAGCACCAGACAACAGTACCAATTGGCCACTCCTCTCCCTTAATTGTTGTTTGAGCCGGGCTACTTCTCCTTCAACAACACTGACTTTTCCCTCAACTTGACCGACTTTTTCTTTAACTTCACTGACTTGTTCTTCCACTTCACCGACTTTTTCTATAACATCGACTTTAAATTTTTCAGTGAGAGAGAAAACGGCTGCCTGCTGTTCCTCTAGGCTTCTTTTTTATATCTTCGTTTTCCTCCAATCGTCTTATTTCCAGGCCCTCCATCATTTTCCTTAAGTCTTCTTTTTTCTTCCTGGCGTCTTCTCTCTTGTTCTTCTTTTTCTTCTTGTCGTCTTCTCTCTTGTTCTTCCTTTTCTTCCTGTCTTTTTCTTTCTTGATCTTCCATAATTTTCCTTCGTTCTTCTTTTTCTTCCTGTCGTCTTCTCTCTTGATCTTCCATAATCTTTCTTAAGTCATCTTTTTCTTCCTGTCTTTTTCTCTCTTGATCTTCCATAATCTTCTTAAATCATCTTTTTCTTCCTGTCTTTTTTTTCTTGTTCTTCTTTTTCTTCCTGTCTTTTTCTTTCCTGATCGTCCATCCGTTGTAACAATGCTGCAAGCATGTCCTGTGTTTGCTTCTCTGCCATACTTCTTGTTATTGGCATTAACTCACGACACGTAAATCAATTTCAGAATAAAGTTTATTACACCATAAAGTCCGTAAAATGTTGATATCACGTCTATTTTAATAATGAAATGTTCCAGAAAAATCTCGAAACAGCACTAGAAAGTCTTAATTAGAGTCTATACTTCTTTTGTGTTGACAAAATCCACTTATCTTCACTAGTTGTCCAATGGAATGTTCGAGAATTTTCACGAAATATCACTAATAAGTCTTATTTTGAGTCTATAACACGTTTCCGTTAACACAGTCTACGTATCTGCTGTGGTTTCCAAATCGAATGTTCTAGAATTGTCACTAAAAGTCACTTATAGTCTTGTTTTTAAGCCTACAACACGTTCTCGTCGACACAATTCACGTATCTCCTGTAGTTTCCAAATGTTCTAGAATTTTCCCGAAATTGCACTAATAGTCTTTTTTCTCAGTCCACAACACGTTATAACTAGCGGCACTCGCGTATTTGCAGCTATTTCTAAATCGAATGTTCTAGAACTTCTCGAAAATCCACTTTAAAGTCACTATTCAGTCCAGAAATAGTCCTCCAAACACTGTCCAGTAGCTTAATTCTTCGTGTTACCACTAATTTCTGAGAAGAACACTGTAGAACCTTTTCGAATATTCCAGAAATTTCTCTTTCAATCCACTTCCGACACCAAATTGTTACGTGTTTGCTATCCCCACAAACACCTATACTCGTAGATTCGTTAATTGAAAGTCCAGGTAACACTTAATCACTACTTTATTTACTAATTAACAATTAACAACAATAGATTAATCACTTTCCTAATTATAATCACAACTGAACACTTATAAGTCTCTTTCGTATTTCTCCTTTACTCGCTCACGTTCGACTTCAGACTAAATCTCGGCCCACCGTGCGTCTTATTTATACATCCATTCTCCCGGTCTAGAGCACTCCAGAATATTCCCGGCCGTTCGTGTACAATTCCAGCCTAATCTAACCAGTCTGCACAGTCCAGTGGCGTAACAATATTGACTCTATTGTAACAATTTCTGACTTATGAGTAGATATAATGGCATTTTTTAAACTCAAATCGCTATATTATCATAATGAAGTGTATAAAAGTTTGAGTAGTTAAAAATACGCTTACCTTTCGGCAGTTGTTTTTCGTTATATCCAGAAATAGCTCCACATACAGAAATTCGTCCAAAAAGATTCATATAAAGCAGAATAATAGAGCTTATCTCTCCACCTACCTAAAAAATATATTTGCCACTAATTACTATTACAAATACTGATGCTTTGTAAACAGATCTGGCCAACGATGAAAAACCCTGGGCTTGCCGGAGTAATAAATGCGTTTGTCTCTCTAGCAGTTTATAAAATATGGGGTGGCTTGCTACGGTATCCTCGTTTTTTACAGTCTCGTCTATCTACAGTTAAAAGTATGCGCAATTTACATTTCACTGTTGGCAGCCGAGGGAGATCCGTAGTCACTAAGCCGTAGATCATCATAAATCATCCACCTACCGGTCAGAAGCGTAATTATACGAATTCATGCAATCCTAATGTAGGTCTCTACACTACATATAAATGAAGAAAGATCGTAGACATTTAAATATTTTTATAGATTATTTAGCAAAATGTGCTAAATTGGAGTTAATTGGACCTAAAATGCACTTATTTAGTACGATATCAAAAGCGTACTAATTTAGTACAATAGTACTAAAACGGCAGCACTATCAAGCTAGTTTTGCACGTTATTCGAGTCAAGTGGTTCGGTAATTCTCGGGTGTGCAATACACCGTCGACGTCCGCCAATATTTAACGGATAAAGTAAATTGCGCATACTAATGACCGTGTTCGCCCCTTTGTGGTTTTACCTATATAAATAGAAAACATCTCATAAGGACATGTTTTATCTTTTCTTTTATGTAATGGATATTATTTTTATATCGTGTCAGTGGTTAATGGTAAGGACATTTAAAAGTTATCGATGCTTGTTTTTAAGAAAAATGTTTCGATAATCTCCTATTATTAAAATTAAATATCTGAATATAATGTTCTACTTACATTATCGAAATAACAATCGATTCCATTAGGCGCATATTCCTTAATTTTCTGCCTTATATTATCCGTCTTGTAATTAATAGCGCTATCGAATCCCAAATCTTGTACCAACCATTTTCCTTTTTCGTCTGATCCTACAACTCCAATTACATTGCATCCCTTAATTTTAGCGATTTGACCCACAACGCTGCCCACAGCTCCTGCTGCCCCGGTTACAATTATGGTCTCTCCGGCCTTTGGTTGACACAATTCGAGTAAACCGAAATAAGCTGTATTCCTGGAATGGTTTAAAAAGCAAGTCGATGTTGTAGTAGGTTAGCCAACAGATATGGATGGTTTTTAATAGGTGATGGTGATAAAGTAAACAAATAATAAACAATCACATGTTTATATACGAAATTTAATAATTTGAAATATGTAATTCTATGAAGATATATACGGTTAATAAAATTCAGCATTACATGCTGCAATAAATCTCGATTAATGTGCCTTATTTCTTGTTTTATAGAAAGCTTCAGTTCTTGAATATTTTTGTACACCCTAGACTTAAGATATCCCCACAAGAAGAAATCAGGACCACTTAAATCTGGTGATCTTGGATGTCACCAAATCAAAAAATAAATTTCCAGGAAAAGATCCTGCAGAGTATTCATGGACACAGGCATACACCAGTTTTACAGCACATCCACGTACCGATCAGAGTTAATCGTTACAGTTTAATTAGTCAACAAAAAAAATGGTCAATAATTTCTGATATTAAGTGAAGATTGTGTTTTAAAATGCGCTGTAGAGATTTATTTGAAATGTTTAAGGCTTAATAATGTTTTACTGCTGAAAGTGTCGGACTCTGTTGACCAGCAATTCTAACACGTTAAATGTTCTCAGCAATATGGACCAAACAAGTAGTACCAGAGAACTTTGAAGAAACACTTCACGAGCACGAAAATCACTCACTAATCAATTTTAAAATTGTGTTTCTTGTGGATATAGTTCTATGTCTGAACTTGAAATCAATCCTGATTTTTTTTTTGCATTTCGACAATGCTGCGAGTATCAAAAAAGGTTTCTACTGCGAACACACATTGAAAGGAAAATGCGCCATCCGTCGCCATTACTTTATAAAATGCAAATATTACTGAACAATTTTTGGCCCACAAATTTATTTCATCGCCTATTAAATACCATCCATAACTATTGGTTAACCATTTATAAAGGAAAAAATTTACTAATTGCTATAACTAAAAATATAGGTATTTTTTTTATTTTTCCCATTCTCGAGCTTCATATATAAAAGTTTCTTTCTAAATTAATTTGTAAATTTTCAAAAATATCATGAACGGATTTTTATAAGAATTACCCCCGGTATTATCAACATTTTAAAGGGACCTTTAACTTCAAGGGAGTTTTAGTGACAAGAAAACATATTACCAGCAATTCCAGCAAAACTTAAGTCGAGATGAAAATTATACGATAGCCATTAAACCTAATTTTTCTATATACACTATTTATAGGATTGCTATCTGATATTTATATTTTGTTTCTAATATATTTTCTTGTCACTAAAACTCACTTTAAGTTAAATGTCCCTTTAAAATATTGATAATACTAGGGTTAGTTCATGCACAACAGGGAGTTACCCTAAATATTGATGTTACACTCAACAATATTGCCAAAACATTTTCTTTTTCATAATTTCTCAAAATTTTTTTATAAATGCCGTCCACAAAGGAAACGAAACAAACGAGATTTGACCTCCAAATTTGTCTATTCCAATTAACATTCATCGTTAGCAATGTCGTCATTAGTACACTTAAAACTTTCTCAAAATCTTAGAAAGGACGGAACGCGAACGAACTATCTTTTTGCTTGGAAAATTATGTTGGCAAGTTAAATAAATAAAAACAATTATGTGAGAATTACAGTTAGCAAATCGGTCCCCAAGTCACGGGCGGTGCCAGGTAGAGAAATACCCAAATACGTAAACGAAACTCGATTACAATTTTAGCAAAAACTAATATTTGATTTTAGTCTATTGTTATGCCTCGCGGTGTGTGCAACGTAAATTATTCCTCTCCGTTGCAGTGTTGATAATTTTATTTGTTGTATTTTATTCTTGATATTAATTTAATAATAAAGTAATCAGACCTGCTCAAGGGTAAAAAACGGGCATACGCTGAAAAAGTGAATAAATTTATCAGTGAATTCCCGGATTTATTCTACAATTGTGCTATAAAAATTTATAAGGTGTGCGAGACATACCTGATGTGCTGGGACAAACGTGATTATAAACGTCACGTAAATTTTGTGTAACATAAAACTAAAAAAATGGCGTGCCTTCGACAACACAGTTTGTGTTCGATTTACTCTTAATGCTGATTGCATGTGATGTTCCGCTGCACATACTCGATAAACATCCATTTCGGGAGTTGTGGAATAAATACAATCCCAAGATGACGTTATCATGTCGCACAACGTTGCGTAACTATGTACCAGCTGTAAGCGAAGACATTGTAAATAAGATCAAATGTGTACTAAAAAATACACGGCTGTGGTTGTGTTGACGAGACGACAGATTATAAAAAAAATTCTATTTTAAATGTTATAGTACGTGTACTGTACCCTTCTAAACCAACATTTCTCTGTTACTAGCTAGCAAAAGACAGACTAACTGAGTGTACTGGTCAAACATTTACGCGGGTGGTGCTAGAAACGTTAAAAAATTTGACCTGTCAAAAAAATCAAGCGTTGATGTTTATGACCGATGGAGCCGCGACAATGCGTTTGGAGTTAATTTCTTGTATTACACTTATTATGACGCGTACGCCTATGTCCTGCGGCGCATTTTTGCCAACTCTAGTGACAATTCATGTAAATATACATTTAAAATAATTATTATTCTCATTAATATTCAATAGGTACTGAACAAATAATTTTGGAGAAAAAAATGACCCACTTTCTCTTAACAAATACTAAACGGCGTGTGGTCGGCAAAATATAAAAACGGCATTTTTTTTGTTATATATTTTTTGTTTATACTACATATATCATTTCGGTTACTTACCCAGGCATTCCTAATACCCCTAAAGCAAGAGATAAAGGTAGATCACCAATATCTGGAATTAACCATGCTCCTGGAAAACCGTTAGCTAGGCTTTCTCCTGTGGATACAGTATGAGTTCTCCAACCAAATTCACCAACCACATATTTGCCTTCGGGATAATTTGAATTTTTACTCTCGATTATTCTAAAACAATATATAAGCAAATTGTTGGGCTGTTATATACTGGATGATAGCAACTACATACAGCAACTAGTGAAAATATAGTACAAGAAGTTGCGATTATTTTAGAACAAAATCCAAAAATATCAATCACAAATCTTGCGTGTTGGTACACGATATTCGTCGTCGGTAAGTTAGGAGAATACTTAAAAAAGAAAAATATAACCCTTATAAGGTGCAACAGTAATTCTCAGAAAGATGTATGGATATTTGTAATAAACATCATTGAACTGAACTTCTTTGTCGTTAAGTTTTTTATTTATTTAAATTATATGTTACATCGTTTAAACATAAATGTATTATAAATCTACTTCGAAAGGAAAACATTTGGTTACGTTAAGAGTAAGTTTATTAAAAAATGCATAATTTACACGATATTCGAAAACGTCCCTTCAATAGGGAACTTGCCTATAATTTTAAAAATAAAAATAATACTAAAAAACATAGCGTAACGTTGTAATAAAACGTGTATTTCACAAAAAAATAAGTTTTCTAATTCCACGCGATCAGTATAAAGGATCTAAACGGCGATAAAATTGAAGTGGCCCGAAACGAGCTACTATTGACTGTGACGTCACACCATACCATATTCGGTAGTCGTCGCGCCGGGAAGCAATACAATCAGATGTTTACCGGTGTTATAAGACTGTGGTTGATTTGTTAGTGACTGTTCTGATATAAATATATAATTGTGTTTTATAGTACCGCTTATTGTAGTTGTACAGATATTTTAAAATGACTGATCAAGGTTTTTCAAAGGGCCAATCTGATAATTTGCCTAAAGTGGATATGTTTATGGTGGCATCTTTTATACAAAATAGTGAAAGTTTTTCCCCTGGAGAGGTCCGCGGGGTCAAGGCAGAGAAGTATGTATTTTTTTTAGCTTTTTAGTAATAATTTATAAACATAAAATAGTTATGACTTGATCACGGAATAAAAAGAAATAACTACAAAATGCTTAGTCGCAACTAAGCATTTTTAGCAGACTTAGTCTTATGTTTGAAAGAATTTAGGGTAATTCTTTACAACAGCCACTTCTATATTTTTCGTGTTTTTTTTTTTTGTACACACGCGTGTCTCTATAGAAGACATTTGCTGCAAAGGAAATGTTGCGCAAATGTATAATTACCTATCGTAGGTATTTTCGTACTATGTTTTGGGGCAAGGGAAATAAGTGATTGTGTCTTGTTATCATTCACATAATAGATAAATGTAAGATTTGAATAGAATAAATTAAAGGACAAGGGAAAGGTATTTGCAATATACCTACTACTAGAGGTAAACATTTTATTCTTCGCAGACAGTAGTGTTATTGAACTTTTATACAATTGTTGCACATTCTGTAGGATATTCTTCGCAGTTTTTTGAAAAGAATCTTGTGTTTGTCTTATAAACTTCATTCTTATAATACCTAATGTATTGACTACATATTTAATTTTCTCTCCCGATGGTGCCGACTGTATTGGCGAAACGCGTGGCAGTATATTTTATAGTATAAACTAAGATTCATTCTTACAATACCTAATATATTGATCACATATTTAATTTTCAATTTTTTTTTCATCTCCCGATGATGCCGACTGCGTAGGTGAAATTTGTGGTAGTATATTTTACAGCATTTTCGTGTCTTTAGAAAATTACTTCAATTTTAGTAGCACATTGAAAATTGCAACCCTCTGTAGATTCATATTTTTAAATAAAATGTCCTATAACTTTTTTATTTACTATTTGATTTTTTTCAAAAACAATGGATTTCTTCCTCTAGCTAACACTAACTTATAGCCCAAATTTCAATTCGAACGGACTTTTTTTTCTTTAGTTATCGTGCTTACAAGAAACGTGACGGACAGACAGACGGACGGACAGATGAACAGACGGACATTTTGAAAGTTGTTCAGAATTCGATGACGAACGAAACGATTTTTTCTCTGCGAACGATATTAACGATTTTAGAAATGTCCCGATCAAATGCAATATACTCTTCGTAATCGTATTGGCGAAGAGTATAATAATAAATAGCTGTTTACTTTCGCACCAGGAAATTACCTTTCCTTAGTATCACTAAATTACATTCTATCTACTAATCTTATTTTCTAACATTGTATACACATTCTTTCTTTAATCCTACCCTAATTAAAATTCAATAATTCGGAATTCGGAATATTTTATTGCTTGCCTGCGAAAAACTAGTAGATAGACATATAGTATTTAATAATGTACTTACATTAAAATGATCACACACATGTAGAGACCTACATGTGAAATGTCTTTTTCATTTCTTCTACACGCTTTTTGCCATTTTGATCGACGAATCTTATCTTCTGGCAACATTATAAATATTTTATCTGGCACTTTTACTGTAGTATTCTTACACAACGGTACAATGCAATATTTAAAATAAGGAGTTTTTGTTTCCATTTTAAGTACTTATACACTTAAAATTTATGGCGATGCTGGTATTTTTACGGCTGAAATCAAGCAGTCGAGTGCTGGGATCTCCGTCGTAGTATGGTATGATGTCACGACTAGTGTTGTTAAATTTCCGAAATTTATAAACTGACGGAAACTTTACGAAACGTTTCCGAAATTTTCAGAAATATTGAAATTTATTGGAAACTTTAAAAATTTCACAAATTTCATGGCCTTTGAAAATTTCCGAAACTTTCGGAAAATTTCCGAAATATTTCCGAAACTTTCGCAATTTGGCGCAATTTTTTAAACCGTTAAATGTCAATCTGTAGACTTAGTGTTGTAAAATTTCCGAAATTTAAATAATAAAAAATTATATCACTAACTAAAAATGTTTATATTAATTTCTGTAATAGAAAATACCTATGAAAATTACTGGAAAAAAATTACCTCCTTTCTGTTAAATAAATATTTATTTTGTGTATTAGCATTAACGTTTACTTTAAATGAGAGCACTAGTATCCATTTATATTATTTGTGGCAATGAGGGACTATAAGCTTGTTATTGAAACAGGATAGCTTAGTGGTATTAAAATAATATCCTATTTCTTTGAGCTAACTTGTTTGAATAATAAGCTTGCTCCATCACTGAAAGCAGACATTGATATCAGCACCCCCGGTCATTTAAAGAAGACATAGCTGTATTTATAAAATTACATTTGCCATCACCAATAGAATTAAATAAGAAAAAACTGGGGAAAACCAGAATCAACAACTCGCAGCAGTCACAGCAATAATAAAAAAAATACGAATTGATACACGAAATATATGGAAATTACATACGGATAATTTATTTATTTAGAAACTACTTAACATTATCAAAACACAATTTTTCTTTAATTGTAGGAACTAAGTTATAAGGGTCAAAACTATTTTTTTTCACGAGAATTATATGAAATTTTCATGAAATGTTATGAAATCCCGACGAAATTTATGAAATTTTCAGAAATTTTGGAAAATTAAGAAATATTAGGAAACTTTCAAAATTTCGGAAATGTTTCAATGTTTCCTACTGAAATTTTGCCCATGAAACGTTTCGAAATTTCCGTTTCGTTTCGTTTCATTTCCATGAAACGTTTCCTTACTCACAACACTAGTCACGACTACTCCCGCGCTTTTGAACCTGTTTGAAACGGTTCGCTCGCGCGCGAAACTTTAATAATTTATAACAAATTTATTATTGGGAATTAAGGCGTCATATTTTTTAGTATTGTAGAATATTTTTATGAAGTAAAAAAAAATGTGCAAGTTCCCTATTCCTTTAATAATTCTTTAAGATGGGTTGATTAATAATATATTTTAAGTGCTCACTTGATTTCATTGCTTTATTTTTCACCTAGAAAAAAAAAATCAAAAACTGTGTTAATGTATTTTTTTCTGAGGAATCCTAATTCGAAAAGAAAAAAACAGTCACGTCACGTCAAATAAAAAGTTATGGTCGAAAAACTGAAAAATACAAAACTTAACACCCTGTATGTTAATACTAAAATGAACATGTGATATTCCACTGATGATAAATGCGTATCACATTCATACTTCATACTTCCGGTTAAACCGAAAATGTCTTCAACTTTCTTATTTTAAATGATATACCCTGTATATTCAGCTCAATTTGAAGAGCATTTCTTTCTGAATTCAGAAAGATATACTTCATTAACTTTCTTATTTAATTAGATATTGGGGTTTAAATTTTAAATTTACAACAAACATATTTTGTTAAACAAGGTCGTCTATAACTTGTTTTTTGAGGTTCAATTGTTTTTTCTTTTCGAATTTGGATTCATCAAAAAAAAAAACATAATTACAGTTTTAGAATTTTTTTCCAAGGCCAAAAATAAATCAATAAAATCAAATGAGGCACTTAAAATGATCACCCTGTATCTAACACTTTGAAAATCTCGACAGTTTTGTTATTTTTATTTCTATATTTGAAATCCTCAGAAATGAAATTTCAATGAAAATCAGTGCTTTGAATATAACTTTTTCCTGAATATATCAAACTGCTAACCTTGCAACTTGTGAGCCCAGAAACGTACCTCCTGTTTTTAATCTTGGGGCATAAGCTCTCATATAAGGATCAACACTTAGGTAGACAGCCTCCGATAAGAATTCTAAAAAAGTGTAAATCATTATGAAAACATTAAATATTTTATACACAGGGTGGGTCACTAAGGTGTGGACGGTCAATCTTTTCTTAACAGTTTGAAACCCGAAAAAATATGGTACAATATAGTACAACAAAAGCTATGAAAATTTGTTTACGCCGACCTCTTATTGTTATTTTTTTTTCCGGATTATCCGATGCCGGAAAGTCCTCCCGTGACCTCCGACGCCTCACGGGAGTCGCGCCGGCGCATTAACTACAGCCATTCCCCACATCCCGCAAGGTTAGTGACTCTTAGTATTATTATTATTATTTTCGGTTTCCTGATGCCGGTCAGTCCTCCCGTGGCCTCCGACGCCTCACAGGAGTCGCGCCGGCGCATCAACTACAGCCACTCCCCACATCCCGCAGGGTTAGTGACTGTAGATACCCGAATTGTGTGCCCTAAGCAGACGGAGAGAACCCAGAATTACCGCCTTCTGCGTTTGGCCTGCCAGCCACTCGGCTGATTTTTGGCAGGCCGGTATGATCTTCAGTTCCGAGAGCAGCGTAAGCTTTATTCCTCCGAGTACACCGATTATAAGGACGACCATCTTTACCGACTAGCCTGGGTACAGCACTTGAAGCTCGTACCGGAGATCGCGATATTTGGTCCGTTTCTCCTCCTCCTTCAAGGTGATGTTTTTATCCCATTTATTAATACTTATTTTTGTTGGATGGCTAATGTGATATGTTCTTTTTTTAACTTTAATTTTATTTATACGTGAGTGAAGTAACTTTGCTGTACTCCAAATCATCGACGCATGTTGAAAACACAAAAAAAAGGAAGCTACAATACCCATCAAGAGAGGACAGTCATTAACGATTGAGAATCCAACCATTCGATGTACCGCTGTGTACCGCTTGTGTGTATGAATTTTGCGGTTATTGTTCAATAAATCGAAAATGGTTACAAATAGCCATAGTGATATACGTACAAAAAATGTTCGTTTTTTAATTTTATATCACATCGTCCAAAAATTTGAAAAAAATTGAGAAAATTCAGTTCAGAAATATGTAAATTTAAAAATCCTTTTTGGCCACCCTGTATACTTTTAGGAAGTGAAAATGGTGGAGTGTCATCACACAGATGTCTCATAACTGGTACTAACTAATTTTTTCTTAAAATCGATAGTTGTGATTGTAATGATATTTTTAATATACACGTGTAAATGGTATAAATTCAATAAAATAAATTATTACATCCAAGTGTTTGGGAGAAAGTCGATAAAGGAGTGAAAGGAGGCCACAAAGAGGTTTCAAAAAAATTTCTATAGCATTTCATTTTAAAAATTGTTACTTGACCCTGTAGAATCGTCTTGGCTCACCCTGTATATTCGAAAACAATTTCCGGTTATAGACTTTTTTATCTAGTTTACTTATGTTTTTAAATCAAATTTTTAGCTATCAGAGATATCAAAGTCGGACGCACTATTTCCCTACCCTGTATAAATGAAAAAGGCTATTTGATTATTTTGATAGCAGTCTTAAGGTATTATGTATTTTTATTGCAGCTTCATTACAAATTTTTTTCGCACGCCTATGGCAGTTGTTAAAAATAAAACAATATTTAATAATAATTAATTATCCACTAACCTCCATCTTTAATATTTGGTAATTCCTCTTCAACCAATTTTAAATCCGTTTCTTTTGGAAATCCATCAAATTGTTTGTCAAAAACAAAAACCTTTGAAGATATAGACTGCTTGAAAATCTCGGATATACGAGGCACTTTAGTTTTTGTAAATAATATTCGCACGTTATTCATAATTCTAAGCAAAAATTTGAGAAAAAATTTGCCTATTTGTGTATTCAGTACCATGTGTCGCGATCAGTTCTACTGCAATACAGAGTTGTCTCTGATACTAGTACTAAATTTATAATCTATAAGCGAGTTTGTAAATATGAATATGAGATAAGCGTAATACAGTGGTGGAACTTTGAGAGACTCAGCGGTGGTATAGTTTCCAAGTCTGAGCTACACAAAAATGTTTACAATAAGCTGCCATTAGAGGGAGACTCCTTAAAAGTTTCATTGATCAGATTACGTAAAGCTCAGCTCGCTTTGTTGGCAGGTGTACTGTCTTGCCTATGCCAATCTGATGGGGGGTAATAACTTCGAAACCAGTCTATTGTTGGCAACAGTGTTCCGTGGTCGAGAACCAAAAATACGTGCCTTTCACCTCAGCGTTCTGGGTTCAATTCCTGGCAAAGAAGCTGAGAATATTTTTTAATCAGAAATTATTCCATTCCGACCATACTTGGCAGAAGTCGCTTGTGTAAGTGACGCCTGTTTTAAATTAAAATGATACATGAAAAGAAACTGGTTATATAAATTAGCTTTGTGTTTGAAGGAAAATTGGAGAATCTTTTTTTTTTTTAAATCATGAGACTTTCGGCTTTAGCCCTCTTAGTTATTTGACTAATATGAAAAAAATAATAATAATAAACAAGATAGAAAGCAAATACTGTCCAAGTAGTAAAAGTGTCAAAATAGTAATAATTAAGGTGTCTTTAATTACTAATTAGACACATTACCTGTCAATCTGTAGCTCATCAAACTATATTTGTTTCAACCTACTAATATTTCATTTGGGCAGTGGTGGTGGCTGGTGGATTTAGGTTGTACCATATCTTAGTACTCAAGCATGAAACCCAAGCAATATTTGAAGGCATGACTATCAGTACCGAATGAAGAAGTTTTGCAGAAAAAAAAATTGAAAAAAAAAAGAAAAAAAAAAGTTACAAAAATACGCTGCCACCCCAGATTACTTCTACACTATTAGCAAACTATTTTTTTTTTTTTTGTAATCAGAAAGAAAATTTATCACCCCGCTTATTTTGTTTTCGAAAATTTTGTTTTTTGTAGTTATAACATTTTGAAAAACCGTTGCCAATTGCTTAGGGATCAGAACTTCCTCACCGTAGTAAAACTCGACGTGTGGTGGAGTTTACAATACAAGTAATTTTTGACGTATCAAAAATGTCAAGTTTTGACGTTTCAAAACATTCACATTTTGATGTTTCAAAAAATCACATTGGTGGAATGTCACTAATATATTTTGCTCATCTCTTCCTTGACCTCTAGAATGTGTGTACCAAATTTGAAAGCTTTATCTCAAAAACTGTAGCTGCTATCGCGAACCACACAGACAGAAAATATCTTCTGTCTGAAACTTTGTGTATCGTCATAATTCGTCGAGATTCGTCCACTTGAGGGGTGAGGCAGTAATTTAAGTTCTTCATTGCGTAAATTTCAAAATGTCATAACTTTACAAAAAATCAAAATGTTTTCGTAAACCAAGAAAACTGGCTGTTAAATTTTCCTTCTGATTGCGAAAAAAAAAAAGTATGGCAGTGTGTTCTTGTAACTTTATTCCCAATTTTTTTTTCAATTCTTTTCTGCAAAACTTCTTCAATCAGTACTGATAGTCTGCCTTAAAATATTGCTTGGATTCCATGCTCAAATATTGAGATCTCGTATAACCTAAATCCATCAGCCGCCACTGCATTTGGATGTAGATAATTATTTTTTATCAAGAACAGTGACATGACATAAGTAATGCTTAGATGGGATAGAGATACTATTAATAGCGAATCAAATAGTATCCAAAACGTATTTCCAGTGGCGTACCGAGCCTATCGGAGCGGAAGGGGCACAGCATTTTTGGGGCGCAAATCGTAATGCAACAATTTTAAATTAGAAATATTAAAAATTTCAACTCAAAACTAATAATAACATTCACAACATGCCGATAGATTCTGCTAAATGCTTTGCTGACATATTTGGTAATTCACCCTCGCTATTTTGGCATATAACGTTTCAACGATACGCATCAAATTTGCTGTGTATCTTTGAAACGTCAAAGGCGATTTATATGTTTTATGCTGAATTTATTTCAACCTGCGTTTTTTTTTTGTTATTTAATTTATCGCTAATTATCAACAAGAAAAATTCAAATCAGTTCTGGGTTATTAGCAAATAAATATACCGAAACGTCTACTTAATTAAAGAAGTAATTTTTCTGTTTTAAGGGCTACCAGTTGGCGCCACTGGCGACTAAGGTAGCTGTCAAAAGATATTGTTAGGCGCGGAACAAGTTAGGGTTTTGTTATAATTATTTCGTACACCAGTAAATAAAAAAACTTGTTAATACTTCAATGTTGTGCAGTTCCATTTTATTCGGAAACAAAAGGCGGACATATGTTTTCGAGAGACTAAACGCTTAAAACAGTAGTTGGTAGCGATTCGCAGGGATAACTTGGCTCCTGCGAAACAATCGCGTGTTCATAAAAAATATTTTAATCCTGACTATTATGCGTTACCAAAGGAGCCTACTACAGATAATCGTAAGTAATAATCATGCACATTCGTTGTTTTCATCATGCTCATGCTTGATATAACCTAACTTTAATGACATAAAGACACCTCTGATAGGTACAATAATTTCCCTACTGAGCAAGTAAATTACTACTTTCCCCTTCTGCCATCATTGTATTAAATGTTTTTTGCAGCTAATTTTTATAAAAATCACTAAAAACCTGCGTTAAAAGCCATAATAAACATAAACGTTCAGTGACATTTACCTTACCCTACTCTAGTGCCTCTCGTGGTGAATTCAAGCGCAGTAGCCATCATTGACCTGGCTGTTCTCACAAGTTGTAATATTAATATATGGCAGGCCACTAAACATTCAAGAAAAAAAAAGACTTGTTTTTTATAATTATTGTTCATCCAATTTTTACGAAGTATTTTGCTTAGGGCGTTAAGGTGGCAATATAACATTACTGAAATAAGAGAGCATAACGTACCTTTTCGCATTAAACACAAATTACCATACCAGGCGTTGCCGATATTTCGACAACCTCTTTAGGCTACTCTACCTTAACGTTAGAACAAAATTCAAACTTACTCTTTTCTTCTTTTCTCTTTCTCGATCCTCTTTACCGTTTTAAAAAATTTTCCAAATTATACAATTTGGAACCAACCTTTTTTATTAAATTCTAAAAACTAAACGGATCTGACATTTCCGCTCAATTTCTGTATTATTTTAAGCGAGTTTTTTTTACATTGGTGTTTTTCTCGTCTCCCTAGCGTATGAAATTATTCCAAATATATTTACTTTTACAATTAATGGTTTATTCATATATTAACAATTTTACAAATTATTTTAAATCTTTCTAGTGTATATTTTATATATAATAATAATAATAATAATAATAATAATAATAATAATAATATGACGTAGACTTAAGGACGAGGGTTAGCCTTAACACCAGGGCTAACCTAAAGCCACAAGACCTGGCTAGAATGGACGTGGTCATCGATGAGGAAATTCCGGAAGATGTAGACATCTGGCAAATAAACTGTGCCGTGTACAACGCCGCGAAGCAACTCGTCCCCCGTGAGAGGTCAACCAATCACGGGGTCGAGAAAGCCAAGCGGCGTGTACAGAAAATCGAAGGCAAGATACAGTCGGCCAGACAACATGCTTCTCGGATCCAGAGTGTGGTGGAATATAAGACGACTGGTAGAGTTTTTACTCCCAGAATCCGGCGCATAACAGCCGGATTAAGACGTCAACACCACACTCTCAATCTGACAGTGATGCTTACCATCAAGCAGCACTGTATAGATAGGATCCGAGCGCTCATGGCGATAAAGAAAACACTGAAGAGGCGGGTGAGGAGTATGGAACAAAACAATTTGTTCCGTACGAATCCTTCTCGCCTCTTTCAAGAGCCACAGCGTGTTGTCGAGAATCCGCCGACTGTAGAAGATGTCGAAACCTTCTGGAAGGGAACCTACGAAACGACGCGTCCATTCAATAGCAACACTCCAGCAATTGCACACTTCGAGGCTCTATGCCACAGACATCTTGAAGAGCCAGAAGAAGTGTGCCCGGCAATCAGTACGGAGGAAGTCCAACAAGCACTTGTTGGTACCAAGAACTTCGCTGCCCCGGGCCCAGACGGCATTAACAACTGGTGGTGGAAGAAATTTCCTTCCACTCACCGCCGTCTGGCGCGAGTTTTCAACTCATGGTTGAACGAGGGGCAGCAGATTCCGGACTGGTTCGTCGAGGGACGTACTGTGCTTATCCCCAAAAAGGGGGATCTTTCCGACCCGAGGAATTATAGGCCGATCACTTGCCTTAACTCCTGCTACAAGATATTTACACGTATCTTGTATGCTAGGACACTGAGGTCTGTTGATCCGGTCTTCCAGCAGATACACGAACAGCGTGGTGCCAAGAAGGGCATGGCAGGTTGCAAGGACAGCCTGCTGATAGACCGCTGTATTACACAGGATTCTGTGCAATACAAGCGGAATCTATCGATGGCCTGGATTGATTATCGCAAGGCATTTGATACAACATCGCACGAGCTATTGTTGTACTTGCTCGAATGTCTTGCGGTACCAGCACCACTAGTGAGATGCATAGAACAGCTGCTGCCGCTCTGGAAGACCCGCTTCACCATAACATCAGGTGCGCAGCGGGTCACGACAGAGCAGGTGGCATTTAGGAGAGGAGTTTTCCAGGGTGACTCCCTGAGTCCTCTCCTCTTCTGCATCTCACTGCTGCCGTTGTCTGTTGGGCTCCGCCAAACCCGCGGATATCAATGTGGGCCACCCAGCGACCGGAGGCATAAGGTCACCCATCTATTTTATATGGATGACCTTAAACTTTATGCCTCCGGAGAGCGTGAACTACAAAACGCTCTTAGGGTGGTCGAAGAATATACGCGGGCAATTGGTATGGAGTTCGGGTTGGACAAATGTGCAGTCGTCCACCTCAAGAGAGGACGATGCGGGGAATTCCCTGAAGATGCGCAGCTCGCAGACGGAAGCATCCTAAGACATCTGGATGCCGGAGAGACCTATACATACCTGGGTGTGCAACAAAGGCACATCCAGGATGTAACACAAATAAAGGATTCTCTCCGCGGCAAGTACAGACACCGCCTCCGAAAGATTTGGTCTTCCGAGCTTTCGGGGAAGAACAAGGTGTCTGCAACTAATATGCTTGCCGTTCCGATTCTGCTCTACTCCTTCGGAGTAGTAAAGTGGAGGGTAGATGAGCTGCGCCAATTAGACAGAGATACCCGCAAGATGATGAATATTCACAGAAGTATTCATCCTAGATCGTCCGTTCCTCGTGTGTACCTACCACGTCAACGGGGGGGCCGAGGACTCTTGAGCCTGGAGTGTACACATGGCAGAGTAGTACTGAGTATGGCATGTAACATACTTAGGAGCTCAGATCCCCTCCTGCGGTTCGTAAAACACCACGAAACTGTAGGAGTGGGAGCAGGATTATTCAAGGCAGCAAAAAGAGCCGCAGATGAACTCGGTCTCGCATTTGATATCAGGCGAGGAGGCCGGCGAGGTGCTGATGTTGAGTCAGTCACCGAACTTCAGCCAAATCGTCTGAAAGCCCGAATCAGAGCTGCCGAACAGGAAAATCTGTTTCGGCAGCACGTCGATAAACCCCAGCATGGTGTCTTCTATAAGAACATAGAAACACTGGGTTTATCGACCAAGCTGACCTTCGCCTTTCTAAGGTCAGCAGGGCTTAAGTCGGAGACCGAGGGATTCATTATGGCCTGTCAAGATGGTGTTATCAACACCTTGGTCTACCGTAGCCGCGTGTGGCGTGTAGAGGTTCCTGATATCAACTGCAGGACCTGCCATCAGGCGCCGGAATCGCTCATGCACTTATTATCTGCATGTCCTATATATGCGATTTCGGCCTACATCCACCGGCATAATGCGGCGTTACGAGTGCTATACTACCATCTAAGGCACTCGTACGGGGTAGACCAGACACCAGTGCTGCCTTACGTCCCCGGAGATATTGAGTCCGTTGTCGAGAACGAGAAATGCCGGATTTACTGGAATTACTCGTTCCCGACTGTCAGGCTAATCCAAGCCAACAAGCCTGACATAGTCCTCCTCGACCATCAACTCAAGGTGATGTATGTCATCGAGTTCTCGGCACCTGCGGAGAAAAACATCACCTTGAAGGAGGAGGAGAAACGGACCAAATATCGCGATCTCCGGTACGAGCTCCAAGTGCTGTACCCAGGCTACTCGGTCAAAATGGTCGTCCTTATTATTGGTGTACTCGGAGGGATAAAGCCTACGCTGCTCTCGGAACTGAAGATCATACCGGCCTGCCAAAAACCAGCCGAGTGGCTTGCAGGTCAAATGCAAAAGGCGGTCATTCTGGGTTCTCTCCGTCTACTTAGGGCACACGATTCTGGTATCTACAGTCACTAACCCTGCGGGATGTGGGGAGTGGCTGTAGTTGATGCGCCGGCGCGACTCCCGTGAGGCGTCGGAGGCCACGGGAGGACTGACCGGCATCGGGAAACCGAAAAAAAAAAAAAAAAAAAAAAAAAAAAAAAAAAAAAAAAAAAAAAAAAAATGTCTTTATTGTTTTTTGAATAAATGTAAATAAATTATAAACAGTAAGAGGGAGGCGACGTTCAACTATGTTGCTCTTCCACGTAACAGGTATACAGGGTGTCTCACCAGGAACTGCATCGATCGATATAGGGAAAAGCACGCACCAGAAAATTTAGAAAATTTAGTGAATTACTAATGGCAGTGTGGTCAATCCAACTAAAATAATTACAAGCATCTGGCTCTTCCGGTTATACCGGAAGTCGATACCAACTTGCTTATTTTAAACGGAATACCCTACATATTTTAGGGTTTTTCGAAAAAGAGCATAAAATTCAAAAAGTCAAAAACCTGTAGGTTTAGGCATATGATACCCTATGCCTAAACGCAGCCATTTCAGAGATATTTAACATTTTAAAAAAAATTTGACGGATGTAATGGTTTACAATAACCTTTATAACTTTCTTCGTGTAAAAGATACTTATCTGCTCTTTGGCATACAGAAAGACCATAAGGTGAGCTACGCTCTACAGATTAAAGAAATTCAATAATAGTATACCAAGTGTTCCATTTTTGACGTTACATTTTGTAAACTTCAAACCGCGAAAACTTGCTTAAGTCAAATGGAACACCCTGTATTTTTTTTACATCAAGTTATGTATAATTAAATTCCTTTTTTTTCTGATATAAGCATTGTGGTGGTTTAAGTTACAACTTTTTGAAATATTTGCGAATTTCTTAGAAATTCAAGAATTTTTAGTAAAAATTTTATCAAATTAGCCATGACAAGAAACAACCAGTAATGTCAGTCATTCTCTTATGTCAAAAAATGCCACCGCGTTTAAATTACACCCACGAAGACTTTTTGAATTTGTTTATTATTTATAGAGAATGTGATAAAGTAATATCAAAAACTTGTAGTACATTTGCTACGCAATATCCACAAAAACGGACCCCGTCACCAAACACTGTAAAACGCATACTGGATAATTTTAAAAACTATGGCTCTGTCAAAGCAAGAATTCAAAAGCGGAAGCCTATTGTTGATGAGGAAAATGTAGAAATAGCAATTCTGGGATATTTTCATGCATTTCTAATGATGTCATTAAACAATCTGCTCTGGAATCGGGACTATGCAAGGATCAGTTCACAGAATCTTAATTAAAGATAAATTTCACACGATTTCATTCCAAATGGTTCAACGATTAAAAGAAACAGATTTCCTAAGAAGAGAAAATTTTTGTGAATTTATTCTAATAAGGTCTGCGTAGGCGACGATTCATATTTGGGAAATATTATATTGTCAGATGAAGCTAAATTTATCAAAAATGGACTTTTTAATCGACACAATTCGCATTATTGGTGTGACTCGAATACTCATGTGTTCAGGGAGCGAAATTTTCAAGAAAGTTGGCAGTTTAATGTTTACTGTGCCATAAGAAACGATAGATGGGTGGCATTAGAATTTTATCAGGAAAATTTAAACACTAAGTTATAAAGATTTCTTCTTCTGCTAATATGTATAGTTAATTTTTTTTTTGTTTTTATTTTTAGGTGAAGGATATCTAAATATTTTACAAAATTTGAATAATAACTATTTAGAAAATTTACCTCTCGCCGAACATAAAAACATTTTTTATCAGCACGACATGACAGTGCTCCCCCACATAACGCGTATTTGATAAATAATTTTTTACAAGAAACTTTTTACAATCAATGGATCGCCAATAATGGACCTTTCCTAGGGCCTTCTCGCTCGTCCGATTTATCAATTTTAGATTATTTTATTTGGGGAACTATTAAAAATAAAGTTTATAAGAGCTCATTAACATCTATTGAAGGTTGTATGCAGAGAGTAAGAAATGCATTTCAAAACTTATCACAGGATTCAATTAGAAGAGCTACCCATGAAGAACTAATCCGAAGGTGCAAAAAATGTGTGGAGGTTCGATGGCGGAATTTTGAACAATTATTAAATTAAAATGGAATCATGTTTTTAGTTGATTTTAGTTTATGCAAAGTGTTTTCAATCCACTTAATATGTATGTTACAGTGTTTAATGTTATTTTCCGTTTTTGTGGATATCTAGTAACAAATGTACTACAAGTTCTTGATATTACTTTATCACATTCTCCATAAATAATAAACAAATTCAAAAAAGTCCTCGTGGGTGTAATTTAAACGCGGTGGCATTTTTTGACATAAGAGAATGACAGACATTACTGGTTGTTTCTAATCATGGCTAATTTGATACAATTTTTATTAAAAATTCTTGAATTTCTAAGAAAATCGCAAATATTTCAAAAAGTTGTAACTGAAACCCCTCCAAAGCTTATATCGAAAAAAAGGAATTTAATTCTACATAACTTGATGTAAAAAAATACATGGTGTTCCATTTGACTTAAGCAAGTTTTCGCGGTTTGAAGTTTACAAAATGTAACGTCAAAAATGGAATACTCGGTATACTATTATTGAACTTTTTTTGAACTGTAGAGCATAGCTCACCTTATGATGTTTCTGCATGCCAAAAAGCAAATCAGTATCTTTTACACGAAGAAAGTTATAAAGGTTATTGTAAATCATTACACCTGTCAAAATTTTTTTTAATGTCAAATATATCTGAAACGGCTGGGTTTAGGCATAGGGTATCCTATTTTTAACTCAGAATTTTATGCTCTTTTCGAAAACCCTAAAATATATAGGATGTTCCATTTAAAATAAGCATGTTGGTATCGACTTCCGGTATAACCGGAAGTGCCAGATGCTTGTAATTATTTTAGTTGGCTTGGCTACACTGCCGTTAGTAGCTCCCTAAATTTTCAAAATTTTCCGGTGCGTACTTTTCCCTCTATGGATCGATGCAGTTCCTGGTGATATTTAATTTATCATATTTATAAATTTAAACCTCATAGAGTTTAGGAGTTGTTGTTCTTTTATTTTAATTAGTCCAAACTGGCCCTGCTCTGTCTGATCCATCAATTGCCCCGTTGACACCATGCAAGGGGATGCTGGATCGGCTCAAGACTGGGTGTCCAGGGTGGACAAAATGTTGTATTATTTAAATGTTCAAATAAATTGTTTTTGATTTTAATTTGATTTGATGGCAATATAGACAGTGGGGGTGGCTTGAGCCCCCCTGCCCCTACCTGGAGACGCCACTACATATTTCTATATTTTAATAACATTGGGCAGACATATCCACTTCAAATAAGTGTATAAAAATTGTATGTAAGACTGGTTTTTGCATTTAACTTCGCATTTTTCTAAATAAAGAACCAATTAATATAATGCAGATATGTATAAAACAGAAAACATAATAACGTAACATTTGTAGTATATGCGCATGGCGTCACGTGGCCCATATGAAAATGTTGTGTTTAACTTATGGTCTTTCGAATTAATGGTATTTTGATAAAATCTCATGTCACACACTCCGCACGCGTCAAATAGAAAGACAATGAAGGTCATTCATTTTGTCACTTTTTGCCAACAAAGCAGAAATATCTGTGAAATGAAAATATGTTGACGTTGACGTAGAAGAAAGGTTATGGAATTTACCTATCGCGATGTATTTACATTTTAATGCATCGTCCCATGAGATTAATTAATTAGTATCCGGTTTGTTTATCAACCACCCACTTAAAAACCACTACTTAACTACATGTTAATGTTAATTTTTAGTTGCAAATTTGTTGATATACCAGAGTATGATGATATGGAAATAGATAATTATTTTGATTTGAAGTTGGCAAATATGTTGTGGGATTTACATTAACAATGACTACAGATCTAAGCTCAGGTGATAACTTAAATTAAAACTATATTTATAAATTTAATCATATTTTTTTTTATTTTTCAGCCTCAATTCCTCCATTATATCAGAAATTTTCGATATATGTTCAAATGATGGAGAACCAATACACAGAGATGTGTATCAGTGTCTTCTTTCATATTGTAAGTTATCGTCGGCACAACTTAAAACTATTTGTGACCTAACGGGGACACCTCAGGGATATGTTAACAGGACAAATTTGTACAAAACGCTAGCGCTGGTAGCCTGGGCTCAACAGGGGAAACACTTATCTGATAAACTGTTTGATAATTGTGTAGGAAAAGGTACATCATTATTATATAGGCAATTTTATAGAAAGATATTGCACAAATTCACATAAAATAGATGGTAGAATTACAAACAGCTATTATTTACATCTAATCCATTTTTTGGTAACTTTTTTATATTTTAATATCCATTTTTGTAGATTATGAGTGATACTATAACTAAAAAAAGATAATGAAGTAAATTTAAAAAAACAATGTAAAAACTAAATTGAAAAACAATAGTTTGTCCAGTACATATTTGAGCTCAAGCATTTTGTAAGCTGTCTGTACCTAATGTACAGGTAGGCCTGTAGATGGCATATTGATTATTTTGAACCAATCTTGCATGTCTTTGCAGACGACATCGATATCTTCATGTTATCACACCTTCAAGAATATTGTTTTATAGGAAACTCAACTTAATTTTTTATATAGATCAACAAATTTTTGGAATATGTAGCATTTATTGTTCAAAAAAATAATTACTTATTTCAATTGACTTGAACTAAAGACAAGACATAACCTCACCATCAATTATAATTTTTGCAAATATTTATGTTATTTAAATAACAGCATTATGCCAAATATTTTCGGGTCCCTAAAAATGAATTCCATGTTTCCCTAATTTTTGAAAAAATAGGCCAACACAAGAATTACGATTTCAAATCTTTTGTTTGGGAGCTAGTTTTAATTATTTTAGAGATTTATTGATCTAGTTCTGGCTGCAATAAATAATATATGATATTATTTTTAGAATACCCAGCACCAGAAATTAGTGACTTAACTCCAGTAAAGAATCTCAAGATGCAACTTAATATGAAGCAAAAAAACTCACTTGGATTTAATTATGCCACTATTGTTCAAACGGATATTATTAATATTCACCTTGTACCTGAAAAAAAAAGGATTGTTTTTAAAGTACTCAGAGTATATTGTTACGTCTAAAAGATTTAACAGTAAGGTTACTAGAAGATATAACGATTTTCTTGCCTTGCATGAACTTATACTTAATCGTTTTCCATATAGGTTAGTAGTATTTTTATTTGTTTAGTTTATATTACACGCAGTAATATTCAGATCCAGTAGGGGAACTTTACATATGTTTCTGCATGTTATGTTGTAGGCTAATTCCATCTCTTCCTCCCAAAAAAATTGTATCTGATGCACATTTTTTAGAATCTAGAAGAAGGGGACTGCATAGGTGGTTAACGTTAATTTGTAGACATCCAGTAATATTCCAAGATTCCTTGGTTCAGTTTTCCTTACTGATCAAGGCCCAGATGTACAACACCGCATTAAAGATATATTTCGAAGAGCGCCCGATGAATTTATGACGTCGGACATAGCTGCAACTGCCAAGGTAGCTTCATACTTATCAGTACTAATAAATAATGGCAAAAAATGTATCTACTATGGTGTACACCTATTCTAATATTTTCGGTAGCTCCCATTTAGTTTTTTCACTGAAAATTATACTTGTATGTTTGACCGGTCAACATGTTGGTCAGTTATTTTTGACTGGACATTGGTCTGGATAAAAATATATTTCCGAATTTCATCAAAATGGAATTGACCTCTTCAAGACGATGCTTAAATCTAACATAAATTCTGAATTAGTTTAAATGTGATTTTTTTTAATTTTTTTTTTTTGTGAGTAAAGCTGGATAAACTAGTCCACAGCAACACAGTTGTGGTTACAGTTGAAGTTCAAATTGTCATAGTTTGCAATTTATAAAAACGTTGCTGTCAACCATTATGCATTCACTTAATTAATTACAAAATTTAACTATTTATTTCGTTTTTGTATTTTTGGCTCAATAAAATCGAGTTTAAAACAATATAAGAAAAACAAAACAAAGCTGAAGTCATTAGACACTGAACTAGATTCCCTACTTTATTTATTTTTGGCCTGTTAAATGACTGATAAAAAATACCATTTACAGCTATACTGCAAAACAGACGAGTGATGGCGAGCAGTGGTTATGCGCCGTCGACCAAATTTCAACGTTACCCCACACCTTGGCTAGAGCAGAGTAACAGATGTGTTATTCAGAGGCGTTACATATTAACTCAGTTTTTGTGGTTATTTGTTATATTGTCTTGTGTTGTTGTTTTTATAGGAAATATCAAATACTTACTCGTATGAACCGCTGTTAACCTATGAAAACAATGTAGTGATTGGATAATAATCATTACTTCGTTATGTATTTTGTTTGCATTCACATTAATTTATTATAATTTATACGCCACTGGTATTTTACTTCAGTTTGTCACACCAATTATCTTTTAGTAGGGGCGTAAAGATATCTGTGTGACCGCTCGCCATCATTCCTTTGTTTTACAGTACTGAAAATAAAAAAAAATTTAACAGATAAGAGTAAATTAGTTTTTTTTTTAATGATTTAAATTGCTAAAGCAAAACTAATTATGTCAAATCAGCCAATTTTAATCATTAAAAAAAAACAGTATAGTTGCAGTTGGCGTTGCAAGCGAGAAATATTATTTCTTTCTTTTTCCCTTGATAAAGTCCAGGTTCCTGAGTGTAACATCAATATTATGTAATAGTATAGTTTATTTTAAACTTATTTGCAACATAAAAAACATCGGCTTCTTTGACGGTGGTAAAGGGATTAAAGAAGCCGACATATTTTATGTTGCAAATGTTTGTAATAAACTATATCTATGAACCATAATCCAAGAAAAAATTTAAGTATTTTTAGGTACTTATACTGACTTTTTAGGAGCTATTACCATCAGACCAAAGTCAAATAGCTGTCAATTCTCAGAATATCCGTACTCTTGTTAATATTATTGGTAAATTAAAGCACTTAACAGAAGCTAGTGTTGAACATCAGAATGCCTTGGGAAGAGATTTCGATGATTTCGCAGTGCAGTTAAAATCGTTAAGTACATTAAATATGGCACAGGGTCAAAATTTTATTGAAAACTGGGATGAGATGCAGAGAGGATTTGGTTTAATATCCAGGTTTGTAACAATTTTACTCATTTTTCAGGTATATCTACAGTGAAATGTTTTTTTTATTTGTTAGATATAATGCAGTTCTGCAGAACTTGTGACTAGCCACCCATTGTTTAAAAAAATAGGCAATTTTTTATTAGTGAAGTTACTTTTTTTATTATCAATATTTTTTCATTTTTTTTAGAGAATTGAAGTCCTTATCTGCTAAATCTGTTCATCATGCTGATGCGGAACAACTTACAATTTGTGAAAGGTTGGGCCTTCTTCTTGATATATTAGTGGCTCATAAAGAACTGTGCGACAGACTCGATAAAGGTCTGCACCACGATCATGCCATTGCTCTGTCAAAATTGCTGTCTTTAAAGAAAAGAAAAAATACAAGGAGTGATTAGGGGAACAGATGTAAGTCACAAATATTTTCTCCCTTAGCCTACTTTCTCTATGAAAATTTTGTTTATTATTATTTTGTATATTTCTATAGGCCGAAAGTGTAGAGAATTTGGAATCCAAAATGTTGACCCAGGAAAGCGTTATAACTAATATGGAACTGAGGTCGAATTTCAGTTTGTATTGTGTACATATGGAAACTCAGTTGGTATATGCATATTTAGGAACCTTGTCTTCCATTTTGAATAAATTAGTTGCCCTTAAAATTAAATCGCATTCCGAGGTAAGATAATAATAATACATTTATTTTCAACAGGTGACCATACTGAATTATCAACTTCAAAAGTATAAAACAATGAAAAATTTTTCGCCTAATTGTTCATCAAAACTTAACAGATTAAAAAAATTGTTATTAAACAATTCATGTTATAACTAGAAATCAGTTAGATGACCGTCGAGATTTTTTGTTATTGAAATAATACATGGATACCACCTAAAAATGTTAGTAATGTGATTTTTTCAAAAAAATCTAAAATTTCGAATAAAATCGAAATTTTACTGGTAATTTATCAGTAAAATTGAAAATCGACAAAAGTTGTTATTTGATACAAAGTAAAACACTGCTTAATTTTATACCAAAAACATATAGTGAAATATTGAGGGCTCGCTAATATCCTCAACCAACATTTCGCAATCAAATCATGCAGAATGTGAAAATCTGACAGAGTAATGTAAAATGCTTTCTGGACAACTAAAATGTGTTTTTTCAGCTTCATGACATTTGGAAGCAAGTGCAACCATTTGCTCAACAGTGTTCTTTACACGATGTTTTTTCTAATGGTATGGACAGAAGAAATACGTGTAGTAGTTACTGAAAATTCAAAGTGCAATATTTTATCAGACGTTTTTAGCAATAGTCCAATTCAGAATCTATTTATTTTATAAAGTTCATTTCTAAGTTAATATTATGGCTACGGTATTTTGCCTAATCAAAAAATGCACGTCTTCAACTTACACTGATACGACAGACTAATTTGTCACAATATTTTATAATAATAACTTGATGTTCATAATCATAATCATGTTAAATCACGATTGTAGATATTCGGCTGGACTAGTTAATACTTGTAATAAATAATATTGAAGTAATCGAATCAGAGATAAGAATGTGTACATTGTCTAAAAGCATATTTGTTGTTAAATTGTATTTATATATTGAGAGTAAACAACATTATGTTGCCAAAAAGTATTTGATTTTGAAGTTATAACTGATTCAAGTTTTATTTTGTATGAACGTGACTAAATAGTGAAAATTTAAATTGCTCATGCCCATCTATATTTTTTCTGTGAATATGGGTGTATTTGTGGGTAAATTCCTTCTGGGATATTTTAGTCTTGTAAATAAATTGAGAGGAATACGGTGACGGTAAATCACAATATTAAAGTAATTCATAGACATGCATTACTTGAAAAAGGCATAGATACAGATAGTGACTACTGTGTACTACGATGCTCAGCTTCTGTTGAAATTGATTAATTAAATCAAACCTAGCCATGTATAGTGGCGGCAAATGGTATAATAGATGACGACCGTGGTAGTCGAGAGCAAGCCAACACATCATCTCTCTCAGTTTAACTTACGGGACCCTGAGTGACTGTGTGTCGCCGCGTTATCCTTTTACTATAAATATTTTTTGTCGATGCACATGGCATTAAAAGGACCAAGGCCGGATCATACATGAAATACTTTACAATTACCGAATTTTTTATACAAACAAAATGTAATTACAACATACTATCTGATCAGTTTTAAATTGTTAATAAAAACGGCCATTTTGATTAACATTTAAAAATACTTTTAGAAAAATGTGATTTCATGTTAATGTATTTGATATTATTTACTACGTTATGTTTTAAAGTTTTATTACCAGGGTTAGGGGTTTTATTTAAGCAAAACTATTTATAATAATTGTTCTGATGCATCACTTTATACAAAATTAGACCGATATGGTTGGTGTGTTAAAATTGTTGACATGACATGATAAAGAATGCCAAGATCAAACAATCCAAGTATTGAGTGCATGTTAGATTAAAGTAATGAAATTTCTGTGTTGATTAGTAAAACAAAATATTTCTATGGAGAAGTAGCAGAATGTGAATGAGCATAACAAAAACCTTCCATACAACAACTCAGTCACCCTGCTCTGTTCTTGTAATAGTCACTGGACCATCCTTAGATTTTATGTTTTATTAACTCACTACATGTCAATAATTTTATTGCCCAGCTTGTTTAAATATTCTTTGTGTATTTGAAGAAAATCTTAGAATCACAGAGGAATAGTGACTTTGACTGTTTGTTGTAAGCCATATATTTTTGCCATATAGGGCTCTACATTCCTAGTATTTTATTTGCATCGATGGTCAGTTCACTTGATCACATTTGATCTGGTTAGAAGTGACCTGCACGAGTCGCTAATAAAACATGCAGCAGCCTCGGATGTAGGGCGCGCATGCGTATTTGGGAAGTCCTCGTTAATTTTATGATGTTTATGTTTTATCGGGTTTTACCAGAGACGTATAAGTGTAATATGCGTCTCTGGTTTTACGTAGGTTCTTATAAAAAACCCTAAAAAAAATGTGAACATCCAGAAACCAACTTGACATTTTCCTTTCCTAGGATCTTGATTATTTTTATGTTATGAAATATAGTAATTGCAAAAACGATATTTTTTTATGAAAACTATGCAAATTTATTGTTGCAACATGCAAAACCTGTTTATACGGTCAACCGTTTGCCGCTATTCTTCCCCACTACATTACTGATCTAAAGATCACGTGATTCTTTCATCCGGGGTGGAACAGCATCGGCAAGGGGGGAACTGACTTGGTCACTTTTGACTTCAAATCAGTTGTAAATAAAACATGTAAACAGCTGACTTAATTGATCTAGATCAGAAGTGGTGACCTGATCCACACTGCAAATAAAATACTACTATTGTCCTACGATAACTTCAGATCAGTACTGCATCAATGGCATCTTCACAAAACGTCACATACAAATGTTGACAGTTGACAAAAAAGTTGTTTATTTTTGGACGACACACCTTACTATTTACTCTATTTAAGTTAACACACGTTATTGCTGATATAAAGCAAAAACGAACTCAAACTTAATGTTATAAATATTCTCAGAAATACGTTTGCCCATCACGGACTGACAAATGTAACTTTTCTAAGTGAATATAGCCATAACTAAATTTACACGTCTGTTCATTTCTATTGCTCTAAGCTGTTTAGTGGATCTGAACAGATGTCTAATACAAATTAATTAAGTTGGAAAGAGAATTTTATACAAGATAAATAGACTGTCCGTAAAAAGGGTGCCCAAGATTTTTTCTACAAAGTTGACGGGTTGTAAATTTTATTTTATAACCTATGTTAAAATGTAACCGCAAATAATTTTACAACTATGCATATTATTATTTTGGTGAAATAATAAAAGGCTGGGTATAAGAAAAAATCAAGGGAAAAAACTATTTTTCCATTTAAACCACCAACAATAGTAAAAGTCACTAGTACTCTCTAGGGTACCGACGAAATAGTAAAGAGTGAGACAATAAAATGAAATCTGCATTATTTAGTAAACTTTTTTTTTTACAAAAATTTTTATTTTTTTTCGATGTAGATTTTATAACAGCATAAATTATGTAAAACAGAGATTGTTATTGAAATTTGTTAAAAGTTAATTTTATATCCTGAAAAAAATTGTTTTAATTATACTGACACATTCCATTTTTAATGGGTGCTTTGTCAATTTATTACATAAAAAAATATGTTAGTACCTACTAAATATATTTAACTAGTTTTTATGTTGTTACCATGTGCCTTGTATTATTTCTATAGTTGAAATTTTATAAGCATTTTTTTATTTAAGTACAAAATAATATTTTGAGATGAATGGGAGAAACCTACAAGATGCACGACATTTGCAACGTAGGTAATCATGTTATTGTCATAATATAATAAAGTAATGACAAATCTGCAGCTTTTGCAGTTATCAACAAAAACCTCAAGATGACAGATGTGGCTCTGCCAAAAGGTTGAGGTCCCACTTGGGACCTATCAACAAAATGATATCACACTCGAAAAACTAATATACCGGATATACAGATTCGGCAAATTTACAGTTTGGTTGCAAGGGTAATAGACAACATTCACATTCAAGCGCACTCTGCTGTTCCTCCTCACTATCAAATTTGGTAGAATAGTGGGGCAATATCGCGTGCTTTAACTCGCATGTAGTCCCAAATCATAAATTTGCCGAACAAGTATTCATTACATTAATTACTGTAAATGAAGTATGTTAACTCCCCATTTTTTTTTATATAAATTAAACTTCATTTTAGTTCTGCCTGATGTAGATCTAACAAGTTCTCCTTGATGATACTTATGAAATTTCGACATTAGAGATTTTTGTAAAATCTTGACGTTTATATAAAATATGTGATATATTTGAATCAAGAAGTTTATTTTTATGAAATTGTTATATTTGATAAAATATTTTAAAAACAGCCTGTAGTTTTTTTTCCCTGCGAGATGCGAAGTAGTACCAAAAATTTTAAGTTTTGTTACTTAAATAGTGATTAATGGGTTTAGAGAAATTATAACCGTATCAAAAACCAGTAATGTATACAAATAATAAAAATATCAATACATTGCTAGGCCAATGCGAGTTTCTGTAGAATCGGCATATAATATACTGAAGTATATTTATGTTATGACGTATATAAAAGGCGCAGACAGTACAGTAAACGTATTTTACTTAATAAACTTCTTGACATAATAGCTCCCTGTTTCACCACCTTTGTCTCCGCCAATCAATGTTTTGTTTTTCAGTCGACATGTTTCGTCACAGTGGCTTTATGGGTATGGCATTTGACAGTCTAACATTCACTTGCTTTATATAACGCATCACTTTCTGAAGACAGAGACTGCCCCGCCACGACGACTAACGCATTACGATAAATAAAAGATGTCTAAGCTCACCATACACACATTTTTACCATCCAATAATGAGTTATATTAAAGAAAATATCGGATAAATTAAAAATTTCTTTATACTCGCTGTACGCACGATAGATCTCTAGCTTGAAAGTTCTCAAAACTGAACAAAACAAAGTTGCTAAATGATGTAAACTCTGACAAAATACAAGGTCAATAATGCAGGTAGTCAATAACGGCGATAACGGTAGTCCCACTTTGCTTATGGACCAAACCTACTTACATAAATACAGTTCTTAGCGGTCAACGATGTTCAAATTCCCTATGTCTAAATATATACACCATCACAAAAGCTGTAAAAAATGAAACAAGTGTTCTGTAATAAAGTTGATTTTACTGAGTAAATACAATAAAAAATACAGTATAATCACAAATTACTGACTAATATAGCAACTTATTTGGGCACACATGAAGGAGAGAATATCTCTTCTGACCTATTTCAACAGAACCTTCGGCAGTGTTTATAAGGTATAGTTATCAACATCAACACAATGCAAGTGTAATTTTTACAATTCATACTCCGGGGGTGCCGTGTGACACCACCCTGTATGAGTTTCTAGAAATTATAAATGTGAATCATAAATCTAAATTATAAGATCATACAAAGTGGAGCCGCATGGACTGCAGAAAGTATAACAACAGTTCTACAAGAGCTGCAGTTTCTATGAGAAATATACTGATAAGCGACCACCGCACCGTGGGAAAAGAAAGGGACATAGGATAAAGAGAACGGTTTGGATGAGCAACAAGTGTGTCATGGAAATTATAGTAAGAAAGCAAAACTTAAAAAAATAAATATTGTATATAATAATAATTCCCAGACCACAATTTAAATACTAAGTACAAATTGTTGGGTTATTAGGTCCAATGTAATTAAAACACTACTGTATTAACTTGCCGACGTTTCGGTATAATTTATTAGCATCCTCAGGGCACTGTAAGATATAAATAAATTGATTGTAAGTTATTCTATAATTTATCACCCATATAGTTATAGAATAACACAATCAATTTATTTATACCTTAGTGCCCTGAGGATTGTAATAAATTATACCGAAACGTCGGCAAGGTAATACAGTAGTGTTTTAATTACATTGGACCTAATAACCCAAAAATTTGTACTTAGTAATAAATATTGTGTTGTAAAGTATTAAATTAAAATTTCCAAATTCTTAAAAGCTAAAACAAAAATTAATGTAACCGTATTCTCCGTGTGAACACGCGAAAAAGTGTGAGGAAAGTTTTAAATAATTTAAAAATTAATTTTAAACATAACTTGGAAGCCACTACCAGAATAGAACACATCCTAAATGTTGATAAGTATATTTTAATTTATATTTTCTTTCACAGTATAAATTGCATGTACTTAAATTTGATCATTTTAGTTACAAATTGGGTTGAGAATCTCTTACTTAATTATTTTTTTAAATACTGATCTTCTGTATTTTTGTTGGTTATTTTAAATTTATTTCAAGTTCATTTTTCTCAGTATTTATTTTTTTTTGTTGTTTAAAATTTCAACCGTTTTTTTTTTTAATAAATAGCATCAAAAATTCAAGTTTATATTTATTTTAAAAATCCTGCAGAAGTTCCTGATAAGTGGCAAAAGCAGGGGTTAATAAATTAATTATTTAGGCTACTAGCATCGGCTCGGAAGGTCTTGTGTTTCGGTCCACGTTACCTGCAGGCTTTACTAAGGGTTTGTAACAGCCTCCATCTGCTAGTGTGGCTTATGAGTGCACCATTTTACTTTTGTATCACATTCAGAAAAGTTTGCCAGAACTAACAAATTCATTTTCTGTAGTCCTAACTAAAGGTAGGTTTTCACGTTGTTAAATGGACAAAAAAAATTCATTTTTAATTACAAACTGCTATCATTGTCACTTCTATTTTTTTGTCACTCCATTAAAAACATTACTTAACCTAAAAATTATTACCAAATTAATAACGCGAACATGTATCTTTTTAGTTTGGACCACAGAAAGTGAACGGATTTGAAATCTGAAAAAAATAACGACAATATTGTTTGTGAATCTTGGTCTACACAATTACAAAATATTTGATGTGGCCAGCACATAACTTTCTTATACCAGTATATATCATCCTAATCTTAAAAAATCATTCTATTTAATTCTTCACTTACCTCAATTAAATTTTAATAGGGTACCTTGAAATGTTTCATTAAAATTTTTAAATAACTAATTATCAGCATCATTTGATACTGTCAATAATTCATGTCATATATTTTAATAATTTTTTGTTATTGACATTGACATTTTTGTAACTAAATTAGACTTTTTAAATGTCAAACTGTTAAATTTATCCTAACCCCATTTTATGAGGCGAAATGTGTACTTGCAAAATATATTTTATTCTCTTGATATAGTAGACATGATTTATAATCTTTCAAGAATATATTTTTTTGTAAGGTGCAATACAAAAAAAGTTTGGGTCCCGTGGACCCCCTTTCAGCTGGCCAATTTTGCTCATCACCGAATTTTTCATTGTCTTTGGCCTTTAGAACAAGTATACCAAATTTGAAAGCTTTATCTCAAAAACTGTGACTGCTTCGCGATACTACAGACATGCGGACAGATTTTTTTTCATGTTATGTTTTTTCATTATAATTCGTCAAGATTCGTCCAGAAATGCAATAAAATTTTTTTAAATTTTTTCCCCGAAATTGTACCTTTTTCTTGTTTCATTCATTATGTCTCTTCTGGTGGTACCACATACACCAAATTTGATGTCACCTAAAATGTTGATAATCTTAACTGCCAAATTTGGGAAGTCTCCCATTAGTATTTTTTGTTATCGTGGATACACGCACATCCACACACCGACAGACATCATTCGGAAAATAGTCAGAATGGATTCAGGAGGGTTCAAAACGTATACATTAATCAAAATATCGAGGTCGAAAAAAATCGCGATACTACCTTATATTAGGTATAAGAAAGTAAAAAAAATTAAGTCAAAGTGCTATAAGGTTGGGCAACTATACTTTAAAAATCCTGCCTTCAGTCTCCCTGTTGGATGACATGATGTTGCGATAGTATTATTAATAAATGTAATGAATTTACACACTTGGAGGTAAAAAGAAATATATTGTTACGCCACTGGACTGTACAGACTGGTTAGATTAGGCTGGAATTGTACACGAACGGCCGGGAATATTCTGGAGTGCTCTAGACCGGGAGAATGGATGTATAAATAAGACGCACGGTGGGCCGAGATTTAGTCTGATGTCGAACGTGAACGAGTAAAGAAGAAATACGAGAGAGACTTATGTGTTCAGTTGTGATTATAATTAGGAAAGTGATTAATCTATTGTTGTTAATTGTTAATTAGTAAATATAGTAGTGAGTAAGTGTTACCTGGACTTTCAATCAACGAATCTACGAGTATAGGTGTTTGTGTGGATAGCAAACACGTAACAATTTGGTGTCGGAAGTGGATTGGAAGAGAAATTTCTGGAATATTCGAAAAGGTTCTACAGTGTTCTTCTCAGAAATTAGTGGTAACACGAAGAATTAAGCTACTGGACAGTGTTTGGAGGACTATTTCTGGACTGAATAGTGACTTTAAAGTGGATTTTCGAGACGTTTCTAGAACATTCGATATAGAAATAACTGCAAATACGCGAGTGCCGCTAGTAATAACGTGTTGTACACTGAGAAAAAGGACTACTAGTGCAATTTCGGGAAAATTCTAGAACATTCTATTTGGAAACTACAGGAGATACGTGAATTGTGTCGACGGGAACGTGTTGTAGACTTAAATACGAGACTATAAGTGACTTTTAGTGACAATTCTAGAACATTCTATTTGGAAGCTATAGGAGATACGTGAATTGTGTCGACGGGAACGTGTCGTAGACTTAAAAACAAGACTATAAGTGACTTTTAGTGACAATTCTAGAACATTCGATTTGGAAACCACGGAAGATACGTAGACTGTGTTAACGGAAACGTGTTATAGACTCAAAACAAGACTTATTAGTGATATTTCGTGAAAATTCTCGAACATTCCATTGGACAATTAGTGGAGTTAAGTGAATTTTGTCAACACAAAAGAAGTATAGACTCTAAATAAGACTTTCTAGTGCTGTTTCGAGATTTTTCTGGAACATTCCATTATTAAAATAGACGTGATATCAACATCTTACGGACTTTATAGTGTAATAAACTTTATTTTGAACTGATTTACGTGTCGTGAATTAATGCCAACAACAAGAAGCATGGCGGAGAAACAAACACAAGATTTACTTGCAGCATTGGTACAACAAATGGAAGAACAGAAAAGAGAACGCCAGGAAGAATTACGGAAGATTATGGAAGAACAAAGGAAAATTATGGAAGATCAAGAAAGAGACAGGAAGAAAAAGAAGAACAAGAGAGAAGACGACAGGAAGAAAAAGAAGACCAAGAGAGAAGATGGCAGGAAGAAAAGGAAGAGCAAAGAAAGGAACGCCAGGAAGAATTAAGACAACTTATGGAGGGACAGCATCAAGTCATGCTCTCGGTCACTGAACAATTGAAGGAAGATGTACAGGCTGAAGTCAGTGAAGTTAAAGAAAAAGTCGGTCAAGTTGAGGGAAAAGTCAGTATTGTTGAAGGAGAAGTAGCCCGGCTCAAGCAACAATTAAGGGAGAGGAGTGGCCAATTGGTACTATCGTCTGGTGCTAGGTTACAACCACCTTCCTTCGACGGTCAAAGTTCATGGTCAACTTATAAGAGACAATTTGAGGCAGCTGCACGTTCAAATAACTGGAACGATGAAGAAAAAGCAACAGCATTGGTATTAGCATTAAGGGGCCAAGCATTAGACCTGCTCCAAACAATTCCTGCCTCACAGCAACAAAACTTTAGCATTTTGGAGGCAGCGTTAGAACTAAGATATGGCGACCAACATCTCGCCCAAGTATATCAGGCTCAGCTCAAATCACGCAGACAACGAGGTGGAGAAAGCCTCCAGGAGTTCGAGGCTGCGGTAGAAAGATTAGCCCATCTAGCCTATCCTGATGCACCAATGGAATTTCAACAACAGTTAGCAGTTGGTACATTTATTGATGGAGTAAAGGACCAGGAAGTTAGGCGAATTCTTAAGTTGGCCAGTTATAAGCGTAGTAGTGAGGCTTTAGTACATGCACTGGAGATTGAGGCTGCCTATGAGGATACCACACAACCAAATCAGAGAGTACGAGCTGTGAGTGTGGAGGAAGACAAGCCAGAGAACACAACACAAAACCTGATATCTGATCTATACAAGATGATGACCCAACTACTGTCAAAATCGAACTCCCAGCAGACAGAAAACCAACAACAAAGTAGTGGGAGGCCGAATGGAGGCATCCGTTGTTATATGTGTGGCAAATTGGGCCATATTAAGAGGAACTGTTATGAGCTCAACATTCAAGATCCGAGACAAACCCAACAGCAAAGTAGTGGGAGACAGAGTGGAGGACGCATGCGCTGTTATAAGTGTGGCAGAGAATAGAATAGAATAGAATAGAGCTTTATTCATCACATAAAGTTTTATACACAAGAGTACAACACTTATTGGACTAGTCATTAAAACTACAGGCATACCATTCAAAACAACTTCAAATAAATGAGATTCATTCACACCAATATCACACTTTCACACAGTCATACAATAATAAAAAATATAAGATAAAATAAAATAAAATAATACACTTAATAGTAAATTAGGTACATAGAAATTCTTCCACTGAATAAAATGCCTTGCCAATTAGATAAGCATATAATGTACTTTTAAAAGTATTCAAATTATTAAAATTTTTTGTAGCGCCAAATAAACAATTGAATCTATTAAAACAAATAATACCTTGATAGAGGTGCGAGTTTTGGCCAATACTTAATCGTGAATATGGGTGATATACCTGTTCAGAGTTTCTAGTGTTATGGCCATGCAGTGTACTGTTTCTTACCAATGCACATTCTTGTTTTTTTATATTTAGTATAATAAGAAATATATAAAGAGAGGGAAGTGTTAGGATGGATAACTCGATAAATAATTGTCTACAAGGTGTCCTGATATGTGCCCCGACCATACATCTAACAATTCTTTTTTGTATTATAAATATTTTATTACTGTGAGCAACTTTTCCCCAAAACATTAAACCATAGCTAATAGTTGATTGCACTAATCCATAATATGCCAGCCTAAGAATCTCAAGGGATACTGTATTACATAACTGTCGGATGATAAAACATATAGTACTCATTTTTTTTCGAAAGTTCCTCGATATGTTGTTCCCAAGTGAACTTTTGGTCTACTGTAATACCGAGAAATTTTATGTGATTTGTTTGCTCAATACTTTTATGATTTACTTTTATGAGAGGACTTAGATTATGGTTTACGTTCTTTGGTAAAAATGGCATGTAAAATGTTTTTGTTAAATTTACTAATAATCCACTATTCAGACACCACTCATGAAATTCATTGGCAGAAATGTTAGCTTTAATCGCGGTATTTTCAAGATCGTTTTCAGCTATTAAGATATTAGTGTCATCGGCATACATAATTACTTTCTGATTGTTGCTATAAGAGTGTATCATATCATTTATGAATATAATGAAAAGTAGTGGACCCAGAACTGAGCCTTGCGGAACACCCATTCTAATAGTATTTTCCTCCGATTTACTACCGTTAATAACAACTATCTGCTTTCTGTCTTTCAAGTATGAAGCAACCCAGTCATTTGTAGTCCCGCGGACACCTATGCGAGACAATTTTTCCAGTAGAAGATTATGATCAACAGTATCGAATGCTCTGCTTAAGTCAAAAAACAAAGCAATTGGGCACTGTTTTTTATTTAAATAATAATATATATTGGTACAGAAATCAGCTAAAGCAGTAGATGTAGATTTCTTCTGTCTGAAACCATTCTGACAGTTAGATAATAGATTATGTGTTTCAACAAAGTTATTTAATCTAGAGTTGTAGGAAAAATCTATTATTTTTGCTATTTGACTTTGCAGGCATACATTTCGATAGTTGCACACATCTTCTCTGGATCCTTTGTTTTTAAATATAGGTACAGATTTGGATACCTTAATCGAACTTGGGTATTGTCCTGTTGAAAAAGATTCATTTATTATGTATGCTAATGGTACACTTATTTTTTTCCTTGACTGTTTTAATTGCTTTTCCACAAATTCCGTCAATACCTGAGGAAGGTTTCAGAGTAGTTCTCATAATAGTATTTTCAATCTCATAAGGGGTAGCTGGATGTAGATAAAATGTGTGATGGTAATAGGGGGCTAGGTTTAATTTATGTATGTTTGGCTTGCAACTGGGTACATCCATAAAAAAATTATTAAATCTATTACAGATTTCATTTAGATCTGTTAATTTTTCATTATTTATATCTAATTGACTAATTGTATTTTTATTTGGTTTACCTTTTGCGTCATTTATAATTTTCCAACTTTCTTTCATCATGTTTGGTGCATTACACAGTCTCTTGTTGTTGTAAGTGTTTTTGGCTTCCTTCACCTTCTCTTTATACAAAATTCTAAATTGCTTGTATTTAACTTTTAAAATTACATTACTGCTGTCTTTAACTATTTTTGCCATATCACATAACATTTTGTGCATTTCTTTTATTTCAGGTGTAAACCATACCATTTTACTTCTGTTCATTTTGATTTTTTTATAGGGAAAGGCATTATTATAGTGAAAATTGAAAGTTGTATAAAAAGCATCAAATTTTTCATCTAAAGTATTAGAATTATATGTCTCTGTCCACTGCTCATATTCTATTAGGTTTTTAAATGTCTGTAGATTCGCATCAGAAATATCACGCCTAAATATCACCTCATTTCCAAGAATTACATTAATTGGAGAGTTAAAGGTGCAAATTTGAAATGTATGATCCGATATGTGATTATCTTTTACTAAAACAGAGTGTATCTCCAAATTGGAAAACATAATATCTATACTAGTGGAACTTCTGTCGGTTATCCGTGTAGGCTCTCTTATGTGGTTTTCCATGCCAAATTCTTTTAATAAATTCGTTATTTCTTTGCAACAAGTGTTTAGAGAGAGAAAATTTATATTGACATCACCACATAGTACATAATGATTATTACTTTTATATATACTACACATCAGATCATACAAATTATCAATGAAAATCCTAAAGTTACTATCCGGTGTTCTATATACAGTTATTATAAATAATTTTGATGCACTGTCCAAAATATTTACACTGGCTATCGTTATTTCAAAATGTTTTTCGATGCTGCCGTCATAAGATATAGCTTTAACATTAGAAAAATAATCTGCTTTTACAAATATACATACTCCTCCACGATTAGAATTTTCTCGACAATAGCTATTGATTAATATGAAATTATTTAACCTAAATGATGATAATTCATATGACTTTAGCCAATGTTCAGATATGCAACAAATAGCAATATTGTGTATATCAAATATTAATTCTAGCTGACAAGCTTTTGAAGAAATTCCCTGAATGTTAAAATGCATAATATTTATTATGCGTCTTGTTTCAATATTTTTGTTTACAGTCATACACTTTTTATCTGGTTCATTTAGTATTATTTTGCCACTTCTAAAAAAGAACTTGGTCTATCCTCACTTTCACTGTCAATGATGTTCCTTGTCTTGTACTTCTCATAATGTCTTTTAAAATCAAATCTTCGGTAATATACACCTTTTGGCCAAAATGTGGGTCTGTAGAAATCGTCCTTATATTTAAAATCAGCTGCAACCATGTAAGACTTTAACCTTCCCGATTCGTTTAGATCTTTGACAATAAAATCTTCATTCTTATCATTAGTTTTCCTTTTCAAAAACTCTTTTATGTCTTCTTCTGTTGTTTCTTGAGACACCTTGTATAAATACATCCATACCTTTGGTTTTGTTCCTTTAAATTTTTCATCGTCTTCTGCTTGACCAATGTTTCTTCTTTTTTTCTTTGAACTATCTGCCAGTTGTCATTATTTTGCTGTTTTTGTGTCATACTTTCCCCTTGGGATCTTTCATTTGTTTCTAAATTTATTATTTCATTCATTATATGTTTTTGGTGGTCTTCTAGTATAACTAAATTGTTTTGATTAGAAGTACTTGCCTTTGTTAAAATTAATTGTTTAGTAGTCTCTGTATTTAATTGTTTGGGAGTCCCTGTATCTAACTGTTTAGAAATTCCTGAGCTATTGTATCTAGGTAATGTTTGTTGTTTTTCTGTAGATAAGGTTTTTTGCTCTTTAATTGACTTGTCTTTTTCTGTTTTATACATTGATAATGATTCTATTTTTAGGTCCAGAATATTTATTTTTTTTCCCAACATTTCAAAATTACAGTCAAACTTCTCTTTGAGTGTTTCAGTGATGATATTTATTAGTTTTTCATGTGATTTAGTTTGCTTTTTTTCTTTATTTACTATTTCTTTTAATTCAAAATTTTCGGTTTCCAGATTACCTATTTTTTCTTTGAGTTGTTTCACATTTTCTCTTAAATTTGTATTCATTTCCTTCAATAACTTATTTTCCCATATAACTGATTTTTCGATTAAACAATCGTTTACCATATCTTGATCATCAATTATTTCTAATGGTTTTTCTTCTTCATAATATTGTTTATCACAACACTTTTTTGTTTTTTTATTAGAACAGCTATTATGAAACACTGCTGAGCAATTTATACATCTTACTTTTTTATTTACTGCTGGTTTCTTATAGAAACTGCAGAGCACATTTGAACTTTCACCTTCATCATCAGCCATTTTGACTAGGGCCATATTCAGAGTAACTGTCGTCAGCGCATCCCTGAGAGGGTCGCAGTAATGGAGAAGCCGCAGGAAAACTGGCGAGCTGGTACTTCGCGGAATATAGCAGATGGCCTTTCCAAAAGACCGTGTCAGAAAGACTGCAAGCTTTGCCACCGTAAGGAAGAACAACAAAATGTACAAATAATGAAGACCGTTAAGATTGATGTTCCGGATTATTGGACAAAAGAGTCGTTAAGGGAAGCACAGTTAAACGATAACGAGACTGGTCCTGTTCTGAAATGGAAAGAAAGAGAGACTCGACCCGATTGGAAGGATATTTCAAATAAATCAGTGGGGCTGAAGGCTTTATGGGCACAATGGAACTCCCTTATCGTAGAAGATAGACTGCTGAAGAGAGCATGGGAAAGTCCAGATGGGAGGAAAGTTACTTGGAAATTGTTAATCCCCAGGTGTCACGTAGCAGATGTACTTCAGCAAGTGCATAATGGAACGTCTGGCGGACATTTTGGCATCAACAAAACCCTGACAAAAGTAAGACAACGTTTCTACTGGGTAAACAGTCGTCAAGATGTGGAGGCTTGGTGCCGCCAATGTGAAGTTTGCGCGGCAAGAATGGGGCCACAAATAAGAAATAAGCAATATAACGCCAGGGCTCCATTTCAGCGAGTTACCATAGCAAGTGACCGTATGAAGGCTCGTTATGATTTTAAGGCGAATTCAGGAGGGTTCCAGGCTGGAGATTTGGTTTGGCTATATAACCCACAACGAAAGAAAGGCAGGTCCCCAAAGCTTCACCCGCCCTGGGAAGGTCCTTACACTGTGGTCACCAGACTAAACGATGTTGTATATAGAATTCAGCAAAGTCCAAAATCCAAGATGAAGGTGGTGCACATAGAGAGACTAGCCAAGTATGCAGGGAATAATGAATTGCCTGATCGGGACGTTCAGGCTTAAGGAGAGGGCAGTGTTACGCCACTGGACTGTACAGACTGGTTAGATTAGGCTGGAATTGTACACGAACGGCCGGGAATATTCTGGAGTGCTCTAGACCGGGAGAATGGATGTATAAATAAGACGCACGGTGGGCCGAGATTTAGTCTGATGTCGAACGTGAACGAGTAAAGAAGAAATACGAGAGAGACTTATGTGTTCAGTTGTGATTATAATTAGGAAAGTGATTAATCTATTGTTGTTAATTGTTAATTAGTAAATATAGTAGTGAGTAAGTGTTACCTGGACTTTCAATCAACGAATCTACGAGTATAGGTGTTTGTGTGGATAGCAAACACGTAACAATATTTTATAGTGAGGAAGCGAGGCAATTATGTAATGGATTCATAGAAAAGTATGATATAAATTTATCTGAATCCAAGGTTCCCACTGAACCTGGAAACATTCATGGATTTACAGTCATAATACAAAGTAACCCCATGAAAAATCTAAGATTTTATATTAGGTAAAGAGATACGAGGCCCTACAGTTTATTGTGGTGTCCGAACCACATCTAGAGTCGACAGTTACATGTTTCACCGTAGCTGAAAAAAAATTTAAAATAAATTTGCTCCACGGTCGGATCGACCACCGATAATCGGTACCAAATACAAATAAATCGTGATTTTGAATTCTGAAGGGTTGGTGGGAAACCCCGTTATGGATTGGTGATAAAAGTCAATCATTTTAATTTTTTATACCCAGCCATTTTTTTTGTCATATTTTTAAACCGTCATCACAAAACTTACACTTAAATTTACATGTCATTATCACCGAGTCGTGGTCTTTGTTTGGAAACTGTTCATTGTGTGACAACTTTTCGATTCCATCATAGTACTTGTCCCACTATCATCCCTTACCTCATATTCCACAACTAAGTTCCTTGGATGAACAAATTATACATATAAGTACGATAGCTTTGACAAGCTGCCTTCATTTTGCTAACGGATTTTTCCAGTCAACAATAATTTAATACTCTGTATATAAATATTTTTAATTAATTTTGTCAACAATAAAATTTGAATTTCTAAAATCTATAGCACAACAATTTATAGATACAATGGAAAATAAAAATAAATAATAGTTACTTAATTTAATTATGATTCTACGATTATGTTACTATATACAGCTGATAATTAATAATTATAATACACATCAACCTGAGTTAAAAAAAGCAAAATTAATTTATAAATAAATACAATTATTTAAAAATTACAATGTCCGTTTTCAGTTACATTTTCAATAAAGGACAACACATGGGCTAGAAATTAATTGAGATGCTCACTTGTGGCAACCTAGAGGTGTTATTGGGGACGTACATGTCATGCTACTAAAAGTGGCCACTGTTGGGCAACTAGATTAATTAATGCAAAAAAATAATTGTTTTCGCACCCTTTTTACCTACCAAATTTCCTAATTCATTAAACAAATTTTGGTCATTTTGAAACCTCTTATAATCCCGGAAACGCATCAGTTTATAATCATAGATGACTTTTATTTGATCAATATCGCTCTGGTTTGGTTCATTTTGATCTAACTCGTCCATATGTGCTAGTCTTGCATATTTATTAACATCCAGTTTTGCTATGCACTTTTCAATAGGAATCCAATGGTATGTCTCAGGGCAAAGTAGGAAAGATGGTACCAATTTACCTTTATATCTCATTTTTTGACAGGAATGGATATAAAAGCCCATGTAATAATTACTTATTTCTGGAACTTTCTCGTGTAACGATCTTGTAAATTGTACCTCTCTACAAACAATAATTGTTAAATTAAATATATATAAAAGTAGTTCCAATTAACACTTTTAAAGCATAAATTTTAACTGCTATGTTAGTTGGGGTTAGTATGTGAGAAATAATAACAATGAATCTGGTGAGTAAATTTGCGTATAGATTAAGCGAGCCAAGCCTGTCATGTAACATGTAATGTAATGCTCATTGCAATTTGTGTCCCGCGATCACGACATGAGCATCCTACGAGCCGTAGGATGTTAAAGATCACAAGACGAGCAAGCGACTTCAAGAGTTTAGTCTTTCCGACGGTACCAGACAATCCGAACATGTCCGACGAGAAAGCCAAAGCTTTTGTTGTAGGTTGTGGTGCCTTTTTAATTATTGCAAATATTCTTAAAAAAACAACGATGGTGATGTACTAAACTAATCAAAAATCAGATCATTTTTGTTTTTGAAATAATTTGGATGTCGGATCCCACAGAACACTATGAATTCTATAAATTTCTATCAACTACAAAGCGGCTTCTCCAACCACTCCTCCATGCTCGCCGCGAACCACTGACACCTCGAACGATGTCCCAACTAGCACAAAGAATCCCTTTGTGTTGCAAAAACTTGCATGTGTTGAATCACAGCAAGCTCCGAACTAGCCGTTTGTATCATGCTCACAATGACGTCACAATTAGACGAATGTGTTACATTATAGGCTCGACTTGCCTAATGTATATGCAGCTTAATATTTGCGTGCGCGTGTGTGTAGAAAAATAAAAGTATTTTAATAAACATAGTTTTCTGAAATTAATCTTAAACTGGTAAACTGTGAATAGGTAAAAGGAGTAAGTATTAAAATATTTATTCAAAAGGATTCAAAGTAATATTTTATTTTTTCCTACCAATAGTACGTAATAAAATGTTATTCCCCAAATTTAAAAATTGTATGGTTTAACCCTGATTTGTCAATAATTTCCAAACTTTAATTCCACTGAAAAAAAAAAACCTATTTTTTGACCTCTTCTTTTCCCCAAAAACTATCCAATTATCATCATTATTGCAATTATTATTTTCCAAAGAAAGAAAAGTCCAGTCAAGTACACTTGGCCATTCTAATTAAAGATTCACCTATATTGTGTTATGTATTATTTAAATAGTTCACAGAATACTCGCCTTAATGAACCATAAGTTCCCAAGGTTAAATTTCTATAATCAGGGTCATAAAAAAAGTAAACTGAACTGACACATCTTGGCAGAATATCTATCACTCCAACTGCTACAAGTTTATCGTTAATCCAATATTGTTGGTGAAAGGAACCATAACCTGGTCCGTCTACTCCATGGGGAAACTTAACAGGCTGAAACAGTGGGTTTTAGATTTTGAAATAGTTCTAAAATTTATTTATTAATATAATACATATGAAATATATACATGGCATGATTACATATTATATTATACTATTAAGAATAAGTATTTTTAACCAAACTGTTTTAAATGAAATGGCTTAGATTGTGTTATGGTTGTATAGTCCCGTCAAAGCAGGTATGATTCAAATATTTGATTAACAGAACTTATCCTAAATAGTAATTATAAAAAAAAGTCTGATAAGGTTTTACTTAGGTACAGAAAAATATCCGGTCTTATAGGTTACATTTTTATACAATAAAAATTGTAACACTTAAGCTAAAAGAAAGATTTTGTTAATATTTTTTAGACAAAGAAAATTATAAATAATTTTTTTTCTTCTGATGACAAATCTTGGGATCCCACTAAAAATAATTAGTCAAATTCCACGACTCTAGGTTTTCCAAGACCAAAATGACAAAATCTGTGATTTTAGGAGTTTGACAACCAAAAATTTACTCTTATATTTCCATCTTAAATATGTATATTTAGCACATAATTTAAATGACAAAATGCAATACATATCAAAATGTTTCTTATTAGCTGAATTGTTGATAAATGTACATTAACTATATATTATCAGTATTATTACTGTTTTAAAAGCAGAGGAAAGTATACCTTCAATGGACTTTGGACAAGAAAATTAAAAAACTGTTCCTCATCACACTCGTCTACAGCCTCACTGTGAATTTTTGTTTGATAAGTTCGGAAAAGTTTTGAACTCGTTTTAAATAACTCATGGCTTTTTGACATCCTTTCTAGAGTGATCTATAATTATACACATAGTTCTTATTTAAAATATAAACAATTTGAATTTTTGAAGGGTTTCACAATTTAAATAATTATTCAATTCACAGAGGAAAATCTGGGAAAATTTCTTATATCAACAACTAAACGAAAAACTGTTTCGGTAGTAAATAAGTAGGATCAACTTATTCTAAAAATGTTTCTTAATATAAGGGGTATATAACTATTAAATAATTCATAATCAGATAGTTATTCTTTTACTCTGCTTTTAAAACTTTTTTTAGTATTGGGCATTTAAGCCTTCACGTCGCCCCCTGGTGGCTAATAACCGCACTTTGACAAAACGAGTAATTCTCTTTGTTTACATTCGTTTGATCACATTTGTAGAGTTTGTCGGGATTTTACTACCGGTTCTTTATCAACTTCGGCAATACGTGTCCATTTCAAGCCAAAGGACTATAATACAAAAGGTATACAAAGTTGAAATAATGACTTTTTTAAGTTAGGTACTCCCACAAATTAGCAAAAAAATAGTCCAAAATAGGTTAAACTTATTGAATTTACTTACCAACTTTCAATTAATGTAATCATATAATTTTCTACCTAAGAAAGAACCCCAAAAGCAAATAAAACGGATGTAAACAAACCAAGAATCAGCTCATAGTTACTCATCTGATCGCAGGGCCATATGCGCCGTGGTAATTTTAGTTCCCAATTGCTCTAGAATTATTCAACTGTTTCGTGTACCTTTAAAGGAGAATGAACCAAAAATTTATGAAAGCCTTTCATTGATAGTTTTTCAGGTGGATCGTTATGTACAACCATCTGGTACTTTTTGTATAAATCAAATTCTACTTCTTGAACGCGTTCCCATGCATAACTGAGTTCACTAGTGGCGACCAACCTTAGCTGAGAAAAGAATAACTATATCAGCTTCTAATAAACAAACTGTTTAAAAATTTAACTTCAATAAACATATGTTTGTGTTATGCTCTGCTATAAAACAATTAAATAACAGAGATTACAAAATATGTGGGAGGCAGTGCTGACAGAAACAAGAACGGACAACATAAACTCAACAATGCACACTTTACTGTGCTCATATCAATTACTTCCTCTGTCAGTGTCACGAATCAAATCACCCCCAAATAGCATGTTTTTGACAAAAAAGTTTTTATTTTAATTAGTATAAAATAATTGGTTTTTTAATTTGGGATTCCGTAATAAGTTTTATTTCGGATTTTGTGAAACTTTAAGATTATAATAAAAACTGCATTTTATGTAAAGGGTGTCCAATTTTGAAGTTGCTTTTTGAATTTAGAATAAAACGCATGAATTACTTAGATCGTACGATATTTTTATTTTAAGGTAAAGTACAACAATGGCGGTTAATAACGGAAAAGAATATCGGACAAGTGACCTCCTTTGGATCTTTGGCAGGATATCATTCGTCATTCAAAAAAGAACCTCAAATTTGGACACTCTTTAGTTCAAAAATTATATGTCAAATGGATAATCAAACGCTTTAAAAGGTTACCGTCACAGTATACCAGTAGATTATTTCTCCTTATTGCAGGGCCTCGCCGCCGGGAACCTTCAAGAGCGGTTAAACTGACCCGTTAAAATGAAAAGCATCAGTGTAGTAGTGGCCGTCTGAGCGGCGTGTATGTTATCAGCGAAATAAAAAATAACTCGTGGTGTGAATGTTTTACGTGTAATTGGTTTACTGTGGCAATTGTATGCATTTTATTTTATTTTAAAATGGGGAACGATAAGAAAAGAGGGGGAATGGTTTGCTCATGTAAAGGGTGTACAAATAAAAGTTATTGTAGTAATGAAAAATTTTATTCATTTCCTCGTGATGTCGAAAGCTAAGTGAAAAACTGTTATATTATTGCAAGCATAAAACATATAGAATTTAGTATAGGAGTTAGGTATTGTTTTGCAAAAACAAGAACCATTAATGAAGTAATTTTAAGAATATAAATTGAAAGTATAAATAAAATACGAAATAGAATAAAAAAATAAAATCTATTGTATTTACAATTAGGCGAATGCTCTTCTGCATCTACTTTGAATAATTTTTAAAGATATTACAGAATAAATTTTAAAATGTGTGTATGTTGTAGACAAACTACAAATTAGTCAATTTATAAAAAGTTTAGTTAGTTTTAAATGATTATTGGTGCCTTCATTTTGTAAATCCATATTTTTTAATTCAATAGTAATAATTTCAGCCAGGCGGCGACGGGTTGTTATTAGATTTATGTAAGGCAATATATAGGCGATTATTTTTAACACATCGTATCTTGGGGTTCTATTATTTGCGGGCCATTTACAGGGTAAAAGAGTTAAATAAAGTTAAAGCATATACAGGGTGTCCCATATTTAAATACCTTCTTTCAAGTGGATAATAGGACTATAAAAAAATAAGTTGAGATTTGTAAACAGTTGTCTTGAGTCAGTTCATAAGGGAGCTACAATCCCTTAAAGGGGGGTAAGTAAAACATAGTTATTTGACAATAAATTCGAACATCGTAAGTTGCAAAAATTAAATTTGGACCATGATTAATTTTATAATGTTACATATTTTGTTAAATTTTTATCTATATATCATGATTTGTTGGAGTAATTACAAAGGGGGTGGGGGTGAATTTTCGCCATAACTTTTCGTCTAATTTTTTTTTACATATTTATAGCGGAAAGAAACGATAGTGTTAAAACTGAATAAAAAAGGTCCTCTTACTAAATGTCGATATAAGCTATCGTTTTAAAGTTATTTGTACTTAAATATTGCAATGCAGGATGGGTATACAATAGTCGATAGGTAACTACATACCTCTATAAAAATAATTCCGCACATTTATTTATAAACTGATTTAAGGCAAATGTTTATATACAAAACTTATTTTTTTTTATAGTTCTATTAGGGTACATTTACAACCAATTCGTTACGGGCACAATATGCTGGTGGATTGTAAATTGGGTTTTAAGCATATCTGGTTGAATGTATTTGTTTACAGTAAAATTTTAAGTCGGCACGACCTTGAATTGCATTTCAGGTTTGAATTGGATGCTTGCAAATCGCAAATATTCAATTCAATTGTGGCACGATTTTCAAATTGCACATGCGTACTACGACACAAATTTATTGTTTATATTTAAAGTCGGTTTGTGATTTGAAATTGGAAGATTAGATCTTTTAGTATTAGAAAATATGATGTTTTTAGAAGTTATGTTAAATAATTGTAATTATTTAATCAAATTGAATTTGCACACATGTAATATTAAAAAATCTCAACAGATGGCAGCTTCTAACTCATTATAAATGACCTAAATGTTATCACGGCACAATTCACAATCCGTTAGTAAATTGTGCCTGCAGCGAATTGGTTGTAAATGTACCTTTAGCCTCTTGAATAGAGGCACTTACTTATGGGACACCCCTGTATATAAATAGTTTGGAATCCTTAAATTTATGTTGATCACCTGTTAAGTGGTTTGCATTTTTAATAAGTGCTATTCTCTTCCATTACGATTGTTTCTTATTCGATAGTAAAATACCTATATTAGAACACCCTGTAAATATCCTAAAACACGTACGGAATGATAAATTACACAAACACTGATTTCTTTTATGTCCTCACAAGAAAAGTCTAGGGATATTTTTATAAATATACGTTTTTTTTAATGGATTTAGAAAAAAAAGCAAGCAAATGTGTTTTTTATGTCTTGTATATGTAATAATAAATAAATGTAAAATTAGCATTTATTGCAGTAGTTACGGAAAGTTTTATTCATATTTCCTCGTGAAAAAACTGTTATATCTATTGATTTTAGTATAGAAGTTATTGTTTCACAAAAGCAAGAACCATTAATAAAGTAATTTTAAGAATGTAAATTGAAAGTATATTTTACTTCCACACCAGATAATGTGAGTAGAAGCGCTGTGTATTGGCAGTTTTTCTAAATTATTGAAAATAAGTGCTTTAAGAAAAAAATACATATTTTACAGTCTTAAATTTACTAATAGAAATTGAAAACACAAAATTAATATGATAAAGCAAACAGAAAAATTCTCATAAAATTCCTTTTATTAATGTGACCGGTTTCGTGAACAAGTAATTACTTCACATCTTCAGACACAGGAATTCTTATAAAGTAATTACTTGTTCACGAAACCGGTCACATTAATAAAAGGAATTTTATGAGAATTTTTCTGTTTGCTTTATCATGAATAATTACTCATATGGGATTAACCTACCTATGTTACAAAATTAGCAAATAGAGAACAGAGAGTTCGAATTGGTGAAAAAAGTATCTAATAATATTATAAATAATTTTGGTGTACCACAAGGTAGTGTTCTTGGTCCACTTTTGTTTCTTATATATATATCAATGATATGTCACTATTTATTAATTGCGATTTCATAAATCTATTTGCAGACGATACATTATTGGTGTGTAGCAATCCGAATTTGAATGAGTGTGTTGATTCGATGAATCTGGCATTAAAAAGCGTGAGTGAATATCTTATTATTAATAAGCTAAAGCTAAATGTTGATAAAACAAAAGCTATGGTATTGACAACTAAATACAAATTCAATAATGTAAACATTAATAATGTCAATATAACCATAAACAATAAAAAATATTGAAATTGTTACTGAAATTAAATATCTCGGATTTTTGATTGATAATACACTAACCTTTGACAGTCACTTTAAGTATATCTATAATAAGATATCAAAAAAATTATTTTTCTTGTCAAGAATTGCAAATAACTTGCCAATGCAATCCAGAGTTATGGTCTATAACACCATAATTAGGCCACATTACGAGTATTGCGCATCAATAATGTACATGTTCAATTTAAACCAGCTAGGTCAATTACAAAAATTGCAAAATCGCGGTATGAGAATTATCCTGAGATGTAATAGGTACACACCAATTAGTTTTATGCTTTCTGTGCTTCAGTGGCTTTCTGTAGCAAATAGATTATTCTATTGCACAATGATATTTATATACAAATTATTAAATAATTTATTACCAAAGTACTTCGATCCATATGTTTCTTTTAATTGTGATATACATCAACACCTCACCAGGAATGCGAGTAACATACATATTCATAGAGTAAACTATAAGCATTCGATGAATTGTCTATTATATAAGGGTATGGATAGGTTTAATAAACTGCCAAATAATTTAAAAACATTTAAATCGTTAAATTTATTTAAAAAAGAACTTATTGATTATATAAATAGTTTGTAAAATGTTAAAAATTTAGTTAGTTGCAATAATTCAATATTTTATTTTATAATTATCACTAGTTTATTATATTATTAGTTATTACAATTAAGTTAATACTTATTTTACTCGAGCAGCACTCAAATATTGATGCATTTATTTCTTTATATATAGTTATGTAAGTTTTCTTTATTTTATTTTTTAAATTAAATTTATATTTGTAATATTAGGATGTCCTATATTCATTGAATAAATTTCATTTCATTTCATTAATAATTTGGAATTATCAATAATCCATTTGTTTCTTTTATACCTAGCTATTTTATTTGGTAACCTAAGAAATTATTAATAATAAAATATTATGCTTATTTTGTATTTTATTTCATTTATCTAGAAAATCTACAGAATTTATATTTTAAACATATAAAATGTTAAAAACTGAAATATATACACCTGGCTGCACAAACATTAAAAACCTGTAGTCTCTTTCCTAACTAATAATTATTTATTTTATTAATTAATCAACAACGCTAAATTTGCTTCGTACACCCATGGTATCCTCGTAAAATACTACGACTGTGACGCAACCACCTACATTCGAGGTCCCAGAGCGCTCTGTGGATTTATGAATGAAATGTAGCTGAAATAATCTACTGGTTATACTGTGTTTACCGTCACCACTAATTAGTGGTGTATTTATAAATTACACAAGATTATATAATACCTTTTTCCATGAAATTTACCTATTATAGTTAAGACTGCTGAATATAAATATCACATATCAATTATTATTATGAAAATAAATTAAACCTGGAAAACACAAATAAAAATAATAGCAGAATACCTATTTCTCTAATAAATTTTAGTAGAAGTAAAAAAACTGACCCTTAATTTATGTTTAGAATTTTGCGGAAATTCATCTAAAAATTGTTCAATAGTTTTTTCTACTTGTCCCACAGGCGTCGCTCTCTCAAAATTTTCTCCCTTTTTTAATAATTTTTCTTTCTTTCGTTCAAGTCTTAATAACTTAGCTTTTTTACATGGAGGTTTACTTGAATCTGCTCCAACTCCTTCTCTAAACCCAGATTTCAAATTAAATTTTTTTTTGTGGACTAGATTTACTCTCAACCATATCTGCAAATAAAATATTACATAGGTAAATTATAACAATATAGAAAAACAAAACTGTTTAAAACAAAACATATTCTTATTTTTTATCATAAAATCAATTAATATAAATTAGGTGCAGGTACTAATAATACTTAAATAACTTACCAAATATTTTTTTCCTTAATACTTTCATTAATGGACCTACTATGATGTGGTTCTCCTGTACCTAGCATATTTTTTTCTTGAAGGTCAACGTGCATCTCTATTGGTTTATTACTAAATTCACTAAAATTGATATTAGGGCATTCCTTGACGAATACAGAAGAGTTATCATATCCTTCACTGCATTGTGCTTCTAGTGGAATATCTTTTTTACTTAAAATACCATTCTCAAGATATTTATTAAATTTTTTTATCACCTTCTTCTGAGATTTGCTCAGAGAGAAATTTAAACTATCACATCTACAAATATATCAATGCAATACTCGACTTGAAATTAATTATATTATTCTTACTTAATTGTATACTGAGGGCAACATGTTTGGTGCATAACTGGCTTATAACAATATTTCCCAGATCTACGCCATCCTCTATCAATTAATGCTTGGTAGTCTTCAACGGTAAGGGTTTCTGTCCACATACCTAATAAAAATTTACATTTTAAGAACTGTTTCGTTGCTATTTCACCTACATATAACGGATCTGTCTTCTTTACTTCATATACCTACCTAGTTATATTATGTAAGTAATTTTTCTTTATATACTATTGTTTATTTTAACCTTGAATTCTTACCGTTGGAAAGACTGCCATTATCGTTTTTACAATAACCGCAACGATGTTTTTCCTTATCGCAAAACCAATGAGCAATGCTCATATTTTTTAAATCAAAAGTCATCATTGTAAATAATTGTGAAAGAGTTGTCAAACTCAAATTGATAATGATAAACAAGACCGTGTCCTGTGTTTACTATTCAGCGGAAAATTTTCTGACAACGTTGCTGACCATGCCACAGAAATAAATTGTTGGTTATTCTGTGACCATGCCGTGCCAAATTACCGAAAGGACATTGATCAGAATGGCGCCAGCTGCCACTACAGGCTACAGGCTATAATCACAAGAATAACTGGCACAGACATTGAACCAGAGACAACCCCATTGAACCCTTTAGTGGCAACACTACTTCGATAAGAGTTCAAGACTATCAATAAAACTAGACATAGCATGCCATCATGCCAATGGTAATGTAATAATCAGTCAGAGACAACCTCTGAATCAGTGTGACAGTTGTTGTCACAGAACAGAAAAATAGTGGTTGTCTCTGAGTGTGATCACGGTCACAGAACAGAAAAAGATCACTAACCACTAGACACTGCGATAGGCCATTTGGCTACAGCCAATTAGGGTGTAGTTAAATTTCGCGCGTAAAAAGTTAGTGTTTGAATAAGCTGAACAGATTTAGGGTTCTTGGTTATGTACACGTATTTAACCATATTGGAACGAAATAAACGTTTTCATTGAAGAAAAGTACATGTCTTCGTATATGTATTAATACATTTCATTTGTTTATTAAAATTTCACAAGATAAAGTGTAGACAGGTCTAATAGTAATTTTTTAATTCAATATGTACCCACCTTTACTTTCTTGATTGGATCAAGAAAATGCATTAATTAAATGAATATAAAATTGAGCAAATGACGCAAATATATAAAAAAAAAACCAACAATAACTAGGTTAAGAAAGTAAATAATTATTTTACTGAAAATAAGTTAGTTATATACCTAGAAAGTAATTAAAGCAGTAAAGTAGTTTATTATCTATTTCCACATACCTGGAAAATTCCCTTGATATAGATATATGCTACTCATAGATTTTTTTACAAACATCTGCAGCGGAATAAAATGAAAGTAATTTTTATTTATTATAAAAATGTATTTAAACACATACTATCATAGGATAGATACATTAATAGGTAAACTGGTAAAGTAATCTAAAAATAGTAAAATACGGGGCGGACTAACGCAAAAGTTCTTCGATCATAGAAAAGGTTAAATTTGAAACATAGGAGGTTTTCTTATAGTTCCTAGAAGTGAATATTGGCTTGGGGAAGTTAATAGTTTACTGTGCCTTTATTATGAGTTTAACAAAGATAAACAGTTTATGAAAATTTTAAGCATTCACACCACAGAACAGAAAAAGAATTCACACTTAAACTAGAGAAGAGTTTCTTATCTAATTATTCACATCACCGATTGCCGCTGTCAACTGTCAAAAGGCAACTACGTTTCCTATTGGCTATAGCCAAATGGCCTGTCGCAGGGTCTAGCGGCTAGCAGCAAGATTTACTTTAGTTTATAAATCTTGGGCTAGCAGAGTGTCTCTGCGGCTAGTAAAAAGATCACGGTCTATCGATTCGCCAAAATCTTCTTCATAAACGATCGAAGGCCAAAATGGTGAAGGCCAATTGGCAGCGAGTATTGAAATAACGCAGACTTCTGTTATGAGGACTATTTCTAGCAATTTCATTGGCCGTTTTCCGTAGGGCATGCGCAGTTACATGACCAAAGTATTAAATCCTTTTGGAAATAAACAAGCTATAATAAAGGGCAAGGAAAATAAACAAACTATAATAAAGGGCAAGGAAAATCTTACTAACGAACTAAAAAATACTTATTTAAAAAACAAAATAAGTAAGTTTGTGATTCGAACCCTGGACCTACCGCGTGTTAAGCGAGTATCTTCTCTATCGTCTAACGAGTTTCTTGTTGACAAACGATTCCAAAAGGATTTAATATACTCTGACTTGTCATGTAACTGCGCATGCCCTGCGGCTATCTTAAACCGGCCAATGAAATTGCTAGAAATAGTCTTCATAACAGAAGTCTGCGTTATTTCAATACTCGCCAATTGGCAAGCTGTGGGAGCGGGGACTGGTGGGGATGCTCACAGCTCTGTTTGCATTTTTAGACATACGCGCGCGCTTGTTAGCTCGTGTATTATTTAAATATTAATATTTATTATTGAACTTGGGAAAATTTCCAAGCAAATTATCAATGAAAAAATTTAAGAAAAGAACCTAAAACAGTTTCACGACTACACATTGCTATTGCCTTCATAGCTAAAAATTTTTAAAAAACAACAAATTTCAAAAGTTACTGTTTCAGGTAATATGCCACTGAGGCACGGCAAATAAAAGAACTTTGCCGTGACTGAGGGTTGAACTTTTTATTTGTTTGAGCGGTTTTAAAGAGAGGTTTTGTTGTTAAAAATGTTAAATTATAATTCATAAAAGGTCATCAAGCGAGAAGGTAAATAAAATAATATTTTTAATTCAAATTCAAAAATTACTTTAGATACAAATTAATTTGAATTACAATCTACTGTCAATACGCGCTAAATTGACGCGCGTACATGAGAAGTGCTCATTTCCAATGACAAAATCGAAATGGTTGGGCAATAAATACACAAGACATGGGGAGCCGGCCTCCGGTTCATCTCGCTAGAATTAACCTCTAAATTGATGTGAACACTTACCTTGAAAAGATAAATTTGGTTTCCAATAACCGGATTTGTTGCACACTTGGCACTGTCTCATCTTTATTCAATTAACTGTCAAAGCTTTTGGGCACAATTTTCAATACATAATTCACGAAATGCACAACAACAAACCAAAACAACACAAATATGTAATCACAGAAAGTAATTTTATGTCCTGGAAATGGCTCCAGAGATACTACAGATTTATTAAACTGATTAACATAATTTATAATTCACACAGCTTTGATTTTATCAGACGAGCGCACCTCTCAACGTACTTATCTGGTTCCGTCGACTTGTTTATTGTTTACCTTACGTTGTTTAGATTGTGCTTAGTTCTCTCCAGCATGGTATAATGTAAATAGATAGGTCTATTTTTATTGATAGTCCAAGGAATAAACCATGGATAAATCGGCTTTCTTAATCTGAGAATTAATCCATAGAAGAAACCAAGTCAACTGTTTGTTTAGAAACTTTTTATGGTTATTATCCATGGTAAATTGACTACCGATGACATCATAGTTCTCTGATTTAACTTTGAAATATTAAAACGTGAAGTCAATCTTCAACATTGTCAAATTGCCAAATTCTGATCAAGAATTCATACCGTTTTATAATGAACATTATTGTTTCACATATCCATGATGTTCCACTGCCTAATCTAGAAGACCCAACTTTACGTTTTCTGGATTAGGTGTAAAGTTGTTTCACTTTCTATTGTCCTAACTAAAAATAAATTTTTGCATCGTTGGACAAAAAAAATTCCCTGTTAATTTCAAACTGTTGTCAGTGTCAGTCGTGTTTTTTTTTTGTCTTGCCATTAATGACATTAGGTCTGTTCCAACAGCAGTCTCGGACCAGTTTGACACCGTCAGAAATATTCACTCAGCTGCCTCTTATATGCCAAGCTCAATGTATTTACATTAATACTTAACTGGGTGAATATATCTGACGGTTTCAAACTAGTCCGATGCTGCTATTGGAATAAATCTATTACTTAACCTAAAAATTATTGCCACCTTAATAACGCCAAAATCTATCTTTTCACTTTCTAGTCCCGACTAAAGCCTAGTTGACATTATCTAATTTTTATACTTTTTTTTTGGCTTTAAATTAATAAACTAGTTTCAAGACAAGAACTTGAACAGTGTGAATCAACAAGATTGCACTAAATTTTCAAACTAAAGAAAAGACAGCAAATAAGGTCTGGTCCAAGTTTTAGATAGACTTGCGCATTGCAACGAATTTCAGAAATGTCACTTTAATGGCAATTGTTTTATTTTGATTTATTTATTTATAAGTTCACTATTCGTGTTTTTTATTATGATCGAAGGTTTGATGTACACATATATCTATCCCACATACCTAAATTCCTAATCTCTGAGGTTAATGTATTAATGCGAAGCCAGCAGACAAACAAATAGCTAACTTCACCACAAATGTGCAATCTTGAATTAAAACTTTAATGAAAACTTGTATAGAGACTTGGATAATGTCAATCAGGTTTAAAGGTTTTTAAGCTGTTAGTTGGGCAAAAAATTCCTGCTGTCGGTGTCAGTCTTGTTTTTATGTCATGCTGTTAATGATATTACTTAACCTAAAAAAAAATTGCCAACATAACAACGCTAAATCAATTTTTAGTTAGGTTAGGTTAGGTTTGTTGTGAGTGGGTCTCAGTAGACCCTCCACTGCGGCCATCAGCAGGCCTATTGTGGCTCACGCCTAATTATATTTCACCCAATAAGTTCAGTCTCTTAATGAAACTGATAACTTTATTGGGTGAGAATGTGTCCAGATCCTCTGGCAGCAGTTGCCTTTTGCCAAATATTGAGAATCGGATCCTCCCCACAGCGGGACAGGTGCATAAGATGTGGTCTGCCTTCTCATCATCCTCCAGGCATAGATGGCACTCGGCGTTTTCCGCTAGGCCGAGTTTATGCAGATGATAGTTTAGTCGGCAGTGCCCCGTATATAGGCCTGTTAGAGTTTTCAGGTTTACCCTGTTTAACTCTCTAAAAGTTTCTTAGCTCTTGATTTCAAAAGGTATTTTATAAACGCCTTCGAATGAACTAATCCTGGTAACTCTTGCCAATACTGGAGAGTTTGCCTTTCAGCCCAGGTTATTTTTAGTTAGGACAATAGAAACTGAATCTAACTTTATATAAATACAGTGTTTAAATAATCTGTATGCAGAGTTCAAACGAGCTAGTAAAAAAGTTATATTTGAAGGAAATGCATATATCGAAACATTAATAAATATAAAATGAAAATGTTTTCTATTTTCTAGTCTTAAAAACTAAATATTAATATAAAAAAACACTTCATTAAGTATCCATAATGCTATTTAATTCATTTCTCACTGCTTCCGCAGCCTCATGCATTTCTAATCCTTCGAGGATATATAAGAGATTGTCTAAATTTGCATCTTCATCATCCTCAAACCATATGTGTAACAAATTTCTTGCCTGGTCAAACTCTGTTGGATTTGCATTTTTGAAAAATTCTATTTAGTCTGGTTTGTAACCTAAAAACAAAAATAAATAAATTATAAATAATGTTGCCTTTACCGACTTTTTTAAAGTATTATTTTTTAAATACGTTTTTCTCATTTTATAACCATGTATATCATTAACTAGTAGTACATTTTTTTAATATTTAGAATATTAAAACACCATTTTCCAGCTGTACTTTCAAGTTTTGCTATGACCAGAAGTCAAAAATTTATGAATAATTTTTATGTGTTTACTTATATAGCCATCTTGTACAGTATAGTAGTTTAAATATAATAGTAGGTCAAACCACCGTCGGTTTTAAACACATCCACCAGATGGTAATTCTATGTGAAATTATAAAAATAAAAATAGTTTTAGAAACTGAAATTAAAATATTAGGACATAATCCAAATATACTTTATGTTATTAGATTAGGTTTAGAACACTGGTAAACATCTGCTAGTGATGTTTACAAGATGTGGTTGAGTAACTAGGTAAATTTACAAAATGATGCAGTCCATTCAGACACTACATTTACAGGCTGGTGGAGTAGTTGTTTAGAGCATGGGATGGCAAGTGTGACTAGATAACCTCTCCATCATCCTGCAGGTTCTTGCCACCGGCACTGACAATATTGGTGGGAATGGTTGTGTGTCCGTTTTTTCATAAGTGTAGCCTCGCCCCTGCAGCTTTGGTTTTGGATTCGGGAGTTGTCTAATTTCTGTACTTTTTTTTTATTAATTCTATGTAGAAGCTATTTGGGTTTTTTTTATATTTTATTCAATAATTACTGTGCCAAATCATTTAAAATATTCACTCAACGTATAGATATTTCTATGTAAATTAGTGTTTAATAAAAAAATGTTTAAAAAACTGTTCTTTTTTCTGTTGAAGTTTTAATAATTCATCTGCGATATGGTTTTTTCCATGGAGCGACTTCACATAAGGAGACTTATTTGGCAGCCATTTATTCTCCTACTCTATACACAGGTAGGAGATTCTACCACAATATACCTCATATAGGCCATATTTCGGTATTAATGATTTTAGCATCATATGCTAGAATGCTTTGTCCTTACTAATTAGCAAATGACATAAATGGTAGCAAAAAAAAGTAAAATTTAAATTTTTAGGTTAAAATTATGTACTTTACAAATATTTTTTATAACTTATTTATAATTCGGTAAACATACATTTTTACTTACCTAGTTTGACTGCTAATTTTTGCCAATCTGGTGCTATTTTCTCACTAAAATACAACAACTGATGTACTGTAATATTCTTATGATCCGACCTGGGATTATTATCATCCACAAACTCTTCATGGTCAGTCTGCTTAAGTTCTTCAGTAGCTTGCTCCTCCTCAGTAAGAAAATTCTCTAATTCGGCATCATTCTGACTCTCTTGAGTGTTTTCTTGACTCTTACCAGGCCTCTCATGAGCTATTTTCCGCACCATCATTTCCAAATACGATGACAATGGATTCATAATTGTTGTACTGTAGGTGAAAAAGTGAGGACTGCGCCTGGCAAGTAACCTCAGGGCCCGCCAACCAAAATTACCATCTTTCAGGAGATTTTCTTCCTCTTTAGATGGATTTTCTATCTGTTCGATAGCCTCAGCAAAATATTCTTCTAGTGATGGCAAAAAATCTCTTTCTTTGCCTTTACAGGCTTCTAAATTATTTGGGCAGTGATTCCATAATTTTGTTAATTCCCCACTTAAAAAAATGGACAAATATGAAGATTATTTAATTTTTGGTGATTTTAAGAATAAACATTTCATTTATAACTAGAGATATAATATTATATCGTAAACACCTACTGAAACATTCCCAAACAGAAAAACACAAATTTAAACATAATAAAGTGAATTTTGCTTCATTTTAAGATGTTAATACTTAAACTAGTTTCATCGGAAAACGTAAAATATTAAAAAACACCTACTAGATTCTTTTACAATTGCACTATACTGTGGCAATTCTAGGAATTTATATAGATATCTGCTCTCTGTGGGTCAATTGAAAATAATGAGAAGAGGGAGTCCACATGCAGTTCGTCAGTACTAGTGATGTGAGTTGCGAAATTTTCTATTTTGGAATATTTCAAAATTGAGAAATTCTGGGAAATTTTCCGTTTACTCATTGGAAATTCTCCGTAATTTGAATTTCCCGCCATATTAACAACATAACTGGCAAATATTAAAAAATTATGTTTTGTTCAGGTCTTTATTGTAAAATAAATGAATAGAAATAGGTAAGTACTTACAGCTACTGTTTGAGTCAGAATCGAAAGTAAATACTGATATTCATAAAGAGAATATTTTATAAATGTGCCAGAAAGATAGGAAGATACAGTTAATACAGATTTGACAGAAGAAGAAAATATAGCATGTCAAAATATACCACAGACTCAAAAAAATGATGTTTCTAAGAGAAGGACAACATTTTTTTTATTTTTATTCCTTCCATGAAATGATGAAAGCTTTATTATATTGTATTTTTTTGTTACAGTTTTCAGTTTTTCTACTTTTATACCCGTTTTACAGTCGATAATACTTTTGCAATATACAATAAGTCTTGATGAAAGACATGTGCACGAGAGTCACTTACGAATCAGAATTGTGAAATATGATCAACTGACTTTCAAGCAGTGGCGGCTGGTGGATTTAGGTTATGCCATATCTCAATATTGGAGCATGGAACCCAAGGAATATTTTAAGGCAGGACTACCAGTACTGAATGAAGAAGTTTTGCAGAAGAAAAATTGGAAAAAAAATTAGAAAAAAGTTACAAAAATGCGCTGCCACACCAGATTACTTCTAGACCATTAGTAAAATATATGCAAACTATTTTTTTCGTAATCAGAAGGAAAATTTATCACTCAGTTTTTTCTGGCTTTCGCAAATTTTGATTTTCTATAAAATCATGACATTTTGAAATTTACACAATGATGAACTTAAATTTCAAAATGTCATAACTACAAAAAAAATCAAAATTTTCGAAAACAAAAAAAAACGGGGTGATAAATTTTCCTTCTGAATACGACGAAAAATAGTCTGCAAATATTTTACTAATGGTTTAGAAGTAATCTGGGGTGGCAGCGCATTTTTGTAACTTTTTTTCTCACATTTTTCCTCAATTTATTTTCTGCAAAACTTCTTCATTCAGTACTGATAGTCCTGCCTTAAAATATTGTTTGGATCCCATGCTCCAATATTGAGATATGGTATAGCCTAAATCCACCAGCCGCCACTGCTCTCAAGTACATATGCCTTTCATCAAGACATATTGCATCTTGCTGTAAAATAGTCTTTAATGATTTGTCTTATCTAATATGATTTTCTTTGAAAATATGTTTTTTAATGCAATATAATTGGTTTGCTTAAAATATTATACTTCAACAGCCCAAAAATGCTACAAATTAATTAAAGAAGATGGTTTACCTATTTCTATTACCACTTACGAACTACAAATTTCAATTAAATTCAGAAATCTCATAAATGCCTGAGCAAATACCTACTTCTGTAGTGTTTTTGGAATGAGAAAAATATGAAAAATGCGCTTATTTCATTTTTGATTATTTCCAAATTTTCCAAAATTCTCCGGAAAATATACATCACTAGTTAGTAAATTAAATAACATTAAGTCATATGTAACAACAACGCGAAATTTTATAGAGCTGATCGGTCTTTTTAAAATGTTTCATTGTAAACCTTCACAGGCTACAGTTTTGTGTATTTGCGATATCTCGGAATTGCAATTTGACGGTACATGAATATATTGCAGTAGCTATGACAAAGCACTTTTTTGGGCATGTAATGCAAATATAGTGACAGACAATCCAATTTTAATTTAGATTTAGTGGAAGTGATGGTTGGATGTACCATACCATGGTCGGAACTAGATAATCCACTTTTTAGACAAGTTTTGCAGAAGTATATTAGTGGCAAGTATAGCAATGTCCAGGTGCCATCGAAGTCGGCACTAAGAAAATATTTTTCAGCGGTGTGAGTCTAAGCTTCTCACGATATAAATGAATTTTCAATGAAAGGCACCAAAGTTTAAGTCCAAAACATTTAGAACAGATATTAGTAATGTGCTTTTATTCTTGTAGGTAACTGGTAGTGAAAAATACTTGTGTGTGTGTGTTAGTCTAGTGTTACAGATATTTAAATATATCACGTCATACATACATGAACATATTTACACTCTGAGACATAACCTATAGACAATCCTGGTTTTGACGTAGTCAATACCTAAACTGCAAGCTCTATTTATAACATATTAACATTCATAATCATTTTAATTTTCGGATTATATAATGTGCAGCAAGTGCATGGATCGGCATGTGCGAAATCCAAAGTACATGATAAAAAAAATCAAAATTTGGAGGGTATGAATTAGTAACATACATTTGTGCATACTACGACATCATTTTGAAATTTATATCACTGTTATCTCAAAAAATGAGGTCAAGATCATTATTTCTTAATAGCAATAGGGGCAATTTTTGGTACTTCCTGAAAGAATGTATTTTTCTGATCAATAAAATGCGTCTTAAATGTGCGGTTGCATAAGAAAAATTTTGAGAAAATAATTATTGCATCTTGAACAAAAAAATGTATGTCAAATAAAAACTGTAATTTATCGTAAACTTAAGTTATGCCCACAGAATAAAATATGAAAAGGAAATAAATAAAAATTATGCTTACCTCCCAATATAAAATCTTCCTTGACTGTTTGCCTCTTTAATAATGTCTCCTAATAATGGCTTTTTAGAATCATTAGACTTTTTCTCTGAAGATTCTATGGGAACAGGTTGTGGCCTCTTTATTTCTAAAAAAAAAAAAAAAAAAAAAATCCACACAACTTATTTTTAACCTAACTAAAAACTTGTATAATACAGAGATTGGCCAATTGTGCACACATTTTTATAATTGTCTTACCTGGACATCCATCATTCTTCCATGAATTCCATAATTCCTCTCTACTCAAAATATTTTTAACAATTTGTACAAATTTTTCTCCATCTGGTGGTGTTTCTCTTAATAAATTATACACTTTTTCTGTGCAATTTTGAACCCACTCTTTTTGATCAGATTTTAATTCATAACTCTCCCTGGAAATTTATGGTACATAATATATAAAAAACTGGCTCAGAACCAGAGATAAATTTTTTTGCTTGAATTTCTGAGTAGCAAAATACGTACGATTTAAATTTGACAGTTGATGTAAAGTATTGGAAAACTATCAAAAACTGAAGCAGAACAGATCTCCGAAAACTGACATCATGAAGTTGCAGATCTAATAATTTCTGGCTTGTCAGGTACTTTGCAAAGTATCCAACATTTGTGTTACTATCAGATGAGGTTATGTAATCAAGTTTTATCCCTTGAAATGTGTTTAATATACTTGTAGAATGCTAAAAAAGATAAACGAACACATTACATTTTTCTTTTTACGATATTACATATTTTACATAGCTGACAATTTTAACTGAGGTTTAACATATCTGTAGCAATATGGCATTTAATCAGTGAGAATAAGAAAAAGTAAAAAAATAGTATTTGCTGTAATATAAAAATATATATAGGTCGCATACACATGACGTCACAGTTCTCAGTCTGAGAGAAAACAAAGCAAAATTTGTTCAGGTAGTGATTCATCTACATTTTTCCACAAAATCATTAAATTCGTTATTTTTCATATCTGTGTTTTTGTGGACTTACATTAATACAAGTACAAAATGGGAAACTCAAAATATTTACATCTTTATGAGCATTGTACAACTTAAAAATGGAAATAAAACCAATATAATAAACTACAGTGTAAGAGTAAGAAATATTTGATACTGACACTGATAAGTGATAATTGATCTTATTCTTACCATTGCAACTAGCTTTTCTTACGGGAAATTCCTTACAAAGGACTCCTTCACCCAACCACAAACACACAGACTATTGAATGTCTTAACTCCTTATGCACTACACTCAAAAACTAAATATTTGACAATATTCCCCTACAATATTTGAAAATACAGCGATATTTAAGGTGAAGTCTTCTTTTTCAAAGTATGAAAGCATCTAAACCAATAGAACATTTTTCATGGTACGAGGAAATTTCTTAAATACAAACTCATCCCTATCTTGAGCATACAAAATTAATGAAATAAAACAATAAGAATTGTTTTACATATTAAATAACCAACATTAGTTTTTAAAACTGCAAAATACACTTAAAACAACATGTTCTGTTAGCAGCTCACACTGTTTTCTTCCAGTCTCACAATCTATGACGTAAACGTATGTGACATATCTTGAAATGAATGGCTGATTACACAATGCTATGAATTCAATTTGTATTATATATATGTAAAAGAACATATGTATTATACAACGACAGTAGAAAATTACCAGTAATCTATTTGAAGGTCGATTAAATATGAATATTGTATAATGTTGTTTTTACTTACAGAACAAAATAACTTCCACTGGACTTTGGTATAGCACTGATTGGGGTTTCTAAAGAAATCCTGCAACTGCCAGAATTTGCAATAAAAAGTGAAATCAATTATATGTTTTTCATCCCCTGACTGAATCTCTGTAATTGCATCATCAGAAGGGTCAGCTCCATATTCTGTTACATTTTCCAGATTAAATTCACTCACAATATTAAGGCCAGATCTTTCAGAAAATGGGAAAAATTTTGCTAAGAAAAGAAGTATTTTCCCACAAAAAACAGTAGCAGTGGTACGTGATAATCTTCTCAGCAAGTCATTACAAAGCCTTAATAAATTATTTTTACAGCCAGTGAAAAACAGATCCTCTTTCCATACATGAACATTTTGTTCAACAAAATTAAACATATCTTCGCAGGTATCTAGAGTCAATGTTTCAAAAATGTCCCCCGAGTAAGATAACAGGCATTGTAGGAGTGGTAAGACCCTTACGACATGACTGAATGGAGAATTCTACAAATTCTTTAAGTACCTCCACATGTACCTGTTCTTCAAGAAGCTTCAACAAAATATCTCGAAAGGTTTGATCCAATGGTGATTTTAAGTCTATTTCCGATTTACTTAGTGACTTAACTTTTTGTTCTAATAAATCTAAATTCTTGGCTTTAAAGGAGTTTTGTAAGACATCCTAAAATTTAATTAGGATTAATTTACTATTTCTTTTAACAGTACTACAACAGACATTTCCGTTTCTTACCCTGTATTCAATACGAAGTGTGTCAAAATTCCATTCCATTTTACGTGGAAATTGAAAACGATTTAATTCTATATCAATTATAATTATTAATCGTACATAAATATTCTCCCACTCGCAGCACTCACAAAACCTTCAAACAACAACAACTTTATAGGTTAGAAAAACAATCAATTTTCTTCTTCTTAAAAAAATAGAAGAATCAGAACCCATCCGAATATTGACCATTAAGGTAAGTCCCCAACGAAACTTTTTGCATTCTGTTTTTTACGTTCGCACATCTATTGGTGAGATTTAAGGCGGTGTTAGCACTCCCTCGTTGCTAGGATAGCTTTAAATCGCTGTTAAAAATTGTCTGTTAGTAATATCGAGAAAACATTAGGTGCATTCTAAATAGGAATAGGAATATTTTATTTGGTGTCGTTTTATGAAACTAATTATTCATATTTTGTTGGTTAAAAAAAACGCATCAGTATTGCCTATAATTTTATACATATATTAAATCTATACGGTATTTAAAAATAACCCAATGTTTTAGTTTCTCGATATTAATATACTATACTATAAAAATTTTAACAGCGATATATGTATTTAAGATGGATATCTAATGAAAACGAAACCTTCAATTTAAAAGAAAATTATCAAATTGAAGGTGTATATTTCCAATTTCTTGCAGTGCATTAAAATTTTGACTTGCTTATTGAATGAATGTTCTTCAAAACAGCAAAGTTAACTTTTGTATGTTCTGCTGGATTGTTGATGTGTATCAGTTTTCTTCAAATGTACAGAACAATAGCAGATCCGTGTTTTATGGTTTTCTCTTGTTTTTTTTAGCTCAACCAATATAATCGCGTAACGAAAACAAATTGGTTGAGGACTCTACTTTATTTCCTCTTCCTCTATAGAACCACTCGTGTATGTCAGCGACCTAATACATCGCTGGTGTATGTCAGCGACCTAATACGTGTATGTTATATACACGAGTGGTTCTAAAGAAGAAGAAGAAAAGGTTTGTTCGCAGAGATGATTTATGAAGTTTCATGTCCATAGAGATACGACTATTAAGTGAGCTCTGCATTAACAACTTCGACCATTTTATGTCTTGAATCAAAGACTAGTTAGTTAGTCTTTGCTCGAATATTAACAAACGTTTCTGATTGAACAACCACATCTCTACAACAATGTGCACGTACTGCTGATGATATGTCAAACGATGGGAAACTGATTTACGAACAAACCTAATATAAACAAAAGTGACAATCGGCAACTGTCACTGTCAAAATAGTAGAAGAGAGAAAATATTCAGAAGATATCCATCCAAACAAATAAAAATAAAGGGTTGGAACAACATAGCTGTTTGTTTATTCAATAAAGTTAATTTTAAGTGTTGACAGTGTACGTTTTAACACCTAACGTGTGAATAATCAATACTATCATGGAAACAAAGACACCCTCAAGTTTTTGGTGGTTGAAATCTAACCCTATATCTACCCAGGATAACGAAAATAATCTTATAGTGCCCAAGTTAGACTTACACTCGTCTAGCTCTTTAGTTGATTTGCTAGAGAAAGATAAAAACAGTAACTTTGAATCCGAAGTGGATGTAGGAAGTATAATAGAAGAAATTAATAGGGTGGCCGCACAAAGCCCCTTGGGTCCCTATGAAAAAAACATAGGTGAAAGAAGTATTGATGATATTATGAAAGAGGCTGAAAGAATATATATGGAAAGTTCTAAAAGCTTTGAACAACTAAGTCAGCGAAGTAAAACTTCACAAAGTATTACAGACTTGCTTGATAATTTATCAAAAGATTCGACCCCTACCCCTAAAAGTGTGAGTCCATTACCAATGGATCCTGATCCTGAATATAGCAGTGAAAGTGATGACGATGATTATACTGAAGATTTTTCAGAAGAAAGTAAGATACAGTCTAATCCGTCCCCTGTTGGAAATGATAAAAAAATTTCTGAAATTTATGCTGATACTAAAGATACTAGAGAAACTTCTTCTGAAGATGAACAAATTAAAACTGGCAAAGAAGTTGACAGTATAAAGAGTAGTTCAATAGGTAAGATCTCTGAACCTAAATCGAACAGTATAATAGAGGGTGCACCAAAAAAATGTACAAGTTTTGTTGAGGTTGAAATAGACAATAAATTCATAGAGAGTAAGAATTTAGCTCAGAGTGTAAGTTCAGCGAACTCAAAAGAAAACAGTGTAGATAATGAAAAACTAGAAAGACTTACTGAAGTCATCGATTTAAAGAATAGTTTGATACAAACTTTGGAACATGATAATAAAAGTTTAAAACTTGATATTCATGAAATTAAGGTAAGAGCGATTATTGTTTCAATTATTTGGATATGTTTAAATAACATATAAGTAGTTAAGGTTCAGATCTTGAAAAAGAGTTATGGAGTAGATAAATTATATAAAATTATTTAATTGCATGTAAGTACACATTGTATCAGCTACTTTTGAATATGGCCTAAGAAGTGACAGAAATGTCACATGTAGAAACAGCATCGATATTCAGTGGAGAGACTCGGTTCACCTTATTCATTTGTCTGAGGATTCTCGACTTGATAGCCTAACAATTCAGAGGCGTAAAGTGGGAAGGGTCGAAGCACATGCATTATGAGCCGATTACTACATATTCAAATATAGCTGATACAATGTGTATGTATTTAGAGAGCAAATGGTAAATTCGAGTTAAATGTCGATCATAAATACCATTTACCAAGCCATTTATGATGTTCTTTTGTGACTTCAATGTTACCAACATAAAAAACTATAATAGTGTTGTTATTTACTTACTTAAATTTAAATTTATTTTTACATATACCTTCTGCTGGATTTTTTATCAGTAATATTAAGTAACAATTATACATAAAGGGTGGATGTAGATGTTCAAATACAGCAAAAATTCACTGGTATGTGTCACTTGTATGCCACGAGGTATGCCGTTATATTTTACAATTTTAGTGGTCAAAAATGAGCTCAAAAACATTGAATAAAAATAACACTGATAGAATACCTTGAGTATTGTATTTTGATTTATAGGAATGGTTTATTACCAAGATGCAATCATAGTAAACTCAATAAGACATTGTATACAAAAATAAATATTTATTTAACAAATAATAACTTAAAACATAAATAAACAGAAATATAAAAATAGGTACATTGTAAAGTCATATTTATTTGTTCAGGCTTGACCTGCAGCCTCTGCTATCACTCGAACTGCAGCTAGTGCTTCCTTAGCTGTAGGGTTTATGTAAGATGATGGAAGTACAAAACCATATCTTAAAAAAAAAACATGTTAAAGAAACTGAAGCTTTTTAAAAATAAAATTTTTACCTTCCGTTATCCCTCAACTCGATGGTAAAAGCATACTTCATACGAGCTGTGCCCTTAGCCCAGTCATCTGATCCACCTGCAGCAGGATATAATGTATTTGCTGCTGGACCAACCGTGTAAGAAGATCCACTGACTGATCTAATTGCATTAGCTGCCTTTCGTCCGACCGTTTCTAAATCTTTGTGGTCTGGGGGCACCACTCTACCATAACCCCATGGGTAGAGGATGTATTGTCCGTAGGAGTGGAAAGAGATGTAGGCCTTCCAATTTGCGGCGGTACCTGGTAAATAAATAAGGTGTATCCGGTCAGTTATTTTATCACAAACACACTTTTTGAGTATAATAAACAAATGGGGACATTATGTTGAGATTTTATATATACTGTGGACTCGATTTCATGCAAAACCTGCATTTAATGTAGCAGACAGTGATGGAATAATAGAAAACTGGTAGACGACAAAGACAGTTGCTCTGCGCTGTTGGTTGCTAGTTGAGCAGAGCAACGAGAGTGAATGTTATTTATTGCGGCGTCTAGTGTCCCTGGCTGAAAGCAGTATACAGTCAACTCTTTTTCGCATATTTAAACCAATTTTCTTTTTATTGCATTAAATGCAGACTTTGTATGAAATAGAGTCCAATAGTGTATTTAATTTTTCTTAAAATCCAATTTTAAATTAATAGGTTTTGCATTTTACCGGTTAATAATAATTTAATTAAATCAAAAAATCTTGAATTGACGAAAATTTGTTTATACATACCTGTAATGAAACGTTGAACGGAAGCTGTTTCTGGCTCTGAAAAAGGGCCCGATCCTCCATAAGTTTCAGCACAGGGATTTTTTGAAGATCCTTGACCTCCCCATCGATAACTACAAATTATATTTCAAATTTTCATTCATAATAAATAACTTAAATAAATGCAGAAATACGTCATTGACTTTTTAACTTCTCTTTCACATCTGTGACAAGAGAAACTTATTTTTTTTAATGTACCACGCGTGGTGGAGCACAATTCAACAAACAAAGAAACCGAAGTTAAGAAGTCAGTTGACATACTTTCAACGTACAGAAAATCGAATTTATCGTTTTTCTTCGAATTGAGTAGTTTTTCTTTTATCAGTTTAATACACGAATTACATTGCGTTGATCAATTTCAAGCAACTTTTTACTTTTTGGGCCAAGAAAATCCTCAGTATGGATCATCAGTTCTACCTACATGGAGTTAATTTACATAAATCGGTTTATATAAAAGGCTGATGATCATTTACTGTAGAATTTGTTCGCAATAAACTTTTTAAAAAATGTGTTTGGTATAACTTACTTCATCAATCGTGGATTTCATTAGATTGATGATATAAAATAAAATACATTGTAGTTTTTTTATTTGCTTACCCAAAGTTCCTATTAAGATCCGTGCCTGCACATTGCCCAGACCTGGCTCTATTTTTCCTCCACAGCCTGTCTATTGTATGAGTATACTCGTATCCATCGGGATTCAGCAGCGGAGCTATGTACCAGTCAATGTTTTGAATGTATTTGGGTTCGGATTCGAAATTTGACACGAATTGATTTATAATGTAGGTTACTGTTGCTGGACTTATCCATTCCCTTGCATGAATTCCACCGTCTACCCAAACGGCTTTATTTTCCGCGTTTCCATTTGAAATTTTTAGTACCTAGAATTATAACTGTAAAGTTGTATTTGTGTTAAATAAATATGAGGCATTTAATGTAAAATAAATATGGGGATCTGTTGGATATATCTGTTGTTTTCGTTTGACCGTTGCTAGCAGAGAGGGATCCACAGTCACGCGTTTCATCATTTCAAATTTCAATATCATTTCACTTCAGACTTCGAACACGAATTAAAATAAAGGTGAATTCTGCAGACAATAAATTTACATTCTAAAAATAATGGAAGTGTACCAGTTGCCGCTCTGGAAGACTCGCTTCACCATAACATGAGGTGCACAGCGGGTCCACGACAGAGGTGATGGCATTTAGAAGAGGACGTTTCCAGGGTGACTCCCTGAGTCCTCTCCTCTTCTGCATGTCACTGCTACCGTGGTGTGTTGGGCTCCACCAAACCCGCGGATATTAATGTGGACCACCCAGCGACCGGAGGCATAGGTCATCCATATATTTTATGTGAATGACCTTAAACTCCGGAGTCTCCGAAAAGTGCGAACTACAAAACACTCTTATGGTGGTTGAAGAATGCACGCGGGCAATTGGTATGGAGTTTGGGATGGGCAAATGTGCAGTCGTCCACCTCAAGAGAGGACGTTGCGGGGAATTCTTTGAAGATGCGCAGCTCGCAGACGGAAGCATTCTAAGAATCTGGATGCCGGAAAGACCTATACATATCTGGGTGTGCAACAAAGGCACATCCGGGATGTAAAACAAATAAAGATTCTCCCGGGGCAAGTACAGACACCGTCTCCAAAAGATTTGGTCTTCCGAACTTTCGGGGAAGAACAAGGTGTCTGCAACTAATATGCTTGCCGTTCCGGTTCTGCTCTACTACCTCGGAGTAGTAAAGTGGACGGTAGATGAGCTGCGCTAATTAGACAGAGATACCCGCATGATGAATATGCACAGAAGTATTCATCCTAGATCGTCCGTTCTTCGTGTGTACGTCCCACGTCAGCGGGAGGGCCGAGGACTCTTGAGCCTGGAGTATACGCATGGCAGAGTAGTACTAAGTATGGCATGTAAGATCCTTAGGAGCTCAGATTGTTCAAGGCAGCAAAAAGAGCAGCAGATGAACTTGGTCTCGCATTCGACACTAGGCGAGGTGGCCTGCTAGGTGCTGATGTATAGTCAGTCACTGAACTTCAGCCAAATCGCCTGAAAGCTGGAATTAGAGCTGCCGAAAAGTTAAATTTGTTTCGGCAGCACGTCGATAAACCCCAACATGGGGTCTTCTATAAGAACATAGAATCACTGGGTTTATCGACCAGGCTCACATTCGCCTTTCTAAGGTCAGCCGGGCTTAAGTCGGAGACCGAGGGATTCATTATGGCCTGCCAAGATTGTGTTATCAACACCTTGGTCTGCCGTAGCCGCGTGTGGCGTGTAGAGACATCAACTGCAGGACCGGAAGGCGCCGGAATCGCTCATGCACTTACTATCAGTATGCCTCGTATACGCGATTTCGACCTACATCCACCGACATAACGCGATGTTCCGAGTGCTATACAACCATCTAAGACACTCGTACGAGGTAAACCAGACACCAGTGCTGCCTTACGTCCCTGGAGATATTGAGTCCTTTGTCGAAAACGAGAAATGCCGAATTTACTGGAACTACTCGTTCCCGACGGTCAGGCTAATCCAAGCCTGACATAGTCCTCCTCGACCAACAACTCAAGGTGATGTATGTCATCGAGTTCTCGGCACCTGCGGAGAAAAATATCACCTTGAAAGAGGAGGAGAAACGGACCAAATATCGCGATCTCCGGTACAAGCTCCATGTGTTGTACCCAGGCTACTCGGTCAAAATGGTCGTACTAATTATCGGTGTACTCGGAGGGAGACCATACCGACCGGTCAAGAATCAGCTGAGTGTCTGGCAGGCCAAATGCAGAAGGCGGTCATTCTTGGTTCTCTCCGTCTGCTTAGGGCACACGATTCTGGAATCTACAGTTACTAACCCTGCTGGATGTGGTGAGTGGTTGTGGTTAATGTGCTGGCGCGACTCCCGTTAGGTGTCGGAGGCCACGAGAGGAATGTCCAACGTCGGGAAACCGGAAAAAAAATATTTTGTGGAGAGTGGCTGTAGGTAATTTACTGGCGCGACTCCCATGTGAATCGGAACCATGGGAGGACTGAAAAAAATGTATATATATTTTACCTTTATTGGTCTCCCTTGGACAGAATTTCCTATAGTTTGAACAGAACATAGGTCCGGATATGTTTCAGTTAAATAATCTAGATATCCATGTATATCCTGTAGTCTATGGTATGCTTGCCAGGTGAGACGATGACCTATACATTAATTTGATTTTGAAGAATGTATTGCTGTAATTCATGCAATGGTTATTTTTGCAAATGCAAGTTAGTAGATAATTTCGAAAATTGCGGGAATAATTACAACGTAGTTTAATTTTTTGGCACAGATGTTTATGTGTAGAAGTTTGGTTTTAATTTTAAATCAAGAATTAAATATGGTTTTATGCATTTAATTTGGATTAATTATTTAAACCTAGTTTAAATATTTAAATCGCCATTATGCAACCGGCCTAGTTGTTTAGTTTATTTTTAAAAAGGCTATTTTCTAATCATTGTTTTATCTCAGTTATATATTACGTTTTTTTATAAAATGTTACTTTTGTACTCGTTTGGATTAGTAGCTAAGGATATTTATTTTTCATTACTCTATGTACAACGGGCCATGATAAACACAATGCTTGCCTGGCTGTCAGTTCAAGTAAGTCTAACCCCCGGTATTGTCACCATTTTAAAGGAACCTTCAATTTAAAGGGTGTTTTAGTGACTACATAACAAACAAAATGTGAATATCAGATAGCAGTCCTATAATTTAAATGAAAAATTAGGTTTAATGGCATTCATATATCTCGATTTATATTTTGTTGGAATTGCTTATAATACAATTTCTTGTCACTAAAACTCCCTTTAAGCTAAAGGTTCCTTTAAATTGTTGATAATACCTGTGGTTAGAACTTAAAATGGCACGTCGATCGCGTCCACTAACAAATAGACAATTAAACCAAATTATTGCAACGTTGAAAGCTGGAATGTCCCAGAGAATAGTAACCCAACAATTCAGTTGTAATAAGTAGAGCTTGGAGAAAGTTTACCATATTTTTAACACACCAGAATATACCCACGTAGGTGGTAGCGGGCAAATAACTATTGCAGCAATGGATGGATCACATACCTCTAATATATAGACGAAGTGACAATGACTTCAGCAATGGCCAAAAAATATCCACGATATTATTTAACGACTACGATTGCGAACCTGGAAATAGAACAAGAGCGGTCATACGCTAAAACATTTTCTGCGCGAGTGCAACGGCCTTGAAAGGAGAGAGAAAGAGATAGATAGAGAGAGACGCAGATTACATGAAAGGAGAAGAACCAAAGATGGCATTTTGCTGGTTTTTCGGACAGTCGAGTCGAGTTGAATTGATGTGGTGTATAGGTCTCTAAGAATCATGCATCCATGGGTGCGCGTAGTCGCAGCAGTTGAATGAATGAACTTTATATGTTTACATTTTGTACAGAGTGGACCAGATTAGATGGGATTTGGGGTTTTCTCTAAAACTATGGCAGATAGACAAAAACCAATATAGGTGTCCTGAGCTCGATTTTCGAGAAACAAACAATGGCGCAAACCGCGATCGTCTATCTTTTTCGACCACCAAGCTACAGAGCGTTTTTTGGAAAATTGTCATTTTTGGATGACCACTATATCTCAATAACAGCACAAACCGTAAATACATATATAAAATTCGTTCAACTGCTGCGATTCTTAGAAAACACGAGTTAATACTTAAGTGCCTCTTGGGGGTCGATTTATTACTATGTGGGGGGGGTAATTCCATCCCCACCATGCTGTAATTGTTTTTTCCTGACAATGGTGTCAACCGTATGGTAGGCCAGCCCGTTCACCTAATATTAACCCGATAGATCATGTATGGGATGTTCTTAAATGACGAATTCATAAGCGTCCCCAGCATCTACAAAATGTCGATTAGTTAGAGCAAGCAGGGGGTTTTGCTACAAATTGTTCTTCCTGTCGCAGAACACCGAAAGCCAAATTTTGTATACATGGGTGATAACGTCCGTCCTGTAATCGTTAACAATTTTTTTCATGATAATGTTGTCAACAGTATGATATGACTAGCCCGTTCACCTGATATTAACCCTATAGAACATGTACGTGATGTTCTTATACGGCGAATTTATAAACGTCCCCACTACAAAACAAGAAATAATTCTCAATAATATTTGAATAGGATTTTTCTAATACTGAAATCCAAATTTTGTTTAAAAAAATAATGAATTTCACGAAATTAAGATAATATAGTAAACAGTCCGCTTGCTTTAAACTAAAAAAATTAAGTCGATATTTCAGGTAGTTCTAGAGCTCCGCTGTAAACATCTGTACCAACAATTAACTCGCCGGTCACTGTCGTTTTGCTAAGAGTTTATAAGATTACAATAAACAAAATGGAAATATTCGAAATCGTATATTCTTAAACTGCTATAAGAAAGTTAAGGATATTACAAACTTTAACATATACCACAGGTATTCAAAAATATGTTTTGCTCCACTAGATAGACATAAATAAATTGAATACAAAAAAAACTACAAAACAGGATAGGGTTTTTGTAATTACTGGAGTACTGTTGATGTTTTTTGAATCTAGTCATCAGAATATTTTTAGCGAACCATTACTATATTTCTGATTGTGAACTTGGCATAACGTTTGTTATGTTACAATTTGCTACGGAGTAAGTTAACTCCTGAAGAAAGAAATATGGGCGTTGGAGTGATTCGTGCTGGTCGAAATCAAGTCGAGGTGTCATCGATCTCATCGATGTGTCATTTCTCGACTTGTTTTACGGTACAAAACATTCAATCGGCATTTGGGAGGGTTAGAAATTGTCGTCCAAGAAAAACCAGTGCATCTCAAAACATTTGTCAATAAAGTATTTTTATATTTACTAAATTCAATTGCTTTATATTGCCCCAAAGACCTAAAAGACAATAAAACAGGTTTGAATATTTTTATTATTGCTCTAAAGTGTTGTAATTTTACAAACAATGGGCAAAATAAGGCAAAAGTCTCGTAAAAAAAAATAAAGTGTATATCAAAAAGGTTCAAAAATTGTATAAATTAGCCTGTCATAAGGGTCGATACTCTTTTTTTGTGTTAAAAACTGGCATGATTTTGCGAGACTAGCAGTATTTTGATAAATCCATATCGTCTTAAAGGATGTGATCCCTTTGGCAGCAGAAGCCTCTGTGACAATTTTCACACACCTTTCAGTTGCTTGTGTGTGGCAAGGGAAGTTGGCAATTCTAGACAAAACGAGATCGTCTAACATCTTTGGATTTTGAATACATTGCAGAATTCATCATGCATTATGAATTTCGTCAAGGGTGGCTCAGTTACAGTCACCTCATTCCAGTTTATGATGTCTACATAACTTTTAGGCTTCAAAGTAAAGTCAGGCAGCACAAAAGTACGGATACAGGGAGACAAAGTTTTCGTATGTCGAGCTTTTAGTATTATACGCAAAGCAAGTACTCTTACAGTATTACTTTCATCGGCCAACATAACTACCAAAATGTTATTTCTGCATGCCCAAAAAAGCCGTTTCTTCGAATGACCGGATCGATGATTGTCTTTAAGTTGTCTGGCAGGTATCGCGACAACTTCATGGTTTGATCTAAGTGCTTAGCACCATAAATGCAAAGTGGTCTTTATTGCAAACCACATAGGCGTATAAACCCTTAATATAAAATTCACCAGTTCTAACAAATTTTTGGTCGGTTCAGACGAGGAAACATACAAAGTTGAAGAATTCTGTTTTCCATCGTAAGCCAACTTGATTGCACTATTTTGCCTGAATTTTTCTTAGCGAGTTTTTCGGTGCATGATCCAGAATTAATAACTTTACACATTTCGTACAAATAAAGTTGGTCTGTGCTCAAATCCATTTTATTTGTCACATTAGACAGATTACAGTTGATGGTTTGAAATGGCACCAGAGGGAGCTACTCACAATCTTTCAAAGCTTTTCCTATAGGCCCTGTAAAGTTTCGTGGTCCAGTCGTAGTACCATCAAGATACTCAAACATATGACGCAATGGAAGTTCATTTGCATGTAATTGACAAATGCACCATTGCAATGGTTTTCTTAATTTCCTTTCTATACAACGTATGATACCTGCTTTGACACCTGTATTAACAGCAGTTTCATCACACCCAATCACAATAAGTTTATCACAGTCGATGTTCTTTGTTTCTAAAAACTCTGTGATTTTCTTGTGATACTCATGGTCTTTCCAGATTTCAGGTAGAGATGCCCCATATATACGGAGCCTGGTTCTTTAAGCAAACTAATATGTTCCAATATAACTTTCTTTCTAGACCTCTATTGTAGGGGTTTTGCCCTACGTCCATCAAAATACAACCCAAAATTGTCATCTTCTAAAGTTGCCCTTAACTTTGGTTTTTGACGGGCACGTCGTATTTTGTTTCTGTCTACTTACTACATTGGTTAAATTGTCCTCAGAAATAAGCCCAACATTATGTAATCTGTGTTATTATTGAGTGGGTGCAAAATAGCCAAATCAGTGCGGGAATGGGGGGGTAATGCTGGTGATGTAGCACTTTAGTAGTTTCGTAAACAAGTCAAAGTCAGATTATTGAATTATATTTGATCGATTAATAACGATTTTTTGTATAAATTAAATGATATAATGGTTCAAAAGAAAGAGAAAAGAAATTGCCTATTTTTACATTTGTGTGAAAAGCACTTTGGGGCAGTATTAAAAATAAGTATTTTTGGAAAATATTTTATATTCATAACGTATAATAATTGATGTAGCAACTTTAGCGCACTGGCCAATTTTGATATAAAGAAAAAAAGTTTTGTACTGTACAGACCGATCCACCCTATTAGACAGTGCCAGCGGGGTATGTGTATCGATAGAAACAATTCGAAAACGTCAAACTTATGGGGATATAGTTTTTAGAGGAGAAAAGTTCCTTTGACCGTACATCGAGAAAGAGAGAGAGAGAGAGAGAGAGAGAGAGAGAAATATTGGAATGGGGGCGTGAACATCTACATTGGCGAGATGAATGGTGTTCTGTCCTATTCACCGATGAAACTCTAGTGAATAGGATTTCAAATCACTGTAGGGTCAGGGTAACCAGAAATCGTCATGTTTATGAAATCTATCCTTATGGCGGTGATTCAAACATGGTGTGGAGAGGCATGTGCTTCAATGGACGATCTGACTTATTGTTGAGAGAATGATGATAGCTCAAGTGTATGTTGACAATATGATACAGAGCTCGGATCTCAGGTTGCTATGTCATAAATAGGGCTATCAAAAATGTTCCGTGGGACAGTGGCGTACACGAAATTAACTAATACGAGAAACAATAAACTGTTACAATTTATAACAATGTATGTAAAACTTACCCTCTTAACTAGCTTGATAAACTAGCTTGCTTATCACAAACTGGAGAAGATGTGTAGCCATTTTGCAGCATCAGGTATGTTTCTATGGTTGTCTCCATGAGTGATGTTCGCTTTGGTGAAAATATATTCTTATATTTTAAAAACGACCGTTCGACATCTACTGATGTAATACACGCATACGTAAAATAGTCTTTGAACGTACTTAAAGGATCTGGGGCTGCACCATCACATATTTGTCTTAATTTGGTAAAACCAGTGTCTTTATTTAACACACTTGCAAATTTTTCTTTAACGCGCTCATTTGTTGCGTCACCTATAGCGTGTAGTAGTAGATTTACTTCGTCCACTATTTGCACTATTGACTCCGCTAACGACAACGCACTATTTTCTAATTTTTTTATGCTTTCATGTAATGGTTTATAGTTCTTCGCAATATTTTTTAAAGCTGTTTCAACGGAAATATCTTCGAATTTTGTCTGGATTTCCTTAATAGCTACAGCCTCATCTGGATTGAATTGTAGTATCACAGCTTTTATTTGTTGGAAGTATTCAGCATAATAAAAAGCTGTCTGCAACCATGTTCCGCAACGTGTAAGAATCGGCTGTGGTGGTTAAGGAATACTGGGACACTTGCTATGAAATGCAGGGAGACGTTTAGGAGATTTAAGATGTAAAGCATGCACTTTACACGTAACATGTATAAACGTACAACCTTGTTCTTGCAAAGAACGGCCTACCGAACGTATTGTCACGGCGCCATCAGTCACATCAACACTTGACTTTTTGACAGTTCAAATTTTTCGAACGTCTCCAGCACCACTCTGGTAATTGTTTCGCTAGTACACTGACTTAGTCTTTTGCTAGCTAGTAACAGTGAAACAGTCGGTTAAAGAGGGTCCAGTACTCGTACTATAACATTTAAAATAGAATTTTTTTTGCAATCTGTTGTCTCATCAACAGATAACCACAGCCGTGTATTTTGTAATTCACATTTCATCTTATTTACCATGTCTACGTGTACAGTTGGTAGATAGTTACATAACGTTGTGCAACTTGGAAACTTCACCTGGGGATTGTATTTATTCCAGAACTCTAGAAGTATGTGCAGCGGAACATCACAGGCAATCAGCATTAATAGTAAATCAAACATACACTGTGTTGTCGAAGGCACGCCATTTTTTTTATTTTTATGGTGTACACTATTTACGTGAAGTCCACAATCACGCTTATCCCAGCACATCAAATCTTTCTCGCACACTTTACAAATTATTTCAGCACCATCATAGAATAAATCCGGGAATTCACCTATGAATTTATTCACTTTGTCAGTAAATGGCCGCTTTCTACCCCTGCGTACGTCTGCCATGCTTTATTATTAAATTAATATCAACAATACAGTACAACAAATAAAATAAAAACACGAAAACAATATGCAATACGCCCAAGTGACTTAACGTGTACACAACTCGAAAGCTAATAATAGACTGGACTGGAGAAAGAGTTTCGCGGGCAAGGTGAATGCCGGCGACAGTAAGTACATCTGTGCTCTACGACCATGATACGCAGAAACGATTTGCAGCTTTAGTCATAAATATGAGTGGCGGACTCTGGTTTGTAAGAACGTTATTACGTTGCACCATATTTCATGCGCAAAAATGATACAATCATACTTTGTCAATTCGATTATGCTAAAATTTAGTGGAATATACAGAATACAACACCTAGGGCACCAAAACTATTCATTTGTGGCGGCACTATAATAAAAATTAATAACAAAGTTGTTCTAAATGTTCAAATGTTAAAGTTTTACATTTGAACATTTAGAACAACTTTGTTGTTTCTTATAACAAATCCAAGAATACGCCGAAAACGATCTTTCAGCGTCCACAGATGTAATAGGGGCATTTTTAAAGTATGTGTATGTTGGATAATAAAAAGTCTGCTTCTTGTCTTGTAAAAAAGATCCACAACACGATAGAGAATGATAAACTCTGGATTGTTGCTTAAAACTTTCGAATTTGTGTTGCACTTGTTCCGCAGGAGTTCCAGTCAACCGGAAAATAAACTGTCGTAAGTCGAATACAGCTAGTGATGGGCGTTGCTTGAATGAAGGTTCGCTACGGATTGCAGTTGAATCACGATATCACGCTACGAACGGTAAAAATTTGTAACAGTTCAAAACGAACTATTCTACGGAAGCTGAGTGAAACAATTCGTTCAGTTCACCTTAAATGAATAGTACACTCGAACTATTCGGTCACGAACTACCCATCACTAAATACAGCATTCAGTACGTGACATAAACCTTTTCTCTGTTGTTCTCTGCACATGTCTACGGATGGCTGAAAGAATTCTTAAAAAAGTTCCCATGAATGTAAGCCAGATGTATTTGAATTTTGGGATTCATGAAAGCGTGCTGAGCGCGAAATAGCAACTGCATTGTTAGCATTTAGTTGTACCATTTTTTTACTTTCTCAAAATGTGTGTAGTAGTAAGAGCCTGTAGAAAGAGCATTGTGCTTCATTTTGAAAAATGAATGGAAAATTACATGTTGATAAACTGTATTAGAGTTTCCAAATAAAACACGTTTTTCGCAATATACTTAACTTTCTAAAAGCAATTTATGTTATTTGTATTTATTAAAGTGCATTTTTGTACATGCAACGTGAATTAACAGATAATAAACAGCATAACAATCGCATTGGACATGCCATGCATTTTACATACTCAGCATTTTCATATTACGGACCCCAGTTTGCTGTAGGCCATAAATCTAGCCTGTTGCCTAATGATGTTAAACCTCTCCAAGCCATTAAATATTTTAATGGTAATTTCCTTGCTGAAATTTTATCCCAGTTACAAATTTTCTTTAAGAAAATGGTCAACTTGAATTTTCAAATCAATATATTTAATGTTTATCTTAGGACCTAACCATTTTTGTTAGGCAAAATGAGGCATTCAATTTAAATTTAAGTTTTCTCAAAAACCCACTAAGATATTGCGACAAAGCAAGAAGCCTTTTGGTAAGAAATACTGGCAAATTTGTCCCCGTATAAAGCGCATAATTAGGAAATAATACTGTGTTGAAAAATTATATTTGTTTTTTAAGGGTTTCTGTTTTAGGAATTAAATGTTTTTACTTAATCAGAATCAACTAAAATGGCGTTGTGTAAGCCGATTTTGTCAATTTTGAAGGTTTCCATGTTAATCATAAATTGGACAGTCGAAATCTTTTACAAAAACGGTAACTCTATCATTCTGGCCCAGCCTTGTTTCTGTGCCCATTTTATTTCGAGAGTAAACGTAACAATGCCAACCAGAAAGGCCATTTTGCCTTGGGCTAAAAAACTTAGAAGAGATGGCTCCACAAAGAAAGATCGACAAAAATTGTGCCAAAAAAATGTTGATATTGGAAGAAATACATGAAGAGCCTGTTCATTTCCAAAATGGTATGGTTTGGTGTAAAGTTGGATCATGTGACATTTTTGCTACATTTTTCTTTGAAGGGAGGAATGAAAAAAAGTAATATTACTTCGCAAGAGTACATAAACGTGCTAGAAAATTATCTCGACAATAAGTGGGTAATTTACGTAATGGAATTGGATACTAACTTTCGAGAAAGTCTACAGATTTGCCAGCAAAATCAAGGGCATCACCTTAAAGAAATAATTTAATTTCATTTTTAGTGTTATTTATTGTTAATTTTTTAGCCATCTGAATTGGTTTTGATTAAATAGAACCTTTATTTTCTAAAATAAAACCCTTAAAAATGATTTTAAGTTTCAAACATAATGTTTTTCCTACTTACTCGTTTTATAAGGTAATAAATTTACCAACTCCGCTTGTATCGTTGCAATATTTGTTAGTTTCAGAGTAAACTAGATAAATTATAATTAGATATCTCATTTTGCCAAATCAGCAACCCAATAATTTTTATCCCAAGTCTCAGTCTCAAATTGAAGAAAACAGCAATCGCAGAATTGTCAAAAATTCAAGTGTGCAATTTGAAATGGCTATGGCCTTAAAATCAGAAAGAGTACAAATTAAAAAAAAAGGCTGCTGTATTGAAGCACCAATAAATAACAAATACGATATCTATGCAAGAAATCGTTTTTTAATGTGATTTGATATGACACTTGTCGACTTATTTACCTTTCCTATCATCGTTCTCTTCGACGATTGGAGGATTTTCTTCGTCAATAGCCTTTTGCAGGTCGTCTATTGTCACTTCGTATTTGATATTTTCTTGTGCCAAAATGGCGTTGACTTTGTCAATAGAGTCCGGTTTCACCAGAATGTCGATGGACGTGGCGTTACCTCCCCACATCTTTATATCTGAAAAATGTTACATATTATTTTATACTATAGTAATAAATAGTTGGCAACTGCACGCAATGCCAACGTGTTTTTACTTGTCTCTCCATTTGGATATATTACACCTTTTATGGATTTATGACACCATACTCAGTATTTCATATTTTATGGAGTTACGAGATTTTTCCGCCATTTCGCGTGTGAATTTTTATTTTTATGTAAAAAAATAAATTTGGAATAATTTTTTTTAATTTTAAGAATTTAACTTTAAATTATTTGAATTTGTATATCCTCGAATTTTTTTGTATCGTAAAAGTTGTCCACTTATCTCTAAATTTTTGTCCTAAAGCGGTAAAATGCTCTTCGCAGCGTGACACGGGATTTTCTAGCTGCATACGCAGAGTTGAGCCAGCGCCAATATATCACAGTAAACAATAACCAGTAGCCTATCTCTCCGGCGGTCCCTTTGACGCTACGCTCGACACTCGGTGACCTCGGCCACAGGACAACATCACCTCGACCGCGTGCTGCGACGAAGTTTTATGATTTTTCCATAGGCGTACCAGGGATAAAACGCTATTGTAAAATATTGTTTTATTTTTATGTAGTATAACATTCTACACGTATTATAGGATGTATACAGGGTGTTCTAGCATAAATGACATTCTAAATAGGTATTTTACTATTGAAGAAACAATCGTAATGGAGTAACATAAATGTATGCGATGTAGAGGTAATATCTATTGAGTTAAATTAGCATTGTTTTTTAAATTGCAATTCTTATTATTATTTTACTGGTAAAATATTGTAGACCTTTAGACTTGATTTAACGATTGTTCATTTAATCATAAGATTAATAGTAATAAAATAAATGAAACAACAATAATAAGTAAACGTTTATTTTTTTTCCAAATAATTAATTTTTTCGACACGTCTTAAAATTTCTATGAATAAATTTGTTTTATATATAAAAAGTTTTATATATAAACATTTGCCTTAAATCAATTCATAATTAAAAATGCGGAATTATTTTTGTAGAGGTATGTATGTATTGCAATATTTAAATACAAAACGATAGCCTATATCGACATTTAGTAAGAGGACCTTTTTTATGCAGTTTTGAACACTGGCGTTTCTTTCTTCTATAAATGTGTAAAAAAAAGACAAAAGTTATGACGAAAATTCACTCCCACCCCCCTTTTGTAATTACCCCAACAAATCATGATATTTAGGTAAAAATTTGACAAAATACATCATGAAATTAATAAATGGTCGAAATTTACTTTTGAATTTATTGGCAAATAACTATGTTGTACTTACCCCCATTAAGGGATTGTAGCTTCCTTATGAACTGACTTAAGGCAAATGTTTATATACAAAACACAACTTATTTTTTTATAGTCCTATCACCCTCTTGAAAGAAGGTTCTTAAGTATGAGACACTCTGTATATGCTTTAACTTTATTTGACTATTTAACCCTGTAAAAGGCTAACAAATAATAGAACCCCAAGATACGTTGTGTTAAAAATAATCGCCTATATATTGCTTTACATAAATCCAATAATAAACCCGTCGCAGCCGGGCTCAAATTATCAGTGTTGAATTAAAGAATATGGATTTACAAAACGAAAACACCAATATCATTTAAGAAATGACTAAACTTTTCATAAAATGACTAATTTGTAATCCGTCTACAACATACACACATTTTAAGATTTATTCTGTAATATCTTTAAAATCTGTTCAAAATAGATGCATTCGTATAACTGTAAATACAAAACTGAAGATGTTTTTTTTTTCTATTTCCTATTTTATTTATACTTTCAATTTATAATCTTAAAGTTACTTCGTTAATTCAATACCTAACTCCTATACTAAAATCAATATGTTTTATTATTTCTTCAATAAAAAACAGAAAAACTTATTTCCTATTTTTATTACTAAAGGACTTCCAGCCAAGTATATGAACAATTTGTCCTACGTTTCGTCCGAGTTTTCGGAGAATGATTCTCTGCCTAACTCGTCGAACTACACGTACATCACATACCCATCAAATAAAAAAAAATGATGAAAAACAAAATAAAACCCACCCATACAGTGAAATTAAAATAGGAAATTTATATTAGCTTTTAACCTTGAAAAAGTCCGAAAACTCGGACGAAACGTAGGACAAATTGTTCATATACTTGGCTGGAAGTCCTCTAGTAATAAAAATAGGAAATAAGTTTTTTCTGTTTTTTATTGAAGAAATAATTTCTACCTTAACAGCCAACAACTTGTGTAAAATATCATCTAATATGTTTTATGCTTACATAATATAGCAGTTTTCACTTACCTTTCGGCATCACGAGGAAATGAATAAAACATTTCATTACTACAATAACTTTTATTGGTACACCCTTTACATCAGCAAACCATCCCCTTTTTTTCTTATCGTCCCCTATTTTAAAATAAAATGAAATGCATACAATTTTCACAGTACCTACACCAATTACGCGTAAAGCACTTACACCACGAGTTATTTTTTATTTCGCTGATAACATACACTTCCCTCTGACGGCCACTACTACACTGATGCTTTTCAGAGTAGCGGCTCTGAAGGTCCTCGGCGGCGAGGCCTGGCAACAAGGAGAGATAAGCTATTGATTACTGTTTACTGTGAATATATGTTTTCGCCTATATTTTCCAATCCTAATTTTGAAAGAGCACAATTTTTTATTAACGTTAAATTCTAGCACATATCTAAAGCTGAACAAATTGAATTTTGTGCACTTTAGAATTACATTTGTAAGCACAATAGCGGTGAGGTAAGTAAAGTTGAGCTTTAAGCGCACAAAGTTCTTTTTTGCCGAATGGAAAGCACTTTGGTTTTCGCCGTTCCCCTTTTTATATATTTTTTTTGGGATTTTTTATGAAAATGAACCTTTTAAATTTTTATCATGCATTAAATACCGAGGCTATTTTATTTTTAATTAAATCGCATGTATAAAAAATATATAAACTTGTCCTTAAGAACTTTACCTTCGTTTCTCTTAAGTCCAGCAAGTATTTCTACCTTTTCCATACTATCCACAAATGTTTTCCACAATTGATTTCCATTGTACAAAACTTTCAGATGTGGTTGTGACTCGTCGGGTTCTTCGTTTTCTTCCTGAACTTCTATCGTTTTTACTACCGCTATGGGTTCCTCAACAATTATATCCTCTATTTCATATGTAGCCTCATTTTCTTCGCCTAAAGTTGTGCCTTAAAGAAAGAGTTTTATAAAAATGTTGGTCACACAATATAATAATTATTAATAATTTCCGCGAAACTTGGTTGCAAGTCACTCATTGACAGGAATGTTGCGATTGTATGGTTGCTTCAAAAGAATTTTCTTAATGTTGTCATAGTGTATTTTGCAAATTTAAGTTTAAACCCTGGTAACCTAGAATCAATTTATAACTTTGCTAATTTCAAAACTGGAAAAAAGTTGTGTTTTGTGTAGTGGGCTAGAGCGTGCGATGGAAAGTGTAACTAGAAATATTTTAATCGTAACTGCGGGTCGAAACCCCGCCACTGGCACTGGCAATGCCGGTGTGAATGTCCACGTTTTTCTAAGAGTAACCCCCTTCTAGACAACTTCGGCTTTAGATTGCGGGGGTTGTCTAATTTCTGTGGTGTTTGACCAGGGCCGTGCGGTGCAATTTTTTGAGGTGAAACAAGATACAAATTTTGCGCCCTCATTTTTTTTTAATAGTATTTTTAGTCGTTTTATCATTTTACTTCCGTAACGGTCCATTTTTTTTAATAAATAATTTGGACTTCATTCCATATGAATTATATGGAAATTGTTTGAATTATAAGTTATATTCCAAATTCGAATAAAATAATTTTACCAAACCTACTTAGTACGCCGCTACTGTGCGGAAGAAAAAGTTGTTTATACAGAAGTTCGGTCGCGCGCGCTGAGAGACAAGTGTGGTTTTTTCGCGGGAAAAGGCGAACACGGCACAGACAGTGTAGAGACACGGTAGTGGAAACTCGTTGTTAAGCATGAGAACTTTAGTTAGTAAGGTGCACGAAAGGCGACGCTGACTTATGGAAATAGATGATATGGTTGGAGTGTTGTAAGGCCCAGTCTGTACACTCGACTCAGGAGGAATGAATAAGAATATTTCATTATATTAACGTCTCGACGACAAAAGAGATATACAAATTCTGAGAATTTAACTTCGAACCCCTAGGTATCTAGCCACTACCCATTACTTGTGGTCAGACTTAAGTGCATCGCGAGTGAACAATAAATTGTTGACATGGAATTTTAAAAGATTTGATAATCCGTCCCGTGCCTTTGAACTAAATTCGATTAATGTATTTTACCTTTATTTGTGTTTTGCGTATCATTGACTGTTTAAATAGCTACCCATTTTTTCTATCATATAATGGTACCATGTTGTTTTAAGTTAAAGGCGATTACCGTGCATGATCTTGTTCTTACTTTATTTAGTTATAAGTTTGATTTGATTTATCTGGTTAATCGCTTTGCTTCCCGACCAGAGAATAGAGTCGTAAAAATTGCTAATTATGAATAAATGTATTTTGTACAAAGTTTTGTTTCATTTGAATTAATTAAACTATTCCTAATGATATGGTGACAGACGTTATACTTTCTAGTTCAAGATAAACATATGGGGATATTAATTTTTTATTGAACCATCAGAAAAATGAGTAAAAAAAATTTTCAAAACTAAAGATAAAAAACAACAATAAATAGTATATTTCTAATTGGTGGTATTTGGCATTATTTTTAAAATCTCATATTGCACATAACTTTTTCATAGTTTTATCCATCGCGACTTTACTTCAGTAATTGTGTCAATAAGGTCATCATAGTTAACAGAACCCGCAGATTCTGACTATTACTAAAATAGCAATACTACTTAATTTTTCTTGTGCCAAACTTGACCTTAAGAAGACTTTATTAGTTTTAATTTCGAAATACTTCTGTCATCACGAATTACAGTTACTGGAATTAATAATATTCTCAAATCAATAATAAATGTATTGGGATATAAAGTGTTCGTTCCTTTTTAACACACTTTTATTAGCTTCACTTGTATGTTTGCTTGTTTGTTTGTTTGTTTGTTTGTAACCGACTCTTTGGACTCGATTTTGACCTACTTTAAACGGACAGATTTAATTGAAACTTTGTACACTTACGAAGAACCGGTAACAATACAATATTTTGATAAGTTTATATCATTATCCTGATCAAGATCGCCAGTCCTTTCCTCACGTATCCTCTGCGTGAGAGCAAGAGGCTTAATATTGTAAGTATATTCCATGATTCACAGTTCGGTCGTTGGTCGAGCGGGCAAGTCTTAGTCGACGCGAAACTACGGACTCCTCGGGCGTGAGTTCAAATCCCACGGCTGAAATAAAAAAAATATTTTTTTTCCACAAATATCTGTTGGATCGTAATATGTTATAATACCAACATCAATAAGCAATATAAATATAGTTTAAAAAAGCTACAAAACACGCTTTCATAGCATATCAAACTAAAAAGTGAAAAATAAATATAGTTTAAAAAAACTAAAAAACACGCTTTTAAAGCACATCAAACTAAAAAGTGAAAAATAATTATTAATATAAACTGAAAACAATAATGAACGAAAAATACTAGTATTATTGTGAAAAAAGCGTGGGGCGCTTTGTGCCATATTTTTCGTATATCGAGCAACCCACGCTTTTTCCACAATAATACTAGTATTTTTCGTTCATTATTGTTTTCAGTTTATATTAATAATTATTTTTCACTTTTTAGTTTGATGTGCTTTAAAAGCGTGTTTTTTAGTTTTTTTAAACTATATTTATTCGTATAGATGGTTAAAAACTTCTAACGGATACAGCTTCGTATTCATATTTCTGCTCAAATTAAGAAGATAATTTTTAACTCAGCTCCATCTTGCAAGGTAATTTGTAAATCCTTACAATTATTTATTACTGTTTCTTTAACAGTTTTTAGGTCAAAGACGTAAAGAAATTCAAATTTGTCGCCGTCCAAACGTAAGTGCTCGAATCTTCCCTCAACGGAGTTTAAGGTAACATTCAACATAAAGTAAAAAAATTCAATTTCAAATTTTTTTGCGGATTTAAAATTGGCTCGTCTCTGTTCTCATAGTTAAAGGTAACCTTCCTTCTCTGGTGCGAATTTGTTGTTCTGCAGGGAATTTTCCAGAGATCTTAAGTTCGGATGCCATTTCCTTGGCCGTAATTAACATTTGGGGAAATCAATTAGATCGGTAATTATTTAAAAATGAAACCAGTTTTTTAATATTTTACCGTTTTATGAAAATTCAAGGAAGAACATATTACATAACGAGTTTACAACAAAAAAAAATATGTTAAGCTCGAGAATAAATTTTTAACAGTCAAAAATTTTCTGCATGTACCCAGTTTCGCCGCCCCTAAACGTTTCCGTCCTGAAGCGGCTGCTTCTTCACTTCACCCCACCGCACGGCCCTGTGTTTGACTAATTTCTGTGGTCATATAAAAGTTTCTTTGTAATGTAACCGTCACAAAACTTTCATTTATGTATTTATCTCTCCATCTGTTTTCGATCTGTTTTTATCAACGACAACTTGCTGGGAAAATTGTCAAATTTAATATTTGATTTGCGCTAAATTTAGAGTATAACGTCATCACCTGAACAAATAAGTACTTTACTTGATGGGGTTTTCATTTTTTGTGATAATTTAAAAACTGCTGAGTTTTGATGCTATTGAAAATTATGACAATTTGAATTTTGCAAGCATTTTTAGGGTTAATAAAAATTATTGTTTTATTTAATAAAATTGTGATGTCGCACTGAAGTATGCATAATAAAATTAATTGTTTTTAAATTTTATTCTCGATATAATTTTTTTTGAATAAAAGTTAAAAAGTAAATGGTACCTCGTTTTGTGATCACCTGTACTCTTTGTCTATTTATTTAGTAAATATAACCAGGTAAAACAATAGGATGTGTTAATCTGAATGATTAACATTTATATTAAATGTTTGAGGTTGACATTTTTTAAGTAAACTCAAACAGGCATTAAATCGCAATAAAAAAACGTAAATTAAAAATGAGTATAATTTACTTAGTATCATTAAATAATAGGAAAAACCGTAAAGATTATGTGAATAAAATCCATCGCGGTTGAGAATTTCTAAGATCTTCTCCCATATAAACATGACATGTTAAATTGTCTATCAAACATGAAGAGCTTTTCCCAGAAGAAAATTTGTTATACGAGTATAAAGGCTTATTTTACGTAAGAATTTGTTGTCTTGTATTTTAATAATAATACCGGGTGGCTATTAAAAAACGAATCCAATTTGAAGCTCCATAACTTATTTTTTATCTCTTACAGAGATTTTGAAGATGACTCTAAGGTAAAGGTATACTACACTAGTCACAAAAATTAAGGAATATTAAAAAAGTTCCAAATTTTAGGGTGTTTTTCAACAAGAGATAACTCGGCGAAAAAAGGTAGTACAGAAAATAAAAAAAAAGGAAATTGTAGCTTTAAGTGTCTAGTTTTCAGACCTGGACTGCAAAATTTTTTTGCGTGGGCAGTTTTCACATAATTATCCGAAAATCAACAAAAAAAAAATTTTTCCAAATTTTTTCTCGCCTTTAAAATGGTCTGTGGACTTCAAAAAATTTTTTTTCATCATGCCACCATAAAGCTCTTCTAGACAATTTAATTAGCTTTAATTTGATCTCTAAAAGAGCTCCGTACGATGATTTGCCGCGGAGTTATCGTTGATCAAAGCAAAAAAGTCCATTTCAACTTTGACAGTCGATTACTCGGGAACTAATGATCGTACAGAAAATGGAGGTAGGGTTTTAGAAACTGCAAAATATTCTCTATAAGACACAATTAGTGGTGATTGATAAAAAAAATTTTTTTTGAAGCGATGATGTTGGCTGAAAAAAAGTTGAAAATTTGCGAATTTAAGGATATTTGGACAATTTGGTATAACTTTGGATATAGTGAATTAACGAAGGATATCGCCGGTAACTTTTTAACCTCAAAGTGTCCCTAAAATACCCTCAAAGTTGCAAAGCGCTGCAATTTTTTTTTCTTGGTGCCCCGAAGGTTTAAATTGATCGTTTCGGCCAAAAATCATCTTAGCAAGCAATTTTTTGATTTTTATGCATATTTGCGACTTCAATATGGTTTTTTGGCAAAAATCCTTATTTTTTGCTCAAAAACATGACTCGTTCGAAAAAAAAAATTTTTTTTTCTGAAAATTTTTTTTTTCGAAATTTTTTTGTTGCCACATGTTCACAATGCTTCATTATTGTCAAAAAAAAATTTCCTTAATTTCTTTTGATGGCTGTAACAGGCTTAGTTTTAAATGTCATTTTTAAAATTAATTAAAATAAAATCGATATACCCTCTAACGAATTGCCGTTTTACCTTACACACAACACAGATTTTCCTGTACTTTCCGAAGTCCGAATTTTTAGATAAACCTTTTGAACAGCGACAGTTTTATTTTTTTTTTGATTATTCAATTGATATGCCACGGCGACACTTATCTGCCACAGATGTGGCTCGGATTGTTACTCTTCTTCAAGAGGGTCACAGTCAGGTAGACGTTGCAGCTACAATGGGAGTGAGCCAGTCGGTTATCAGTCGTGCCTACGCGCGATTTAACGTGACTCAAAGCTATGATCGTCGTCCGGGTCAAGGTCGACAACGGGTCACTACCGAACGCGATGACCGATCCATCATTCGCGAAGCTCGTCGATATCCTACTGCCCATGCGGGTACGATCGCTCGTCAATTTCGCAATCGTCGACAACGTCCTCTCCAGCAACACATCTCGGCTTCAACGATTCGGAATCGTTTTCGAGAGCAAGAGTTACATGCTCGATGCCCAAATCATGTACCAATGCTTACTCCTAGACATCGTCGTACCCGATTAAGCTTCGCGCGTGATCATCACCATTGGGGTCGTAGACAGTGGGCCAGTGTGTTATTCACTGACGAGTCCCGAGTTTGTTTACATGGCAACGACCGACGATCTCTCGTTTGGCGTCGTCGTGGGGAACGAAATGACGATCGTTTTATGCGGCCAGTCGTAGCGTTCAATGGTGGGTCAGTCATGGTATGGGCAGGCATATCCATCAACACCAAAACACCATTGGTTATCGTTCCCGGAACGTTGAATGCCGAAAGGTACGTCAACGAAATTTTGCTACCGTATGTCCTGCCTATGCGTAGACGAATGGGAAGACGTTTTATTCTTATGCAGGATAATGCTCTTCCTCATACTGCTGTGCTTACGCGGAATTTCCTCACCGCCAACAATGTAACAACGCTCAATCATCCACCTATGAGTCCTGATTTGAACCCAATTGAGCACGTTTGGGACTTGCTTAAGCGGCGATTGCGGCGAGACTTTCCGCAACCGCATAACTTGCGACAGTTGACCGATGCATTGTTACAATGTTGGCGAGGAATTTCGCAGCATGACATTCGTCGATGTATTAACATGCGAGAACGCTTAGAAGCGGTAATTCAGAACAGAGGTGGCAATACTCGTTATTAAACTCTGGCCCGAAAGTTTGGAGGCCCTTAAACATCTATCACATACACACACACGCGCGTGCGCGCGCACACACACCCACGCACACAGACACACACGCGCGCGCACACACACACACCGGTACACAACACACGAACGCGCGTGTGTAAGAAGCGTAAATCCGACCGCGCAACCTCCACGTGGTACGCTTTGGGTAATGCTAATGCCGGCGGTGAAAACAGCGAGAAAAAGTCAAATTCGATTTTGTGACAATAATGAAGCATTGTGAACATGTGGCAACAAAAAAAATTTATAAAAAAAAAAAAAATTGGAAAAAGAAAAATTTCGAAAAAAAAAATTCATGAGTCATGTTTTTGAGCAAAAAAATAAGGATTTTTGCCAAAAAACCATATTGAAGTCGAAAATATGCATAAAAATCAAAAAACTGCTTGCTAAGATGATTTTTGGCCGAAACGATTAATTTAAACCTTCGGGGCACCAAGAAAAAAAAATCGCAGCGCTTTGCAACTTTGAGGGTATTTTAGGGACACTTTGAGGTTAAAAAGTTACCGGCCATATCCTTCGTTAATTCACTATATCCAAAGTTATACCAAATTGTCCAAATATCCTTAAATTCGCAAATTTTCAACTTTTTTTCAGCCAACATCATCGCTTCAAAAAAATTTTTTTTATCAATCACCACTAATTGTGTCTTATAGAGAATATTTTGCAGTTTCCAAAACCCTACCTCCATTTTCTGTGCGATCATTAGTTCCCGAGTAATCGATTGTCAAAGTTGAAATGGACTTTTTTGCTTTGATCAACGATAACTCCGTGGCAAATCATCGTACGGAGCTCTTTCAGAGATCAAATTAAAGCTAATTAAATTGTCTAGAAGAGCTTTATGGTCGCATGATGAAAAAAAATTTTTTGAAGTCCACAGACCATTTTAGAGGCGAGAAAAATTTGGAAAAATTTTTTTTTGTTGATTTTCGGATAATTATGTGAAAACCGCCCACGCAAAAAAATTTTACAGTCCAGGTCTGAAAACTAGATACTTAAAGCTACAATTTCCTTTTTTTTTTATTTTCTGTACTACCTTTTTTCGCCGAGTTATCTCTTGTTGAAAAGCACCCTAAAATTTGGAACTTTTTTAATATCCCTTAATTTTTGTGACTAGTGTATATCGCCGAAAATATTTTAAACAAAGTCTACCAATATTTAAATTTGAACTTATTGAGCTTAAATCTGGATAAAACTAAATATTTAACTTTTACTCTATCGGTTAATAATCAACCACAAAAAAGAATATCTCTCGATTTATAAAACAAGTTGCCAACAGAGAAAAAAATGTTTGTGTCCGCGAATTAAGAAAGTTAGCAAAATAAAGTACCTCGGAGTTATGGTCGATCATCATTTAAGATGGAATGAACATGTAAATATATCACAAAAGAAATTAGGATGCGTATACAACTATGGTCCAAAATTATATAATATTTTACCGCTTAGTATAAGGAATATAAAAAAAAATTAAATAAACTTAAAAAAAGAAATAAAGAAAATTATTCTTGAAAATATCATCGATAATATTTTAACACAACAGTTTGTACCTGTAATAATATCGATGGGGTAGTTGTTCAGATTTCAATTAAGTATATCAAATATATTCTTTAATTTAGTTGCTTTCTCATAAATCATTTAGTTTTTTTCTCCAATTAAATAATGTGGATGCTAATGTACAAGGTTGGCAAATTTCGAAAATAATCTTTTAGTAGATTTCTTTTGGCGTTTTTTTTTATATTTATTACTAGGCGTGTGTCATCTATGACAGTTTTTATCCGTTTATTAGTAAATTGCATATTAATAATTTTGTTTGCATCATAATAACACCCCATTTAATCGTAAAAATGAAGATGTCTTACGAAAATTACAAGAAATATAGCATATCATATAGAAAGCTTTATTCAAAGTAATAACAATTGTGATATTGCATCCGAAATATATTTCAATCGCTATCCAGAAAGAAGACAACTTAATGAAGCTATTTTTAAGAGGTTAAAAGAAAATGTCATTAATCCAAGACCAAAAAATCAGATATTTATATCTAATTTTATAATACATTACAATTACAAAATAAAAATTCAAATTAAAGTAAATGTTCAAACTGATGTCCGTTGTGTTCGATATATAAATTACACCTCTTTATAACAGTGAACTGCATTATAAATATGAAGATTTGAAATGGAATTCACACAGTCTATAAAATTTTGTCTGAATTAATTTATGTCTGTACTGGTTTTCTTGTATAATTTGTCATTAATGTGGCCCCAAAAGAAAAATCCAGTAGCGTTAAGTCAGGTGATCGTGATGCCCACCCCACTGGTCCATTACTTCCCATCCAGTTATTTCCAAAATTAGTATTTAATAATTCTGAAACGGTCCTAATATTATGAAGTGGTGCACCACCTTGTTGGAAGAACTGATTTCTTCAATTAAGAGTAGATTGTCCATAAATTCCTCAATGATTTTCTGGTTTAAGATTTCGTAGTACCGTTGGCCATTAAGATTTTCTTGATATATGTGATATGTTAAAACACGACTGCCACTTAGAGCACACCAAACACTAAAACCAAAGCGTCCCTGACGTCAGCGGTACGGTGAGGTTTCATATCAGACCAATAGTGCTCGTTATGCCTGTTGAAAATTCCTGCACTGCTAATGTAGGCTCCCCCTGTCCAAACTACATTTCTATAGAAGAATGGATCTTGTTGTCTTTTTTGCCGATACCATATGCAAAACTCCAATCGTCGCTGAAAGTCAGTTGGTTGCAGGTGATGTTGTTTTCTTATTGTATAAGGCCTGATTTTGTGTCTCTTCAAAATACCCAAAGCTCGACGTCTTGAAATTCCAGAATCAGTTTCAATTTGACGACTTAAAATTGAAGGATTTGCAACCGCCAGTCCAATTACAGTTATAGAAGTTTCTTTAGTATCTTCAATGTTGCAATTTTTTGGTCTTGGCTTGTTGAAGGACCCACAATTAATGATATTATCTTTTAACCTCTTGAAAATAGCTTTATTAGGTTGTCTTTTTTCTGGATAGCGATTGAAATATATTTCGGATGCAATATCACAATTGTTATTACATTGAATAAAGCATTCTAGCATATTTCTCGTAATTTTCGGAAGACATCTTCATTTGTACGATTAAATAGGGTGTAATTATGATGGAGACAAATCTATTAATATGCGATTTACTGACAAATGGATAAACACTGTCATAGATGACACACACCTACTTGGTATAAATATAAAAAAACGCAAAAACTAATATACCAAAAGAATATTTTCGCTATTAGATACTTACACATCAAAAGCGGCCCCACATATCATACATAGTGTGAAAGAGAAACAAATTTCCTTTTTTAACTAAATCATAGCCAACTATGATTCCAATTTAAAAAAAAATAAAACTTTATACCATAAAAGAGATAATTTGATTCACTACAACTTTTATTTGAAAGGGTTTTTTCTCGAAAAATAAACAAAATATGGTGGTGGACCTCTTCGTTGGATAACCCTGTTCATAAAAAAGGAGGCAAAGGGAGAAAAAAAGGAAAAAAAAGTGAAAAAATAAAAAAAGCTCTCCTTAGAATGAAAACATTGACGTAGTTTTCCACGAAACACCAAAACACTATATACTGCACTCGACGCGCGTTTCTCCAACCAAATTGGCATCATCTGGAGATGATTAAAACTCAGTTTTAATCATCTCCAAATGAAACTCAGTTTTAATCATCTTATAATTATTGACGATTATGCACCAAATTCTATAGTGTACTTCACAAAACAAGCCGTTCTCTGCTTAGATGTCGTTTTCATCACAGGTTGATGTTAGGATAGGAATATATTTCCTAATTTTTGTATTTTTTTTGTCTACCGATTTTTCTTATCCTCTATATAAATTATGCATTATGTAATTCTGATTTTAATGTATGTATACTTGATACTAATAAATTTGAAAAAAATTTGAAAAATAAAAATGTATGAAAGTAAATTGAGGTATAGGTTTAAAGAAAACACCCTGTATGCAAAAATAAGGGATTGTTTTAAATGTTATATTTGTTCTATAAACAATATTTGATAAATAGATTTAACTGATTATTATTATTATTAGTCAAGAAAGCTTACTGACAGTTTTTCACTCACCTTCTAAAGGAGCGGAAGCGCGGCTGGTCACCCGTCCCACCACAAAGAAGAGACACACAAACAACACCAAATGCTTCATTTCAATATAAGCGACCGCGGCCCGGTGCTTTCTGTTTTATACATTTAGTAAAATGACCTGACCTGGATTAAACGAACGGTATCGGTCAAGTTCTTCGCATGAGCGTCCTGGAAATAATGCATTTTTGACAAGGGAGAAGATAATGTACGGAACTTTGAAAACTGGAGAAAAAATAAATCAGGGAGTGCCCCAATAAAAACTGACTCTGTTTAAATCTTAATGGATTTGTATAAACTGCCGTATCGTTTACTTCTTTGGCGTAACAACAATCAGCTTGAAGTTTAAAGTGCAATATTTTGTTCAACTGGAAATGTCTAATAGATCAGTCAAATTAAGGGTTTTTCAAAACGATAATTTCCAACCATTCCCGACCAATACCATTCGATTCAGTATGTTTTTTGAATTCTCATGGTCAATTTTGCCGTACGTTATATGAGCAAGAATTTAATTTATAAACAATTAAATTTGTGAAAATAATGAAAATCGATGTTTCTGAATATTCAACTTCAAACGCTGCGAAAACGGCAACAGATAGAGAAAAATTGCTTAGAACATTTTTTATAGAGCGTTAAATTCCCTTCAAAAAAGTCCGCGACGGCATATCTCTACGATGAATAGTTAAGGCGTTACAATGAGTTAAATATTTATTATTTTTCTGCTGTATATCAGTCAGCTGTACAAGTAACGCGCATGCGCGATCAACAGACTCGTACGCCGCGTAATGGCCGCCTGCGCAGAACATTTTAAAGTAGACTTGCTGTAGAAGACATGGAAGACGTAGCAGCACTACGAGAAATCGAAACGAAATATTGTTCCCGAGATGCAAAATATTATGGGCTTACATATCTTTTACAAGAAAGTGATACTGAGGAGGAAGAAGAAGAATTTGATGAAATTTAAACAAATAGAAAAGATGAACATGCAGATGAGGAAGCCGACGAAGATTGTATGTTAGAAGATTCAGACGAACCTAGCTCTTCTGTTGTAAAAAAACCCCGCCTTGAATAAATATTGTCATTGAATTACAATTTTCATTGAATAATTATGTCATTAATGATTAAATAAATATGTTTTTATTAAAAAAATATATATATCTATAATTTAAACTGTTGAAAGAAAAAAAATTGAATGATTTGAAGCAAGTCCACTTTGAAATGGTCTGCGCAGGCAGCCATTACGTGAGAAATGGGCCTGTTAGTCGCGCATGCGCGTTGCGTATACAGCTGACCAGTACGCAGTAGAAAAATAATAAACATTTAACTCATTGTAACGCCTTAACTATTCATCGTAGAGATATGCCGTCGTGGACTTTTTTTGAAGGGAATTTAACGCTCTATAAAAAATGTTCTGAGCAATTTTTCTCTATCTGTTGCCGTTTTCGCAGCGTTTGAAGTTGAATATTTAGAAACATCGATTTTAATCATTTTCACAACTTTAATTGTTTATAAATTAAATTCTTGCTCATATAACTTACGGCAAACTTGACAATGAGAATTCAAAAAAAAAAACTGAATCGAATGGTATTGGTCGGGAATGGTTGGAAATTATCGTGAAAATGGGCCTGATTTTTGCTTAATTTGACTGGTCTATAAAAGCGATGTAATTTTGATTTATTTATTATAACCCTTTGCAATATTGTTTGTCAAAGTAAGTCTTAGTAATCGAGAGAGTCTTATCCAAAACAGGTTGTGTTGTAAAAATAGACTCTATAATACTGGTCCGATGTAAACCCGCGTGAACTTCTTACAAAACCAATTCTAAAGTTGTCTGTTTTCTTATTGGGTCGTTTGGCTTTATTGGTTTTACTTTATAGGGACGAACGCGGAAACACTGAATTTTATACGTTATACGGAAATGTTTCTTTGTCTTTGGTTAACATCTGGTTCCAACAGGATGGGGCAACAGCTCATACTGTCAGAGATATGGAAATCATAACATCAATTCTTGGTAGCCGTGCTATCTCCAAATATTGACTAATGAAACATCGCTCTGCTTGCCAGCTTCTCCGGCTTAGCAGTTCTAGAATCGTTTCTGTGCAGTTAACATTTTTTTAACGTCGGTTTTTAACCGTAATTGAATTAAAAAACCGTGTAAAGTGAGTTTCAAAATTGAAATGCACACACAAAAGTATTTTTTATTATGTATTACAGCGAAAACTGATGAAGCAATGTTTTTAAATTGTGAATAATAAAAAAAGAAACCCCAAATTACCTAAAACAGTTATGGTCCTGGCTGCGTGCCACTATCATATTTTAAATATTGTATATGGTACTTTTTTTAAGTAGTGACCAAGGGTTTGGATAGTTATAACGGATGTTCCAATAGGTGTGTGATTTAAATGGCCCACCATTTCTGCCAGGTTTGGTTTCTGACATTCGCTTTTTGATGGATGTCACGTCAAAACGTGGCAAAATCATCATGAAGCGTTACAGCACGCAACAACGTGTTATTGTTGTTAAAAAAATTTTGTTGAAATCGGCGTTCAATTACTGCAATTCGAAGAAAATTACCTATGTGTAATTCTTGATAAAAATCATGTACGCTTTGAAGCAATACGAAACATTATCGCGAAATTCAAAAAGTCAGATTTTTTTTACCAGACATTTCGGAAATCTATGAAAATCAACATTTTCAAATAATTAGTTAAGTTAAGGAAAAAATCAGGGAGACGCAGAACGACGAGACATATTGAACACCACAAATCGCAGGTCGCTATCTCTTCCGTTCTCCATATACAATTGGCGTGTTCTCCATGGAAGCTAGGGAAGCACAGCTTCCCTTACAAGAATCATAAAATAATATAACATATTATTTATATTCTTATTCCCAATCTCTTTTTTCGACGGCGCTTTTGAACGGTTCCGAAGTGAGTTGTTCGAGTATGAGCTGTTTTCTCACAGCGTACTTAAATACGGCAAATGTGTAATTGTTAGTTCTTATATTGATTTTGGATATTGAAATTATTTATTGTTTAAAATATAGTGCAATTATAATCGCGAGAAACGTTAAAAACAAACTTAAAAATAGTGCGGATGTATACTGTAGGCTAGACAGCTTACATGCTAAGCGTAATGGAGACAACTTATAATTTTGAAAGTAAAAAACAAAATATTTTAAAAGGTAGGCCAACTCCAGCTTTAACAAAGTTAACCAAACAGACTAAATTATATGTAAGATATTTCCAAATGGAAAATTAGTTTGTTGGCCATGTTTTTTTTTTAAATGAAAGGAATTTGTGGAACAAAAATGGATTTTCCGTTTTAAATAATTTACACAAATTTATAAAAAGACATTCGTCGTCTATAACACATATTCAGTCCATTATTAAAAAAAAAAGTTTCAGTAAAACAAGAATAGAGCATGTTTTGGACAATCAATTGAGAATAACAAGATAATCAAGAAGTACGAGAAGTCCTTAAAAGATTTATAGATGTGGTGTGTTTCCTAGGTAAACACGATGAATCGAAAAATTCTGCAAATAGGGGAAATTATGTGGATTTCATTAATTTGCTGGCAAAATATGATGAAATATTGCAATTTCATTCGACAGCATTTAAAGGCACTTCCAATCTTATACAAAATGATTTAATTTTGTGCGCAGGAGAATAGTTGTATGAAGGAAAATACGTGGCGAAATAGAGGAAACTTTGTTTATTGCAATGAGGGCTACCGCGCTTGAATTCACCACGAGAGGCACTAGTGTAGGGTAAGGTAAATGTCACCGAACGTTAATGTTTATTATGGCTTTTTAACGCGGGATTTTCGTGATTTTTATAAAAAATAGCTGAAAATATTTAACACAATGATGATAGAAAGGGAAAGTAGTAATTTATTTGCTTAGTAGGGAAATTGTTGTACCTATCAGAGGTATCTTATGTCATTAAAGTTAGGTTATATCAAGCATGAGCATGATGAAAACAACGAATGTGCATGATTATTACTTACGATTTTTTGTAGTAGGCTCCTTTGGTAACGCATATTCATCAGGATTAAAATGTTTCTTACAAACACACGAATGTTTTGAAGGAGTAAAGTTATCCGTGTGAATCGCCACCAAGCAGTGTTTTAGGCGAGTTTTGTCTCTCGGAGGCATATGTCCGCCTTTTGTTTCCGAACATAATGGAACTGCACTACATTGGGGCATAATTAACAAGTTTTTTATTTACTGGTGTACGAAATAATTATAATAAAACCCTATAAACTTTTTCCGTGCCTAACAATAACTTTTGACAGCCACCTTACTCGCCAGTGGCGCCAACTGGTAACCCTAAAAACAGTAGCCTTCATTATACTAGATGAAACTGCTGACGTTAGAAATATTTGCCAGTTATTGTAGGTTGTACGTTATGTTAGTGACATTAAAGAACGCTTTTTAGGATTTTTAGATGTTTCTACTCAAAGAACAGCTAATTGAAGGTAGAAACTTAACCACCAAGGAAAAGAATACGTACTAATATCGTAGAAGATTATTTTCAGAAATAGTTGACAATATATTTCTATACACACGGATATCAGATTTAAGGATTTTAACAACCTAAAATTTTTAGAGAACAAATTTTATTGGCCATACTACTACAATTCCGGAAGGTGCTTTTAATTCTTTGAAAAAAAAATATATATATATTCACAATATTTTGATTTTCCTGCATTGCGATCTAAACTTTCAGTGATACAACACATTGGAAGGTATAAATAAAAATAGTGTTTGTGACTTATGAAAATCCCTTAATGATTGTAAATTAAATCAAGCTTAACTTGAAATTGTGGATTAACTCTCACTATTCCCGTCACAAATGCATCGACTGACCTTGGATTTTTCGCTTTAATAAAAATTAAAAACTTCATTAGAAATTCTACCGGTCAAGAAAGATTGACTACTCTAGCACTGTTACTCATAGATAAGGAACTAATTCAAGAAAAGCCATTAGAGCAAAAGTTTCATGATGACATCATTGATGAATTTGCAAAACGAAGCTGTAGACTCCCGCTAAATTTTAACTAAGAAAAGCCACGACCGCGCTAGACTTATTCCTTTGCGGCTATATTAAGAGAAATGTGTATAGTAACAATCCGCAAACAATTCCAGCACTCAAAGATGTAATCGCAGAGATTAAGCGTCAGTTATGCGAAAATGTTATCGAATTTTTGACCGATATTGCATTCCATTTATAATTTGCAAGCCGCCAATAAAATATTAACAAAAAAAAAACTATAATTTATTTATTTTAGTTGTTCAAAAGCAAAATCACACACCTCTTGTTAAATAACTAATGATTTTTTAAATTTTATTTTCTTTAAAAGAAATTGTTTTACCTGTTTTGTTTGCGAGTTGTAAGACGCTGCCTTGCCAAAACAGAATCTGTAAACCGTGTACAGCAGCGTATTTTAATTTATTAGATAGAAAGGTATAATCGGTGAGTGTGGGTGTTACAACTCGAACCAGTCCTCGCGAAACAGTTAATGTAAACAATGATAAATAGCCGCATTCGATGTGGACATTTAAATCACCATGCATCAGCTATCACGGCACAGTAAATTTTTCACTATGCCAACATAAGAAGTTACTGAATTAATTCAAACAAAGCAAAAACTAAATTTTAATATAAACATCATGAAAAAAAGATATCAGTTTGAGCCTGATATAAATCGGTTCTACGATATCATATGAACAGATGTATTTTTTTACTGTATTAAATCATAAACAATGTGAGTTTTAAAAAGCGATACCCCATAGTTTCAATAATATGACAAACTTTTTTCTTTCTTAAACTTTTTTTTTATTCATTTATTTAACGTTGGCCTATTCCGCTACCAGGGCCGATCACCGAAGCCAGGACACGAGCAACCCCCAACTTGGAAATTTTGCCGAGGCTCTTCTCTATCGAAGAGTGGAGACTTTTTACTTGCCTACGATCAGAAACTTTACAATTTATTATCAAAGGCCAAAATACTATCCGCTCTTATCCACAACGAGGGTCCTTAAGTACAAATCCTGCATCGTTACAAATTTCTTGTTTTTTTTTTATCAATAAATTGACTTACAATTATAATATCTGAAAGGAAAGTAGTTATAAAATGTAAAACATATAACGGCGCTTTTAAATTGGCTCAACTTACTGACATAATATAACATATAGAATTTCACTTAACTCGAATGTTGACAAATGCAGTATTAAATAAAATACTAACAAAAAGTGTATATTAAAATCAAGGGCGACAAAAGGCCTTGTATATAATAAGAACAAGAAATATTAACAAATAAAATATAGGAAAACCAAGAGCGCTAAACGCCTTGTATAAATGTTTAATACTGACAATTAATGGAAAATACAGAACATATGAAATAATATAAACTAAATCGCTGCAGGTTCACTTCACCAAAGAACACCATTTTAAATAGATACTTACGTCATTAAAATAATAACAGTAGAATTTATTTGTCTCATTAATAATCCCAAATACACTGCCAATAATTTACTTACTCAATAGCCACCTCAACGCCCTTGCCCTGTGTAAGGAACTGTTAATAAATATTAGAAGACTTACTTGGGAATTGCGCAGTTTTCATTGATCTTAAGCGTGCTTTTGAAACAGTTGACCGTAATATACTACTATTAAAACTAAAGAGATATGGATTTAAGAACACAGTTATAGACTAAATTACAAGTTATATAACAAATAGGTATCAAGTAACAAAAATGAATGGGAATTTATCAAAAGCCAAGTTAAACAACTTTGGGGTTCCTCAAGGCAGTGTACTGGGTCCATTATTATTTATTCTTTATATTAATGAACTTGGCAATGTGTTGCAAAAATGTAAAATCCATCTTTTTGCTGATGACACCCTTATTTACTATGATAGTACAAATTTTTAGGAAATGGTAAATACTGTTAATTTAGAACTTAAATTATTGACAGAAAAATTTAAGATCAATAGACTAAAAGTAAATGAAATAAAATCCAAATTTATATTCGTGGGTAATAATTATCTATACAAACAGTTGGCTAGTCTAAATCTTGGTATCGAGTTAAAAAGTAAAAAAGTTGAAATTGTTCAGGAAATAAAGTATCTAGGCCTAATAATTGATCGTAAACTGAAATTTAACAAACATATAGAATATATATCAAAGAAAATCGGCAAAAAGATCGAATTTTTTAGCAGAGTGGCTCAATTTATATCAACTAGTACTAAACTAACTGTGTATAACACCTTAATACTACCTCATTTTCTCTATTACTGTTCTATGTTGTATACAAGTTGTACAAATTTTAGTAGACTCCAGGTTCTCCATAATAAGGCAATGCGAACCGCTTCACTAGGAGTCAGCTAATGCTTAATACATTAAAATTGCTTAACATTAAACAGTTCCTCTTCTTCCAAACATTTATTTTTAAAATGATTAATAACATTTTACCTGAATATCTCACACGACAATTGTTGCCTGTTACAGACGTACACATGTGTAACATACGAATGGCTAGTGCAAATAACTATTATGTTAAAAGAACTTCTAGGAGTAGTACAATGAGAAGTCTGTTTCACAAAGGAGTTGTACAATTCAATCTTCTTCCTCACGTAATTAAGACTAGTAATACCGTTAACCAATTTAAGAGTCAACTTTTATGTTTTATAAAAGATAATGCATATCATCCAAATTGATGTTGCTTGAGGTTTGTTTTTTTTTTCTCTATATTATATGTGTATACTATGTAAACTAGTACTAGTTTGTAACTATTATTTTTATATCTATTATTTTTTTTATGTACATACTATCTATCTATGGATAAATAAAGAATATCTTATTTCTTATTACTGAATCGCATATCATTTACAACACTATTATTCACTATTAACTACCACACATATATCATTGCGCGTTCATGACAACGATCCATCTCGCATTACTCGCTGCCGTCTCAGACTGTCTTTCCTTCGTCGTTACACGAGTCCCCTACTAGTCATCCGATAGTTACGACATAGGCCTATTATAGTTACCATGGCAAGGGCTTCTTAAGGCGCAGTTATACAGTGCGTGGTTTGGCGAACCAAAGAACTGGATGGCGGTTGGCGGTTTGCCCTTTGGTGAACCATTCGTTTAATAATTTGTAATGCATAGGTTCTTCGAAACAATATGGAACATTTGTCTTGTTATCAGTACTGAATCTGGATCGTGGATGCAAGGCAACAAATTATTGCGCCTGCTTCTTTGTATGTTTTAATTGTGGTTTGTTGTTGCAAAATCGGTTTAAAAAACCTAAACATGGTGGTGGATGGCGTTGCATATTAAAGAAATGTGCTCAAGCAGGTAACAGGGGTCCACCTTTTCCTTTTTCATGGGTGAAATAATTTTCCAACTTTAGTATAAACTGACGTTCATCTTGAGGTAAATGTTTTCGATTGATTCATGATTGTTTTAATTTGTTGTTTCACATAAAAAAATTCAAATAGGTACTTGGGACACTTCATGTTCACCCACCAATCTATTAATTTCATGCAGAAATATTTTCATTGTAATATCCTTAATTCTCAATATTTAATAATTATCATTTAAAACGTTTTTTATGTCCCAGATTAGTAAGTTATTTCTTCCATATACGAGTAAATGTAATGTTTGAAATATTCTGATGATTCTTCAACCTATATATTTTCTGTAATTATATATAACAACATTAATTGTTATACTAAAAATAACTAACAGCAGAAAATGTTATTAGTTAAAAAATTACGGCTCACCTTGTATGCCAAGGTAACAGCCAAAATAAAAGTAGGTAAACAGGTTATGCAACTGATATCAGTGTATTACATCCTGTAAAAGCGCATAAAAAATCAAAAAATGTTTACCGTTTCTTTTGGCCTGTACACATATGCATGCATACATTTGTTTGTTTTAGTTTAGAGGTTGTCGACCTTTTCTGCCTTTCATTTCAAAGATTTTTCTTACGTTTTGTGTGTTATATACAGTGTGCCCATGGGACATGGGATTGATTACATGGGTATCTTGAAGATAGAGTATCACTTAAATTAGAAAAGTAGTGCAGAATTTTATGCCCGTTAATATGGCGTCCAGAAAACAATTGAATTCCGATTGGTTTAGATTTTGTTTGGGAAAAAGCCAAATCTGTCATTTTTCGAAATGCCTTGTAACTATTTTATTTGTGGTTCAATTAAAGAATGTTTAAAATCATTTTACAATATTTTATTAAGGACTTTACAGTGGCAATCTTAATTTATTTTTTTTAAACAGTAATGTTTTAAAAAATTACATTAACTTCATTTTTTGTTATGGACGCCATATTGGAATATTGTATTTTTAAAGTCAGAAATTTTTTCTGTCTGAGTTTGCGTGAGTTTATTTATTTTTTATTTTACCTAAATCTTTACAGGACTCAAAACAGCAATGAAATATAAATGTATTTTTTTACAGAAAAGATTAAAAGTAAAAATGTCATACAACATAAAAAAGAAGATATTAATTAGCTACATATAGAAGTAAAATTTTCTTCATATTAGACCTTCTATGAATAGAAAATATATTAAGATTGGATACTATTAACAAAAAGAAACAATTTAATATTAGTACTACAAAAAGGTTTGGGAGAGGAAAACAATACATGATTTCCCAAAATATATCACACTATATTTTCAGTAAAACTATCTTAACCCAGAAAATATATGTATACAAAATTTTAAATCAATGTCTCGAAAAATGTGAGAAAATAAAATATAAACTGAATCGAGGTTTTCAACGCTCTGTGTCTCAAAAAGTTTATTTATTTTTTATTTTACCTAAATCTTTACAGGACTCAAAACAGCAATGAAATGTAAATGTATTTTTTTACAAAAAAGATTAAAAGTAAAAATGTCATACAACATAAATAAGAAGATATTAATTAGCTACATATAGAAGTAAAATTTTCCTTCATATTAGAACTTCTATGAATAGAAAATATATTAAGATTGGATACTATTAACAAAAAGAAACAATTTAATATTAGAAAGTTTATAGCGTACATTATTATCATTATTTTACGCAGATGAGATATGTGAAATTGTTTAAACAAAAATTAGAAAACCAGCTAATGACTCAATAGCGCATTATTTTGATTAAAAATTAATTAGGTACTTAAAAGATCATTGAAGTTATAAAAACGATATAAATAGTTATATAAATAATAAACAATCAAAAATAATTTTAAAAAATATGTAGACATTACAATAAGATCCAGTCATAAATTATTAATGTACCTAATAACATTTTGATTAGAAATTTTAAGCACAAGTAAGGGAACAGTAAACTGTAGCAAAGTTAAAATTTAACAAATAAAGAATGTTTAGTGCCATATCCCCAAAAAAAAAACAACTATGCAGCTACGGACACGTGTTTCTCTGTGTGTCGACTGTGCTCATCGAGGCCCCAAATTGGGCACATGGGAACATGAAGGCACTAATTGAGTACTGTGTACTGTACTTTCCAGCTTTATTTTAGTTCTTGTTCCTGATCTATCCCATCCTAGATCCAATTCTTTAGCTACGCTACGCTGATGAGGGGCAATAACTCCGAAACACGTGTCCGTAGCTGCATAGTTGTTTTTTTTTGGGGATATGGCACTAAACATTCTTTATTTTATTTTGACCCCAATAAATCTATATTATTTTATTTGTATTTGCCAGGTGGAAACGGGCAGTACACATAGAGCTCTGTGTGTCGACTGTGCTCATCGAGGCCCCAAATTGGGCACATGGGAACATGAAGGCACTAATTGAGTACTGTGTACTGTACTTTCCAGCTTTATTTTAGTTCTTGTTCCTGATCTATCCCATCCTAGATCCAATTCTTTAGCTACGCTACGCTGATGAGGGGCAATAACTCCGAAACACGTGTCCGTAGCTGCATAGTTGTTTTTTTTTGGGGATATGGCACTAAACATTCTTTATTTTATTTTGACCCCAATAAATCTATATTATGTTAAAATTTAACATTCATTTATTTTTTTAATTAATATTATATATATATATATATATATATATATATATATATATATATATATATATATATATATATATATATAAAGTGAATAATTATCGGGTATGCCCGCATAAAGAAAAATAGCAAGGTGGAAAGAATGCAAATTGCAAATGGCAGAAAGATGCAAACCGTGGACACGTGTTTCTGACTAATTGGTCTTCATCAGCACGGTGTAGCTGAGTTTTGTCCATCATTTTAACTCAGCTACACCATGCTGATGAAGACCAATTAGTCAGAAACACGTGTCCACGGTTTGCATCTTTCTGTCATTTGCAATTTGCATTCTTTCCACCTTGCTATTTTTCTTTATGCGGGCATACCCGATAATTATTCACTTTTTTTACTGTTCGTAATTAATCCCGCGATGAACTCCTTCTCTGTATATATATATATATATATATATATATATATATATATATATATATATATATATATATATATATATATATATATATATATATATATATATATATATATATATATATATATATATATATATATATATATATATATATATATATATATATATATATATATATATATATATATATATATATATATATATATATATATATATATATATATGTAATTTAAATATTCCTGGATATGTCTATACTTAAACCCCGTCTGATTTTTTTTGCACTCGCCATTAGAGGGTTTAGTACACATAAACATCTCAAAAGAAAAATAATTTATGTTTCTTAAATCCAGCATAAAATAATTTAAAATTGAGGTATTTTACAAACATTTGACCTACATGCAAATCATTTTCATTGAGAAAATATTGTTAGAAAATGAAATATTTACTGGGGTAAAGAAATTCCTGATCTTTCGGACTTCATATAATCAAGAACCTTACATAAAAATAATTAAGTAAATGAAAATAAATCTGAGAATAAATTGAAACGCTTCTATTTTGCTTCCGTTAACAGTTTAAAATCCATCAAAACCTGTTTTGATTTTTTCAGAGAAATTCGAGAATAGTCTTTGTCAAACCGATTTACCATAATTTTCGTAATCCATTTCGTGATAATCGTCAATTTGATAAAATCAGATATCACTGAAATGTTCAGCCAAAGCCCGAATTATTTTAGAAAATAAAGGTTATTCTATTTTTACCTATGACAAGTTATTTCTAGTTTAAACTAGTGACAACTTGTTTTACGGATTTCGAGTAACATATCTATCTAGTATCTGTTTAAAGTTTAATATTTACCCTTGTTCCAGCTGGAACTTCAGAAAACTAATCTTCTATTGGAGAAAACAAAATCTGCCTTAAATGCCAAAACGGTATCTTCCCCAGAAATAAATTTAGAGCTAGAAAAGGCCTTAGAAGATTTGAAGGATTCAAGAGAAATAAACACAGTGTTACAACTGCAGTTGGATAACGTAAACAAAAGCCATCAGCTTTTAAAGGGCTCCTACGAGGATTTGGTGGCGTCAAACAAAAATTTAGAGCGCCGTGTTGTTGAACTAGATTCTACTTTAGATAAATATAAAAACGAACTGTTGAATGTACAAAAAGTAAAAGACAAACTCTTTGAAAATGAAGTTAATTTAAATAAACTTTTAGAAATAGAAAAATTACAGAGTAAGAGCTTGAAGCTTCAAAACGAAAAGGACGCAAAATGTATACAAGATTTGAACCGACAAATAAAAGAAATGGAAAGAATTATAGCCAGGAAACATCCAGATTCTGTATCAGCGCTAATTGTTGCAGCCAAAGAAAACGCAACAGATACAAACTTGACAGCCAGGAAAATTTTGGAGGATAGGATTAAATCCCTTGAACAAGACCAGTTGAACAGAGAAAGTCAGTCCTCAAAAGTGTTCCTGGAAATACAAGAAAAATTCAGCCAAATGAAATCTAAATATGAGAATCATATAGATGATCTGGAATTACACGTAAATGACTTAAAAACACAATTGAAGAGGAAAGTCGACACATATGACGTTTACACCCAAACGATTCTTGAAGAAAAAATTCCTCAAAAGGAGACTTTCACCGTATTTACCCAAACCGATATTATACCAAATAAACCTCAAAAAATCATACAAGTTCGAAAATCAGAAAAAGTTGTCGAGGGCATAAAAGAGGACGCTCATCTTTTAGCTACTATAAGAGGCCTTCAAACTGATTTGTCCAATAAAGAAAAAGTTATTAGCAAGCTTCAGAAAGAGATCGACGACTTGAGAAAAACTAACAGAAGGCTACAGAAAGAGCGAGAAGGTAGTTTGAGGAGTCTCAGTGATAAGAGGGAGTTTCGGAGCTATCCAGAAAAATTAGCTTTGCAAACTAGATGCAACAGTGTCAGTTCCGAGAAGGATTTTCGAAAGGACGAGGAGTTGCAACAGATGAAAAGCGAGAAAGATAAGTTAAAACAACAGCTGAGTAGGTTGGAGCACGATTATCAGGCACTGAAGACGAAAAGAATACAAGATGTGAGTAAAGGCTGGTGGTGTTTTATGAACAAATCAAATTAAAGATACATTAGTTATAAGAAAGAGTTTATATATAATCATGGCCCACAGCGCATGCCGCACGCTATGTTATAAATATTTAAAAAATACATTGTAATGTCTAGACATGTTTGGTTTATTGTTGGCATCTCAAAAACTACGAAAGTAAAGATTCGATCACCCACAACGATAGAAGTCAATGGGTGATGTCTATCATTTGTCATTTGTTATGCCCCTGTTTGCCTTCCACCAAAGGACCCTGGTCATTTCATGCCTCCTCACATCTGAACGTCTATAGATATGGTGACATCTAAGTATTGTCCGAGGATGGTCTTTTACCTACTTTTATCAAGTAATTGATTACATCGTAAATGTACTGTGGCAGTAATATTCTTGTATATGTGATCACAAAAAAACCGAATCGTTAATTTCGTCAGTTCCTGAGATGCTAATGGTATGTCAAATAAAATTTTACTCTCTGCATACATATCGTTTTTAGTTGACTGCCCTCCAAGACGCACACGAAAGGGAAGTGGCCAACTACGTGACGAGCGTGACGCCGCTTAGAGAGCAACTTGAAGTTCAGCAAGTTTCGATAGCGACTCTCCAGTCGCAGCTTAACGCAGCCAAGGAAGAGCTAGCCGTTGTCACCGTCGAAAGGGATCACCTCAACAATCGACTGCTTAACGTGCCGTGCACCGCCAATAATCCAAGTGTAGAGGCAGATGTAGAAATAGAAGCGTTGTTGAAGAAGGTAAGTGATTAGTGTTTTTATATTGTTGCCATCATCGTCCATGCCGGTGACACCTCCAAACTGAAACACCCATATACGGCACTAGTAGCTCAGGACACCATCATTCATATAATCGTGTTGTGACAACAAAAATTTAGAAACCAATCGCAGTCTGTAACAGTCGATACCGAAAGCCAGAGACGTACTACAAAAACGTTGTATTGTTTCCCCAAAACATATCACACTATATCTTTTCAGTAAAACTATCCTAACCCAGAAAATATGTGTGTACAAAATTTTAAATCAATATCTCGAAAAATGTGAAAAAATACAATGAATCGAGGTTTTCAACGCTCGGTGTCTCAAAAATGAAACCATTTCTCCATGAAATCACTTATGGGATTACCTGCTTGAGTACTTTACATTACTTCGTAAACATCTACACAGACGTGGGTTTTCACGAAACACCAGAATACCAATACTGCCTGCACTCGACGTACATTTCGCCAACCAAGTTGACATCATCTGGATATCATTAAAACTAAACTTATACTGTCAGTGTATCCTGTTTATACCTAAACTATTGTTACGGTTAGTGTTCGGCCACTACACATCTACCATATTTGAGATGAGCCATATATTCCTTGAATCTAATTTGAATTAATCGTCTAGTATGTCCAACATACTTTTGATTACAGTCCTTACAACTAATTTCGTAAATTGTTGCACACGGGATCACAAAATTCACAATTAGAACAAATATATATATATATATATATATATATATATATATATATATATATATATATATATATATATATATATATATATATATATATATATATTGATAATAGGGCATTTTTTTGGAAATAAATGTTTAAAAAAATTCAATTTTATTGCATGATTTTTCCGCGTTGTATATTTTAGGTCTCTCCAAAGGAATAAAATGTGCATTAATCATTTTATTTTAGATCGCGTTTCTGGAGAAGAGATATGAAGAACGTGAATATCGATTGAGGGCGATTGTTCATAGTTTGGCCCAAAAAAATATCACAAACAGAAGTTGCGAACAATGTGCGGAAAGACAACAGCAACTAATCGCTTATAAGGTGGAATTGGATCAACTTCTTGCTACCGTCAGAGCCTTACATTGATTAATATAAGCTTAATATTAACTTTTCTATCAATTAATACAATTTGAAAGAAACTGATCTAAATGGGTAAAAAAATATGTATCACTCTAATTACTAAAGCAGCTTATATTGGCGGCAATATATTTTTTTTGTAGAATTTGTTTACCTATATGTTATGTACATTTCATTAGGAGAAAATAAATAAACTAGTTCCCGGTAGATCCTATGATTAATCATTATGTAGTTCTCGTATACAAATGTAGTAAATCGTGTAAATCAATTACGCAAAAATAAATATATAGCAAGTTTGCTGAAAATCTGATACAATCATCCATTATTATGAAATATAAATTGTGAAATTTATTGTTAAATGGTATCTTTCCCTTCACTAAAAATAAAAAAAGGTGGTCAGATTTTCCATGGTGTAATATTTACGAGTCAGAAATCATCCAAAAGTCCTCCCTACTTACCATTATTTTTATTAGGTCCAGATAGTTCAATATAATAAAATTTGTTTAAAACAAATAGTGAATAAAGTAATTGTACTTATGTGTTTAATATACAGGGTGTTACAAATTTATGTCCGTAAATTTAAGCGATGATTCTAAATAAAAAAATATGAAAAAAGTCCCATAAACATGGGTTAGGAGGACTATAATAACAGCCCCTCAGAGTTGCGTAATTTTTTTTCAATCTTCTGGACATTTTTGAAAACGAATAAACTGTAGAATCGAAATAAGCTTGCACTATTGACAGGAACTGACAACAACTGTTTTTGCATACTTATTATTTTTTACTTTATTTATTCATTTTTTGTCCGCAAATGCAATGAATTTTTGAACCTTGAATATCTTAAAAAAAGAAGCTACAAATTAAAAATTATGAAAAGTAGCGTTCTCTTCTAAATTGAACATTAATACAAAAATGCCATCAATTCTAAAAAAATTTTGAGTGGTGTAGAAAGTAAGAGGCAAAAAGTTGGCGACTGCCCCAATATCTATGCCACTGGGTACTTTGAACCAAACTGGTTATTATCATGTCGTAACTGCTTAATTAAAAAATGCCTGTCCAAAATTTGGGCAAAATCGGTTAAATCGAAAAAAAAAAATTTTTTTTGCATAATGTTGAAGTACCTACTATATCTCTGTTATTATGGATTCCCGAACCCATGTGTATGGGAGCTTTTTTCATATTGTTTTCTTTAGAGACGCCACTTAAATTGACGGATCTAAAATTTGTAACACCCTGTATATTATTTAAAAAATGTATTTAAGAAAATTTATGTCTTTAATTTATTTATTTATTTTATTTTTTAAATCATTTAATTTATACACTTATTTAATTACAGTCGGACTTCTCTAACTCGAACCTCCTAAATTCTTCCGAGATTGTTCGAGTTAAAAAAAAATACTTCTAAAACAAAGTATGCATCAAGGGCACAGAAACATATTCGGGTTACAGAAAATTTCGAGATATAGAAGTTCAAGTTATAGAAGTTGCACTGTATTTTGTATTTAAGCTTAGTGACAAAATATCGTACTTCCAAAGTTTGCTATTGCTAGTCAAATATTTTTATAAATATTTTTAATAAATTGTTTAAAAATTTATCACAAGCAATTAAATACATTTGTTGAAAATTCTTTTGTTTTTATTTACATTTTTGTCGCTGATTTATTGTAATCTATAGTAATTGTAATGAGATCTATTATAATTTCTCAAGTCCAAAATCAGGAATTTAATCTATATTGCATACAAGAATATGCATGTTTAAGTTTTTGACATTCGAAGTCGACCACTTCCAAAATAGTTGTGAAGGAAGAATTATTAGCGGCCTGATATAGAAAGGAAAAGGTAAGTCGTGGTTCGTGGTCGGACGGTAAACATATTTGCCATGGTACTGGAGTCCTGGGTTCGAAAAAACAAAAAATGCAGTAGAGCGAAGATTAACCATTTTAGACTCTTCTTACACTTAATACTACTATTAACCAAAGTATTTGTATATACAGGGTGTTTCATAAACTAAGCCCCATCTTGGAACTTGATTTTGGAAGTCAAAATAAGTCAAAAATAAAGAATGAATTTCAGTTTGAGCCTTCTTTAAAGAGCTATAATCAAAATAATACCTGCACTTTAAATATCTATTGAAAGAAATGTCAAAACATTGTGTCATTTTTTTGTTCTGTTAATTAATTTTGAACTTTTACTCTAATAAAATGAAGAGGTGTTATTCCAGTCGTGAATGTGGGCATGTTAAAAGCATTTGGTGCTTGTAATAATAGTGGTAAAGAAGACCCGCGGAAAGAATATGATTTCTGTATTCCATTCACAATTAAGCCTTAATGAAATAAATGAATTAATGCATAGAAAATTTTTGTGATCGTTTGAATCCGCACCTACTCATTGGGAGAGGTATTATAATGAGGGTTACTGTTTTTAGGCTCACCAGTTGGCGCCACTGGCGAGTAAGGTAGCTGTCAAAAGTTATTATTAGGCACGGAACAAGTTTATAGGGTTTTGTTATAATTATTTCGTACAGCAGTAAATAAAAGACTTGTTAATTATGCCTCAGTGTTATACACTTCCATTTTGTTTGGAAACAAGAGACGGACATATGTTTCCGAGAGACAAAATGCGTAAAACAGTGATTGGTAGCGATTTGCGGGGATAACTTTATTCTTTCGAAACATTCGCGTGTTTGTAAGAAACATTTTAATCCTGACGATTATACGTTACCAGAGGAGCCTACTACAGAAAATCGTAAGTAATAATCATGCACAATCGTTGTTTTCATCATGTTCATGCTTGATATAATAATGAGTTAGAGCTGTCCGATGTGCCTGGAGTACAGCCACGGTCTTGCGCTGTCGTCACACGTGCCGATTTAGAAGTGATTTACGCTGCAGTTTTATTTGAAAGGTTAATGCGTGAGGTTGTACCTATAAATTATACATAATGTCAAACGCGCCAAAGGGTAAAAAACGACCGTACGCGGACACAGTGAATAAATTTATGCAAAATAATTTGTAAAGTTTGCAATCAAGACTTAATGTGCTGGCACAAAACAGATTGTCGTCGTCATATCAATACCGTGCAACATCAAAATAAAAAAATGGCATGCCTTTGACAACTCAGTTTATGTTTGATTTATTGCTAATGTTAATAGCCTGTAATATTCCGCTACACATACTGGATAAACAACCATTTCGGGAGTTTTGGAATAAATACAATCCCCAGGTGAACTTACCAAGTCGTACATCGTTATGTAGATATATTCCAGCTGTTCGTGAAGACATTGTAAATAGGATTAAATGTGGATTAAAAAATACACGGCTCTGGTTATGTATTGACGAGACGACAGATTGTAAAAAAAATTCTATTTTAAATATTATAGTACGTGTACTGGACCCTCTTAAACCAACATTTCCACGGCTTTTTATTATGCTGAATATTTTCACCAAATAAAAGCTGTGATACTACAGTTCAACCCTAACGAGGCTGCAGCTATTAGGGAAAGCCAGACAAGCTTTCAAGGCGTTTCCCTTGAAACAGATTTAAAAAGTATTAATAACAATTATAGGGGACTACACGACGCAATAGAAAAATTGCAAAATAGTTCGTTGTCGTTAGTGGAATCGCTGCAAATAGTGGATGACGTAAAAACACAGCTACAGGCTATAAATGACGCAAAAAATAATCGCGTTAGTGAAAAATTCGAGAGTGTATTACAGAAAGATCCTGATTTTAGCAAATTAAGACAAATTTGTGATGGTGCATCTACAACTTCGTTAAGTGAGTTCACAGATTGTTTTACTTATGCCTGTATTACATCCGTAGATGTCGAACGGTCATTTTCAAAATATAAACATATTTTTTCACCAAAGCGAACATCGCTGACAGAGACAGCTGTAGAAACATACCTGATGCTATTATACTATAGATCTTCCCCACTTTGTGATGACGACAACCAAACTACTTCATAAATCTGTTTAAAAGGGTGAGTTTTATACAAATTTTTATAAAATGTAACATTATTGTTAAAATTTATTTCCATTTAATATACTTATTCAAGTATTATGATATGATGTAAACATATGAGTCATATGACGGCTCTGGCGGCCAGGTGACCTCGGACAGCTCTAATAATGAGATAAGACAACTCTGATAGGTAAAATAATTTCCCTACTGAGCCAGTAAATTACTACTTTCCCCTCTTGCCATCATTGTGTTAAATGTTTTTCAGCTAATTGTTATAAAAATTATTAATAACCCGCGTTAAAAATCCATAATAAACATTCAGTGACATTTGAAATGTCTGTGCCTTACCATACCCTAGCGCCTCCCGTGGTGAATTTAACCGCGGTAGCCCTCATTCCTAGTATATGGTTTCGCAGAAAGTTGACGACTTATCGGCAATATTCGCCCTTCTGCTGTTTATTATGAAGTACGATATCCTAACCTCACCCAGATCATAAAATTATAAGACCTCTAGGACAGATGCTTATTGAGAATGGTAATTTAAATTCACAGAAGAGAAATGTGGAGCTCCCAAAGATATAATATTCACAGGAAAAAAAGAGTTCTTAAAATCATCGATGAAAATCTTTACATCAGCATTAGAAACATTGCACCATCGTTGCACAGAACAGGGCGTTTCTGAGGTGTGCTGAACCTGCACTCGTACAAAGGCGAAAAAGTATATTTTTTTAAATCCGAACCTAGTGATTTTGCATTTATGGAATTCTGTCAAGTGAAATGAGTAAAATACACGTAACAAATATGAACCGATTATACGTCGTAATTCAAAAGTTATGACCAAAGAAAAATGTGGCCAAAATCAATAAAACATTCTGCATCAAAGTGATTTTCCATCCACAGTATATACATTTAACTTTGAAACACCCTGAATAAGGAAATAACATTTCGTCCAAATAGAGCAGAAACAGGAATAAAACCGCCATCTTGGTTATCCACATTTTTTTTGCTGGTAAGATTTATTTGAAGTGGAAATTTCTTTTCGGCCAATTCGCTGAAAACCATATTGGTAAACCATTTTAACCCCCATAGGAATGTTAAATTCTACTTTCTTTTATTAATTTTGTGAATTATTATTATTAATTATTATTCTTGAATTGGACTGTATTAATTCGTGCCGTTCATCTGCGGAATGTAGTCGTTAGAGCTCGTATTGTCTTGAAATGATCTGAAAGTTGCATCTCCATTGCTGAAGTCAATATTCATCAGGTGCCGGAAGTATTTGCCATTTTTCAGAACTGGCTTTCATAAAAAATCATATTTTCGAAGGCGCTTTTATATAATTAAATTAATTGATGTGTATGCGTTTATCTATATACCTACAACATTGGTTGCATATATTACAGGTTGTGTAATCAGGATGTATGTGGGATAGCGGGATTTTGTCATATATAATTTATAGGCAACTAAGCACGTATTCCGCTGCCTCGCAGTTGGCCTTGCTTTATGACTGCGTGTCTGGTAGAGTTAGTTACTTTCGCCAAAATTTACTTAATTGCTTTCGCGAAACGGTGTTGTGCATACCGTAAAAATATTAAATCATTGTAACACTCATCAGTGTGTATATAGTCCACGGTGCTAAGTATTATGTTTGTTTTTGTAATATTACTATACTATATTAGGAAAGGTAATTTGACGCAATAAATAGTAATTACACATTAACATGTAATTGAATTTATAAGAATTAAAAGAAATTTATGATACATTGTAGAAAAAAATTAACATGTAATGTTGATTTAGGTCCGACCCAACAGACTTTACCTCTTTTTCTACTTATTTACTTTTTTAACACCACAATTTGTAAATTATGCGTATAATTTTTTCAAATAGTTTACATAATATACTACTTATACTGTGTTAACAATAACTGTAGACACATACCACTGAATGTTTGCTAAGAATCGAATATTATAATAAATAATTAGAGTTAAAGGATTCGAAAACCTAGTTGTGCATCTCCCCAGTAGCACCAAACATTTCTGCAATAAAAATTTTAATAGTATATAATTATTGTTTGCAATTTTTTTTATATATGAAACATTTTTGATATATTTTGATTTGTGTATCTATTTTTAAATATTTTTGAAATAATCCGTTTAATATATTTATTTTTTTGTTATTTTCTAAATATTGCTGTTTTATCATATATTTATTATTAAATATTTTTTAAATTGTCGGATCGTATATGTATTGTCATTTATTTCTATATCCTTTTTAATTATACATTTATTATCATGTATTTCTAAAATTTTTCTTAAATCTTTGCAATATTGTGGAAACATTCTATGTTATAGCATTGTATTTATTATACATATTTCAGAAATATTTGGTGATACTAGGGTATCTTATGCAAAGGCCAAGTTTTGCAAATAAAATGTGCAAATACCAGTTAAACAGTAAAACAACTTTAATAATCAAATAACTAGATTATTAAAAAATATTTGATGTGGCCAGCACATAACTTTCTTATATATCCTAATATAAAAAAATCAGTCTATTTAATTATTCACTTACCTCAATTAAATTTTAATAGCGTGTCTTAAAATATTTCACTAAAATTTTTAAATAATTATCAGCGTCATTCGATACTGTCAATAATGTCATATATTTTAATAATTTCTTTTTATTGACATTAACATTTTTGTAACTATATTAGACATTTCCAATGTCAGACTGTTTAATTTATCCCAACCCCATTTTATGAGGTCAAATGTGTACATCAGCTTTATTTAAGTACTTGGAAAAGATATTTTATTGGCTTGATATAGTAGACATAATTTATCATCTTTCATCAAGAATATATTTTTTTAAAGACAAATACAAAAAAAGTTTGGGTCCCATGGACCCCCTTTCAGCTAGCCATTTTGGCTCATTACCGAATTTATCATTGTCTTTGGCCTTTAGAACATGTGTACCAAATTTGAAAGCTTTATCTCAAAAACTGTGGCTGCTATCACGATGCTACAGACATGGTGAAAGATTTTTTCCACAAAGTTATTGTTTTTTCATTATAATTCGTCGATATTCGTTCAGAAGTGCAATAAAAAAGTAAATTTTTTTCCCGAAATTGTATCTTTTTTCTTCTTTCATTCATTATGTCTCTTCTGGTAGTACCACATTCACCAAATTTAATGTGTCACCTAAAATATTGTTGAACATCTTAACTGCCAAATTTGGAGTCTCCCATTACTATTTTTTGAGTTATCGCGGATACACACATCACACACATCCACACACACGCACCGACAGACATCAGTCGGTAAATAGAATGGATTTAGGAGTGTTCAACGTATAAATCAATCAAAATCTCGAGGTCGAAAAAAAATCACGATTACAATACTTCCTTATATTACGTATAAGAAAGTAAAAAGTTGCAACAATCTGCCCAAAAATGTGTTGCAATATGTTGCAGAACACCTTTTTTAACAACTACTTTATCATGCAAAACACTAACTTATGCACCTTATCGGCTAAATAATCTTGTAAACAATGCATTTTTATATTTGAATAACATAAAACCCAAGTTCTTTAATTTTTTTGCAAAAACATTGTGTCAAGCGGTATGTATTTCATTATTCATTTTATACTTTTGATTTTAATGTCTATGTAACCTCATATGGTTGACAGAAGAACCATATGAAGACTGGTAGCTACTGCTACCGATCCTGGACTCCGGTCTAGTTTCCTTTCCTTGTTTATCATTCACTATTTTGGACACATCAGTTGATGACAATTTTACTAGGCAGTTTTGCATACCCGCAAATTTATTAATAAATTACTTACCTACTATGTAAATAGAGAACTGTAGATTTCAGTTAGTAATCACAACGTCCTATTATTCTGTCATAAACTTAATACTAGTTATAAATTACGATAAGAGGGTGAAAAGAGCTATTTTTAATCGACTTTTAAGGAATAGTATAAAAAATATAGTGTCATCCAAGTTAATGTGTTAATACAGGATCATCGCTGTCATCATCATTAAGTAAAATTAGGAGGATCTTTAAAAAAGTGGATAACAACCGTAAATAGGAGTGGAAAATACGTATTTCGTTTTTATGGGTAAACACTGGAATAGAAATATACATTGTAATACTTATTTTTATATTTTTAGTCTTACAAATAAAACTTAACATAAAGCACATCAACATTTCTATCTAAACTTTTACAAACACATGAAGATATGAGCGATTAGTTTAGATGTCTTTTAAAAAAATTATGATTTTACTTTTAAGTGTTTAATTTATGTTATATATTTTACAAAAACTGTTCCTGTTTTTACGTAATATTTTATTATTTAATGCTGATAAAAATAAAAGTTTTTTGTATGTCTGCCTTTTTAATATTTTTTTCACCGAGATGTGTAAAAAATGGTACCCTATTTTAATTTATCCCGGTGGGCCCTTAATAACAATCCGACTGGTGCTATTACCATGGAACTTTCAATATTACGAATAGATCAGTGGCGTGTCATGACTTTTATAAACGGAGAAGCTGTTACAAAATAAATACCTACCTTATTTAAAATTTAGCGGGATTCTCCGGCTTCGTTTTGCAATTTATCAATGATATAAAACTTTTGCTCTAGAGGCATTTTTTTGATTTAGTTCCTTTTCTATGGATATCAGTGCTAGATTAGTCACTTTTTCTTAACCAATTTCTATTGTATAAGTTTTTAATGCGTAAAAACTACGTTTGGTCAATGCTCTTGTGGCGGGAATAATGAGAGTTAATTCACATAATTTAAGAATTTCAAAGAAAGCTTGATTTAGTCCACAATCATTAAGGGATTTCCATAAGTTAGAAACACAATTTTTATTTATATCTTCTGCTAACAAGTCCTGTGTTTGTTTCTCTGCCATACTTCTTGTTATTGGCATTAACTCACGACACGTAAATCAGTTCAAAATAAAGTTTATTACACTATTAAGTCCGTAAAATGTTGATATCACGTATATTTCAATAATGGAATGTTCCAGAAAAATCTCGAAACAGCACTAGAAAGTCTTATTTAGAGTCTATACTTCTTTTGTGTTGACAAAATTTACATATCTCCACTAATTGTGCAATGGAATGTTTGAGAGTTTTTACAAATTATCACTAATAAGTCTTGTTTTGAGTCTATAACACGTTTCCGTTAACACAGTTTACGTATCTCCTGTAGTTTCCAAATCGAACGTTCTAGAATTGTCACAAAAAGTCACTTATAGTCTTGTTTTTAAGTCTACAACACGTTCCCGTCGACACAATTCACGTATCTCCTGTAGTTTCTAAATAGAATATTCTAGAATTTTCCCGAAATTGCACTAGTAGTTCTTTTTCTCAGTCTACAACACGTATTTGCAGCTATCTAAATCGAATGTTCTAAAAACTTCTCGAAAATCCACTTTAAATTCACTATTCAGTCCAAAAATAGTCCTCCAAACATTGTCCAGTAGTTTTAATTCTTCGTGTCACCCCTAATTCCTGAGAACACTGTAGAATCTTTTCGAATATTCCAGAAATTTCTCTTCCAATCCACTTCCGACACCAAATTGTTACGTGTTTGTTATCACCACAAACACCTACACTCGTAGATTCGTTGATTGAAAGTCCAGGTAACACTTACTTTATTTACTAATTAACAATAATTAACAACAATAGATTAATTACTGTCTTAACTATAATCACACTTGAACACTTATAAGTCTCTTTCTTATTTCTTCTTTACTCGTTCACGTTCAATTTAAGATTGAGGCTCGCCCCACCGTGTGTCTTATTTATACATCCGTTCACAGGATCTAGGGCATTCCAGAATATTCCCGGCCGTTCGTGCACAATTCCAGTCTCATCTAACCAGTCTACACAGTCCAGTGGCGTAACAATATACAACAAAATTCCATTATGTATATGAGACACTGGTGTTGCGTGCGGTATAAAACGGTATGCCCTTATAGCAGCTCTACCGTTACCGCCACCGCAAGTGCTTATCGCAAATAAAAAAAATTCAAGTCAGTTACCATTGTTATCTACGATGGCTCTAAAGGGCCATAGCAAACAAAAAAAAAACTAGAAATTTCTACTTTAAAACTAGAATTTTCTACTTTTAAAAGTAGAAATTTCTGCTTCAGAAATGTCTACTTTTGAAATTAGAATTTTTTTGTTTTAAAGTAGAAATTTCTAGTTTTGAATTTATAATCTCAAGAGGCTCGGCACGCAAAATAGGTTTTTTTGCCAATACCACCTTACCAGTGGTTTCTAGGTAAAAAATGGCCTGTATAAAACATAGAAGTTTTTTTTGAAACATTGTTTTGTAAGTCGAATAGATACAGATCTATGGAGCTTCAAAGTGGGACGGATCAATGAAAATTCCAAAAATGCTCATATTTTAGCTAAATTTGGATTTTCGGGAAATTATGTTTATAAGAAATTTCCCTGTATACATATACAGCGTGTGTGATTTAAGACTACAACACCTTATTTTTGGACACGTTGACCGATTTATTTATTTTTTAATTTGGAACATATTATAACAAAGATATGAGCTCAAATTTTGTATACAGGTATTTGAGACATGGTCGTTGGTACAAAACTTTTTAAGGACATGATTTCCTAAAAATCCAAATTTAGCTTTAAAATGAGCGTTCTTGGAATTTTCATTGATCCGTCCCACTTGAAAACTTCATAAGTGTCTATTCGACTTGCAAAAAAAATGTTTCAGACAAAACTTCGAAGTTCTTAAAAAGTTTTATATAGGTCATTTTTACCTAGCAGCCACTGGTAAAGCGGTATTGGGCACTTAAGCTCAAAAATTCAGAACTAGGAGAAATGTCTACTTTAAAACTAGAAATTTCTACTTTCAAAAGTAGGAATTTCTAGTTTTAAAGTAGAAATTTCTAGTTTTCTTTATTTGCCTTCAGAGCCATCGTAGTTTTTGCAGTATGACACCAATATTTAAACTACTTGTAAAAAAAAACTAGGTAGCATTTTTTACAATATACCATTGAGAGATTAACTATATTACAAAATAAAATAACACTATTCACCTGAGATGTTTAAATACGTCAATTATTTATTTAATTTAATTCAATATTTATTTACTAATCCATTTTTGTTATCTTTGATTCTTCTGCTTCATGTTCATATCATAATGTAATTGTTATTGTAATAACTAAGCGATTGCTTTATAAACGTAATAATTAAACGGTTAAACGCAATAATATATGGCATACGATAAAATTGTGACTCTGAAGTTTTAAAAATGGATCATTGTGGCAAAATTAAAAGAAAAAATCAATCCCAGAGAAAGTGCAAATGTGTGTTCCTTGTTGACGTTTTGGTAAGTATAAATCACCTATAAAATAAAATTCATTAATTTACAATAATTGTATAAAAATCACTGACTCTTGACCGTCAGTACAAAACAGACAAATTCACTTACACAATGAAGAGTCCAGTTTAAGTAAATTTGAGCTAACATTAATCAGCGACTTGAAACAAAAACTTGTAAAGCCATCTAGTAGCAGTTTATTGCAGTCAACTTTGATTTTTTTTAATGGCAATTATATTAACGTCCTAGCGAAGTTTAGCACATTGCTATTCCACCACTCAACCAGGACAGACGCACACCTAACATCCATTCCCTGCGACTCGGGAAATATATGGATTAAAATTGTATAATTTAATAATATTTTGTAAAAATTGTAGCTCTCGATTTGAAATTGCTGCAGCGAAAGGAATTCTGAAGCAAGCTTTTGCGAAAATTTTAACAAGAAAAATGTTAACATTAGATATACCCTCGGTTTCCTTCGGGCTTAATACTAACTCAATACGAAACAGGAAAATATTCAAACAATGAATGGCTTTTGCCAACTCGCTCTATTTTAAAAATTCTTTATAGTCGTCTCGTGGTTGTTTTTTCCTGCTACAGTTGTCTCTAGAATGAAAATCTTTTAAATATCGAAATAATCGAAAGCTTCAGTCACTGTGATTAAAATATGCATTATGTCTCTGTCATAATTTTTTCTTGAATTGAAGACGTTATTTATAATAATCTAATTTTAACTGTCATTTGACATGTAGCGGTGCTAGTTTGTTTAGTATTTAAGAAAAAAATAGATCGTCTTTGTTGTTTTCTGTTTCCTTTCTACTGCCTTCGTTCTCGCCTTTCTTTGATTTAAATCACTTGCACATTGAACCAGAACGGCCTTTCTTCCTTCGGTTTATTAAAAATTCCTTAGTTTTTTCTGTGCATTTGTGTGGGCTATATCAAAGAGATCGCAAAATCACAAATGAATAACATTTTATTTTGTTTGTAAAATCAGTTATATTTATACATTGTACTGATTCTGCGGTTGGCTTCTTGTGAAATATTATTAAATATTTTAAATAATAAACAAAGAAAGTTTGCTTTTAAATGTTTCAAAATTGTATTTTTACTCTTCACTCAGTTATATTTGTTAGATTTTCTGCGTTGCGGTGCTCTTTAATTATCAACATTTTTAAGTTTAGAAATACACGTATATTAAAAAACAGTACTTTTAAAACTTTTGGTGAATGGATTGTAATTGATTGCCGATTATTTGGGACACATAATTCCCAATTAAATACACAGATATCTGTATGTAAACTATGTATTATACAATATATTTTGTTATTCCCAAAAATCTCCACAGAAGGCTGAAAAAGCTAAACATCAACTAAGAGTAAATGTGCAATCCTGCAAGAGACTATTAGGTAAACCCCACTATTTTAAAGAAGGGGAAATCGTTAAATCTAAGATTACATAATTCATAGAAAGGAAGCACATCACGATTCGTCTTTCCAATATCCAGTTATAATAAAATTTTACAAAATTTATTTTGTCATCAAATGGAACCATTCTGGGGGAGCACCGAACAAAATTCAAATGTTCTTTTTCACTCCTGTAAATAAGGATCATTCTAGTGGACATCCCCTAAGGTACTGGAGGAAAACGACAGCACCTCCAAAAATTTGTAATACGGTGTCACCCTTTGAGTAAAGGTGCACAGTGGATAACTATTGTACTATTATCATCCGTTTCTTAACGGATCAAAAAGTTTTTCTGTCAAAATTGTATGTGTTTGTTCATTCAGTTTCCTTATTGATCATCACTTTCCAATAATAAATTTTTAGGCATAGATGAATTATGAGTGAACGATATTAGAGATTGCATAGTCTGTTTCCTGTACATCTGACAAACATGTAAACATATCATTTGATGTACTTGTAACTAAATTCTAAAAATGGGAAATTTTTGTTATTTTTTTACACAAATTTAACTTTGAAAGACCCATACATATATACATTAAAGATAAACTTCTTACATTTCTTAAGACAACCTAATTAAGGCTCAAATACTTGGATTTTTTTGGATCAGTAAATATATTTTTTTCCTAAACAAGATTTTACAGTAACATAATTTTTAGCTACACTGGTAAACTATTCTCAAAAGCGTTTAAAAAAAGATCTAGAAGAAGAGGATTTATATGAAGTTATAAAGACATGTAAATCAAAAAAATGCGGCGATAAGCTAGAAGAACAATATAAAATTGAGAAACAGAAAGGAAGTCCGTCAATATTTAGACTGCTATGGATCTGCTATGGCACTAGATATATCCTCTTGGGGTTGATACATTTAAGTTTCAAACTTGTTAGTAGGTAAAAAATTAGATTTTTTAATACATAAGAATCACCCTATATAACAAATTACTAAAATTTTCCAAAAAAAAGTTCACACAAAGAAATCACGGGATTCTAGAACTGCTGGCTTTACTAATACATGTTACATGTTAGTTAATTTCGACATTTTCAGTGTTTTGGAACCAGAAGCAATTGGGAAACTGGTAGCTTACTTTAAGCCGAAACAAACTGTATTAACTATATACGACGCTATGTATTACGCAGGGATTATGATAGGACTTAAGCTGCTGCATTGTTTCTACTTTCAGAACTATATTATTTATCTTCAGCAGTTGGCGATCCAAATACGAACAGCTTTTTGTTCGCTAATTTATAGGAAATCTCTAAAATTGACACCATCAGCACTGTCAGACATAAGTTTAGGTAATAGTTATTTATTTGAATTCGTTTAATTCGAATTACATATCATATTACCAGAGACTGTACATATAGTCTCTGATATTACGTATATAACATGTGTGTTCTTTCTTCCACCAATCTCAGTTAATCTACGAAGTTTTACGGTTACGGAGGCTACATTAAATGAAATTATGCTTTTATGTATGCAGTGTAACCGTAAAACAACTTAGATTAGCTGAGATTGGTGGTAGAAGGAACGCACCTATTGTTTACGTTAAAATAATTAATTTAAAACATTGGTAAATAATAAAATGCAGTTAGAAGATAATTAATTACATCCTTAAAAACAGTATAACAAATCCGTGTCTTGTCATTGTTGAAAAATGTTAAGAATTTGTAAAATCGATCAAGAAACTAATAGTTTTGTATTTTTTTTATAATTTAAAAAATATGTAATTTAATGAATTTATTATTTAATGTAATAGGTACTGACTAAGAAGAGAAAAGTTACTTCGATACTTCATAGACTAAACTTACCTAAACATATTTTTTGTGATTCGCAGATATAGTTAACTGAATTATTTTAAGCGATAGGATTCTCTATTTCAATAAGAAATTTTCACATCTAAATAGCTACTATTACAAGTTCAAGTAGCTCATTAAGTTAACAGAAATTTAAAAAATAATTATATAAACAGATTCATTATTTATTTAGGAAACATTATAACTATAATAACTAAAGATGTCCTGCAGTTTGAAAACTCCATTTGGCTTTTCAACGATCTGTGGATCGCTGTTGTCGAGTCTATTGTTGTTTGTTATTTGATTTATGCTAAAATTGGTGTGGCCTCTACAATTGGCGTCGGAATGCTGTTGTCTATACTTCCCGTACAAAGTAAGTACCCGATTTTACTTTCATTAAATTTCAACTATATCATAATTTTCTGCCTAAATGTTTTTAAAACTATATGTATGTAGTATATGAATTTAACTACTATTTATTATCTAATTTAATCACTGTTTAACATCAGAAGAAGGCAATATTTTTAATGGCATACTAGATACTAATATTAATCGACAAATTCTTACCATTAAAATACATAGCAGTGTACCTATTGGGACTGGACTACTCTTCAATTTCTGTCTTTTGTATAAATTAGTGGAAATATATAAAAAAGTAGGGTATGTATGTAGGTAAGTAGGCTTGAATTGTCTGTCTGTCTGTCTGTCTGATCATTCGTTTGACTGTCGTTGGTCTGTAAGTATATCTGTTAATATCCATAATTAATTAGATTATATTTGATGGTTTTGAACCTGAAGAGGTAATACTGAAGAGCATCTATGGTGATTTATGAAATAACAGATACCTACCGACAAGGAAGCTTTCACAAAAATTGAAGAAGAAGTAGATAACTACGATCGACTCATTATAATGTAAGATAATAGCCGTCCCATTAGGATTACTTTAGGGATGTCATATAATAAGCCTCTCTATCGACTGCTTAGACTTATTTTTATGTTCTTTCTATGTCTCTTACTAAAACATTATGGGTGTATTGGTTAAGTAAAACAAAAATCGTGATGATATAATAATAATAATAATAAATAATAATAAACGCCTTTATTGCCCAACAGATTACAAAGGAATCCAATTACAGGACAAAATTAGTAGTTAATATTCATCTAAACTAAACTAAACTATATTAAAAATTATTGAATCTTCAAGTTAATCTACAGAAAATAGAATTACATTAAATTACTCAGGTTGAGTTAAGTGAGTAAAAAACAAATATATATATATATATATATATATATATATATATATTATATATATAAAATTTTTTTTTTTTTTTATATATATATATATATATATATATATATATATATATATATACATATATATATATATATATATATATACATATATAAAACCTATATATACATACATACATACATACACATATACACACATATCTACATATATATAACTAAAAAAAAAAGAACACAAAAAGAATAATAATTGTCAGTAAAAGTTACAATAACTAACAAAAGTAAGGGGTAAAAAATAAACAAATGTATAAGCTTACATTAAAATTGTTGAATGTTCAAGTTAACTTATGATAAAATGAAATAATGTTAGATTAATTAAGTTGAGTTAGGAAAAAAGAAAAAGACAATATGACACAAAAGTAAGGTAAATTAAATAAGAACAAACAGTCAAAACAGTTAGGCGAGGTTGCCATGTTCTATGACAATTTTGGTAAGCTCATTTAGGCTGTTGTGGTGTATATCGCAGAACATGCTAACGCTGTTCACACTATTGCACATATTATAGTAGGTGACCGTAGTAATGTATTAGTTCTAGCCACAGGTAATTGAAACGTAGTTGATACTCTTGAATGAAATTGCGGAACTCGAAAAGGTATTTGATTGACAAGACTAATGCAATCAATTTTATTATGTATTAGCTTGCAGATAAAGCTCACTGCAAATATCACTCTTTTTAGATGTAGCGATTGAGTATTCAAGGAATTCAACAACAGATGTTGAGCGTACCCCTAACAGGGTAGACTCCTGAGATTTTATATTGTAAGAACTTGAGAAATTTCCTCTGAACATTTTCAACAGCCAATTCTTGTGTATTATAAAATGGATACCAGATCAAGGAACCGTACTCTAATTTTGACCTTACATAAGAAAAATAAAGTGCTTTTAATGCAGCGGAGTCATGAAAATTACTACAGTTTCGAATTATGAAGCCTAACATTTTTAGTGCAGAGGTTGTAGATTGTTTAATATGCTCATTGAATAACATTTTTGAGTCGAACACTATACCTAGATCTTTTATGGATTCGCATCGATTCAAGTCAGTGGATTTTAATTGATAAATAAAGTTTTATAATGTTTTTTTAACGTAAAGGTTAGGCTTTTGAATTTTTGAATGTTTAATTGGAGATTATTTTCTTCACACCAGACTTCTATCTTTCTCAGCTGATTTTAAATAAATATACAATCTTCGACATTTTCTATTGCATGGTAAATTTTGAGATCATCGGTAAACAACACTTTTTCACAATCAATAACCTGTACCAAATCATTAATAAAGAGCAAGAACAGTAAGGGACCAAGATTAGATCCTTGCGGTACTCCAGAGGTAGCAGTGAATTGCTTAGAATCAAACCCGTTGTAAGATACATACTGAATTCTGTTTGATAAGTACGACCTAATAAGTGCAATAAGAGATTCATCAAAACCAAAGTCGCTCAACTTAATTAAAATTATTCCGTGATCGATGCGATCAAACGCTTTGGCAAAGTCGGAATATATAACGTCAACCTGCCCATGATTATCAAGCACGGAAGCTACGTATTGGGAGAATACTGCTAAATTTGTTATGGTGGAACGGCTCTCCATAAATCCGTGCTGATGTGGTGAGATTAAATTTTTTACCGCAGGGTATATATAACCATAGAGTGATATTTCCAAAAGCTTTGCAAAATTACATAGTATAGAAATGGGTCTGTAATTAGTCATTTGCGATGGATCGCCAGATTTGAGTACAGGACATACTCTCGCGACTTTCCACATATCAGGAAACACCGAAGTTTTAAGAATAAGATTAAAGATAAATAATAGAGGAGTTATAAAAGCATATCTACAATCTTTCACTAAAAAACTAGGGATTTGGTCATGACCTGACGTCATTTTATTTTTCAACTTACTGGCAGAATTCAGTATGTCCTTTTCAGTAAATTCTCTGATATTAAGTGAAGCTAAGTAGTTAAAACAATTAGATTAGATATCACCTAGTTTAATTTAAAATAATAATTTAAATATTTAATTTTTAGTGTATGTTGCAAAAATGATAACATCTATGAGACTAAAAATTAACAAAAAAACTGACGAACGTTTACAAATCACACAGGAAAGTTTATCGGCAATCAGAATAATAAAAATGTACACTTGGGAAGCATTTTTTGGAAAAAAAATTGATGAATCTAGAAAGTAAGTAAATTATGTATCCAACCTACGTTAGGAAATTGTTATCCTAGCAACTGCTCTCATCGTTCAGATATTTAAATTTCTAGCTCTCCATTAATTTCAGGAAAGAAATGAAGATAATGATGAAAACATTATACTTGAAAATAGTATTGATAATAACAAGTCTTTTATGCTCAAAAATCGGTTTCTATGCTCTAATAATAACTTACATTTGGCTGAATAATAACGCCAGTGCTGAAGTAATATTTTACCTAATGAAATGTTTTGGGACCTTGAGGCACACCATTTCTTTTTCTATTTCTATAGGTATGACAAGGATAGCTGAACTTTCAGCATCATTAAACAGAATTAACAAGGTATTAAGAGCAGAAGAACTCTTAGAAACTGTCGAAAAACCTACTGACAATCCGAAAATAGAAATGAAAGAAGTAAAAGTTGCTATTAAAGATAAAACCATACTCCGAAATATTTCTGTGAATATCCAGAATGGTTTGACTGTAGTGACAGGACAACTGGGTTGTGGTAAAAGTTCTCTGATGAAGGTAATTTTAAAGGATTATCCCATAGATGAAGGCAGTTTAATTACTACTGGTAGAAAAAGTTATGCCTCACAGGATCCCTGGCTTTTCCCATCTTCTATTAAACAAAATATTTTGTTTGGAGAAGCATACGATGTAAATAGATACCAAAATGTAAGTAGCAATAAGCATTCCGCGAATATTTATTTTTGCTCTAAAAAATAAATCATTGTTTATGATTATATAGACTTGGTACAGAAAAAGCACTATTTTATGAATTGAGAAACTATTGATCACTTTTAGAGCTTTCTTGTTTATACCATTATATTTGTTATTTATTCAGATAAGCCTCAATGGATTGATTTTGTTGACCAAATCAAGCTAGCAGCCAAATAATAGTATGCTTTCTTCTCTTTATTCAATCGTGTAGACAACAAAACAGTTTTGTTTGAATTAGACATAATTTTATTTTGAAATGTCCATTTTTAGGTAATAAAAGTGTGTGCACTGGAATATGATTTCAGTCTTTTAGAAAAGGGCGATGAGACTATTGTCGCAGACAGGGGTCTGAACCTGAGTAAAGGCCAACAAGCCCGTATAAATTTGGCCAGGGCCATCTACAAAGATAGTGATATTTATCTGATTGATGACTCCTTAACTGCTTTGGACTCCCACGTACAAGAAGTTATTTTTAATGAATGTATAAGAGGTTTTCTCAAAGATAAATTATGTGTGTTGGTTACCCATAACGCAAAACATATAAGTAACGCTGACAAAGTTATTATATTGGAAAACGGTATGGTTAAATTCGAAGGTAAAGATCAAGACATATCCAGAGATCTTCTGACAGCAATTGAAGAAGAAGATTTAAATGAGAAAGATGTAGAAGAAGAAGAAATAAGTGAAACTAGTATCGACGAAAAAACTAAACTATTAAAAGGAGACTGTCAAAAAAGAAGACAAGTATATCACGAAATAAAAAAAACGGGAAGTGTTAGTACTGAAGTTTATATTAAATATTTTAAGTTTGGAGGAGGGTTCATCCTATTTGCTTTAGTTATTTTTATGTATTTTGGTTCGCAGTTCACAGAAAGTTATTCATCTAAATTGTTGACTAATTGGTAAGTAATCCCCAGGAAAATTTTAATATATACCAATACCCAAAGAATATAAAACTAACTCATAATACATCGATTATGTAAGGTAAGTCATATTTAGTTCAATTCAGTTTATTAAACTGAGAAATATTATTGCTTAGTATTTAAGAGTTGCATGTTTGTTTTTATACTTAACAAAGTGGAATAGATTTATTACATTGAGTTTAATATTTATTGCTAGCTGCTGAACTATTCTGCCAAAAATAAATATTCATATTTATTTTTACTAGATTTACTATTTAAACAATTACTCGTTTAAAAATAAAATTAATTTCAGGGTCAATCTACAACAAAATATCACCAACTTCAGAGACACAAATTTAACCGCATCGATTGAAAAATTGAGCAATGTATCATGGTCTACTTTTGATCACTATTCCATGAATGACACTAACAATACAGCTAATAACAGCGTGAATATCAACGATGTAATTTTAAATATCGAAAAACTTGAAATAAAATCTGGCAAAACTCTCAATATGTACTCCATAATGATAATTTCATCTACGATTTTGGAGTTAATAAAAAATTATTTGGTGTTTCGATTTGCCAAAAATGCTTCTATTAATCTGCATAGGAACATGATAGACAGTTTAATACATTCTGTGATGTCGTTTTATGATACCTATTTCATTGGAAATATTTTAAACAGATTTTCTCAGGACTTATGTGTCATTGATGAACATTTGCCTTTTGTAATAAGCATGTTAATTGGGGTGAGTCAAATATTTTATTATACTCATATGGTCTGTCTGTATCTGGAGAGCATGAGACTCTTGATCTCAGGGACATGGGATTAAGCCCCACGTTTGGCGCCAAGTGTAAAGGGAAAGCAACTGGGTGTCTTCCCTTTAGGGTAATAAATATCACTAATGAGAAAACTACTGTGTAGCGGATTTTATCCTTTTTTTTCTGGGTAACGGGCGGACGTGGCTAAAAGGGTGTGGATCCGAGGTGTTGTCTGAGGGAGATCTATGTCCGAGGGTAGCGCCCTCAAAAGGGCATTCGCGGAGTACTTTGCCTACGTACAAAGTTTTTTATATTATCTCTTGATTATATGGGGTATTCGACCTGTCTCAGTTAAAAAACATATATTGCCCAGGTTTGCAATAGTTGTACAAATTATGGGTCGGGAATTACCTCTCAAAAGAACCGAACCTAAAAATAACTGACTAATTTTAGAAATCAACGGTAAAGAAAACACACATTTTACTTTAAAGGTAGACAATTTCTACAGGAAATTTAGAAATTTATAGAGCTAAATGTTTTTGTATTAACTATTACACAATTAGATAATTTTGCTTTATTAAAAATTTAGAATTGGATTTTGTATATTGCTGGGCCAGCTGGTATACCGGTTGGTGTACGTCCGACAGGTATACGGGCACTGTTAAGAAAGGAGTCATGTATAGGCAGTACGTTTCTATCACACAGCCGCATACCCGTTATAAGTATACCAACCTGTATATTTATATGTATTATAAAGTGTTAATAAGTACCTATTCCTAGTTTGAATATATTATTTTGATTGCATTTTTTTCAGATATGTTTTTCTGTTGGTGGTATAATTATTTTAATAGCTGTCGTGAACTGGAAATTTTTTTTCCTTCAATGGTTTTTCTCGCATATTTAGTCATATTAAGGGCTTTTTACATGCCGACAGCTAGAAGCTTAAGAAGACTTGAATCTGCTAGTGAGTATATATAAAATCAACTTAGAATCGCTTTTTTAAATCATTATGTCACACTCTTCAGCCATACTCCTTCTTTGATAGATTTTAACTATTTCTTCAAAGATTTCTATCTGTCCACCTGTCCATTTGTGGCTCTGTATTTGTCTAAGAAACGTAAAACAGGATTAACAAGGAGTAAACGAGATATTATATTTCGTATTTCACATCCAACAAATTTAAAATGTCAACCCAGAATATTATTACACTTTAAGTCTGTAAAATTTGCAAATACCAGGAGAAAATGGAGAAATACCGTTAGCGCCTAATACCGATCACCGCACATTTTGTGGCTAAAATAAAATTTTATTGTAAATTGGATAGCGCTTCATTTGATGTCAAAAATCAAATCATGGAATGGTGAGTGGTTAACTCAGTATTGACAATTATTTGAAAGTTATGGATGAAAGAAATACATACTCTTGTTTTAAACTCCTTATGAGAGGAGTTGGTAGCGATTAAATGTGACAAATCTGAGCTATTGCGGTACAAAGCTGAATATTTAAAAAAGGTTTAAAACGCGAGGAGGAAATTTTCAGAAACAAATAACATACTACATACTAAGAGTGTAAATAACGTAAAATCAAAAATATACAAACGTATTTTTGCTCGATTACGAGTTATGCAATGTTTTTATATAAGACATTAAAAATACAAATGTTTAATAAAAAGTATTTTTTCTCTTGTTTATCACATATATCATAATATAGAAGAAATTTATCATGATCAGTTTTTATCCATTTAATCATAAATTAAACTTCTTCTCCACACTCAGCATCACTTGTGTAGTCCATAACATCTACATTTGTACAGTCTTTCCCACTGAATTTTTTGCAAATGTCACAGTATTAATTCCATATACATACATCTTTTTCACTTTCAATTTAAGGAATAAGGGCGCATTCCAGATTCAGCCTCACATGATCATTCTAAGTAAGGCTTCTGGTACTCAATTGTTACAAAATGTACTTCACTACCAACATTCCTTCAGCCGAATTTAGTTTCATTTGGAACAGTACTTTTCAATGATTTCCATATAATTCACTAATAGTGACCTCGAGGAAGTTGGTATTTTACTGCATTTTCAGATGGTGACAAATAGGCAATAATCAACTCGCAGATTTTCTTTAAATGTGAAATATTCCTCAGATAATCTACAGTGATTTTAACAGGATCATATCCGATATACTCGTAGATACCAATACTTTTATAAAAGTCTGAAGTTCTTCTAGATCTTTAAAGCATTATTGGAAAGCTTACAAAATTCTTGATATCTTATCTGAACATGTTCATGGGTGATTTATATAAGTTTTCTGTCATTTGAAGCTGTGCTACTAATGCGCCTATAAAATTTGATTTATATTAAATTAAATTGTATAAATAAATTCAGGCTATTATTATAATGGTTAAATGTATTAAATTATTAATTATATTCCTCTCTTATGACATTTTGATATTTTTTATCTTTAATTTTCCAGCTCGCAGTCCTATAGTAGGCCATCTCAACGCTTCAATGGAAGGCCTGACTACAATAAGAGCTTATAGGGCACAGAATATTTTGAAAAATGAATTTGATAGACATCAAGATGTATACACTTCAGCTCATTACATTTCATTCTGTACCAAGAGAGCTTTTGCATTTTACATGGATCTATCCTCTGTGTTATTTTTAAGTATTATCGTTGGAAGATTTTTGTTCTTTGATATAGGTAAGTTACACAACCAAGATAGCATTAAAAATAAATAAATAAAAAACAATAAAATCGAAATTGGTTAACCGAAAAAAAAAACATCGCAAAACATTAAAACAAAACTAGGCCAACGAAGGTAACTTGACCAAGAGCTATTCATAATGTTGCCGTTGTCAGTATTTGGTACCAGATCTTCCACTTTTTTACACACCATACAGGTTGTGCATTGACCTATTAGACATGGGACAACGTTACAATGTAAACCAGAGACCGTCGTCACTCCTCAGTACCAAAGAAATTTATTTTCCATCTAACTGTCGTATTGTCAACAGTACTGCACGCAATACGATGCCAATTTTCAGTCTTCCTTCGGTGTCTCTATATATCTTAAATTGCAACGGTGCAATGTAAACCAAAGGCAGCGTAGCAGTAGCAGAGTAGAGAATTCATTTTCCATCTAGCTGTCGTAAGATAGGGGGGATGGTAATTGAAATTAGAAAATTACAAAGGAGTGTGGCTAGGAGTGAAAGGGTGGAACCTAAATTGAGTCAATAGTGGGTTCGAACTGCCCGATGCCTCTCGAAGAGAATGTGTTTTTTTTCTTAAAATCGTGTCTACTTTAGATCTAGAAGCAACAAGACAGTACATATTGTTTTACCCTTTTTTTGAATAACTTTAATGAACCAATGTTCTTTAATTCATTTGGTATTGAATTATATAGCCTGGGAGCGACAAAAATGACACTGCGTTGACCTATAGTATTTTCAGAAATAGGTGTTTTAACTAAAAGTTTTGCCTTACTTCTAGTAGAATAGTAATAGTCTATATATTCGAGTGTATTTTTGTTTTTAAACTGATAAATTAGTACATGATAAGAATATAATTTGCGTATATCACTTATATTGGATTCTGAAAATAGTTCTTGTGTTGGATAGGTTTTATCTTTCCAGTACATTATTTTTAAAAAAAGTTTTTTGCAACACTTCTAACTTTTTTAATTGTGTACTCGGTATTCCATCCCATCCAAGTATGCTATAAGTTAAACGAGATTCTACAAGTCCAAAATAAATTGATCTCATCTGACTTTCGTCGAGAAATTTGGGTACATATTTAAATCTGTATAATATACTTTTCAAAGTTTTTGTCTCTAAATTTCTAGGTATTTAACAACTTCCGCCTCTTTTATTTTTATTTGTTTGCTATGTATATTTATATTTAAGGTGTCATAATCTGGTAAGGTGTTTTTATATGTACTGAAAGGCAGGAACATTGTTTTACTGAAATTTATTGTAAGTTTATTGTACTAAGATATAACAGCCTAAATTTCACTACTGTGATTTTCGATCACGTTTTTCGGATTTTGGACCACTGTGATGTTGATTCATGAAAAACATTGTACAATAAAGTTTAATATATAATATTTATTACAGATACAGCTGCTGGAGATGTGGGGCTAGCTATAACTCAAGCTGCAAGTCTGGCCATGGTGGTGCAATGGGGCCTTATGCAGTGGGCTGAAGCGGAGAGCCTGATGACCTCAGTTGAAAGAGTTCTAGAATACACAGAACTGAAAAGAGAAACCTCATCAGGTATTGAAATTAAAAACTGGCCAAGTAAAGGTGAAATAAACTACGTAAACGTATCCCTAACATATGCAAATACAAATGAAAGGGTGCTGAAAAATATTTGTTTTACTGTGAAATCTAAAAAGAAGATTGGAATTGTTGGTCGCACAGGTGCTGGAAAGTCTTCCATAATATCCACCTTGTTTAGACTTTACAATTATGAGGGGCAAATTTTTATAGACGACGTAGAAATAAAGACTTTGTCTTTGGAATTTCTTAGGCAGCATATATCCATAATTCCACAAGACCCTATTATGTTCGCTGGTACTATAAGAAGTAATATAGATCCTTTGCAAAAGTATACTGATGAAGAAATTTGGAAAACAATTCATAAAATTCAATTGGAGAATATGATACCTAGTTTAGATTACACCATAACAGATAACAATTCCGATTTTAGCACGGGACAAAGGCAGTTAATATGTCTAGCCAGAGCCATAATTCGAAAAAAATAAAATTGTGGTTCTAGACGAGGCCACTTCTAATATGGATCCAGACACTGAATTTTTGATACAAAAAGCTATCGTAGAAAATTTCTCTGCGTGTACAGTCTTTATCATAGCACACAGACTACAGTCCATTTTAGACTGCCACAAGGTTATGGTTATGGAAAAAGGAGAGATAGTTGAATTTGAGGACCCTCTTGCATTAATGGAAGACAAGACTAGTACGTTTTCCAGAATGTTGAAAAATGCTGGCTTAAACGACACAATGTGATTATCAAGAAATTTAATTTTTTTAGATTTTTAAAAACCTTTTTCACTTCTGTTCTAAAATATTTCCTACTACAGTTTTTACATTTTAACTCAGTAGGTTACGATACGAAACGAAACTGTGATTTGCAAATTACTACATCTTTAATATTACATTAATATTATAATAGAATTAAGCAAAATAAGTTTCAAATTGCACACAGCAATATAATGGAAGAATTATGTATAGTCTATTTTCATGTAAATCATACTACAAAACATTAAAATTAACAGTCAATTTAAATTTATAATATTTATTCAAACACCACAAATTTTTGTTGTTTATACAGTTCGTAATAATGGACTGTAATTTCCTTTTGGTTGATTAAAAGTAGGGATTTATTCTTATCTTTGGGGTTGTAATTCTGAGAAGAGGTGAAGTGCTGTTCACGTTTGTATTTTAGAGTAGAGGGAAACTAATTTTTGTATATAAACTTAACAAACATTTATTAAAACACACATAACACATAACAACATATGAAATGTTGCAACAGCATATAAGACAGTGATGAGAACTATAAACTGCAACGAAATTAAAACTATAATGGCGGGTTGGTTATACTAACTTGTACTTTTTTTCTACCACAAGTGAACATGTGGTAAGTATCACTTGTATGCGCCCGAACGTAATCGAGGACGCACGAAGTACCTTCTATAGCCAGTTCTATTTTAACTTAAACTAAATTAGAATTTTACTCTTTTGAAACCACCGTAAAACTAGAAATAGTGATTTTAAAAGTTAGTTAATTTACGCAACGATTGAAACCCTGCTTAAAAGAACATATTTAGAGGTATTATATTTACTTTAATAAATAAGTGAAAAATAAACTATGTGGTAAAGGTTATAATTAAAACATTTTTATAAAATTGATGTAAACAATAATTTTGTATATTACAAATAAAAATAAATATTGAAAATTTATATCCTTGTTTTTACTATTTATATTTGAATCACATATTATGTAATATAATTCAATCCCTTCCTGAGGTTTTAAAATTATTAAAAACGTCTGGAGATGTGATAAGAGTCCAAGTCCCTTATGCAAAATAAAAAAAATTACAGATTTGTGATAAGAGTTAGATTAGACCCTAGTACGATTACTGTTAAACTAAAAATCGCGAACGATAATATACCATTTGGTAAAGGACGACAATATTTTGATAATAATAACTAAGTAGCAGAAATGCTATATTTTAGGGCCGGAAGTTATATAAAAAATCCTTTAGCCTTTATATAATTGAATTAACTGATATATTATTGATACGTATGCCTTTATTTATATACCTGTAATATATTCAACCCGCTCGGTAACGAATATTGAGGCAGGAGCCGGGATAGACGTACGTAACTAACTTCTTTTTCCACAGTTAGCAACACGACCACACGGTTACTTTCACGGAGCGCTAACCTGGGATGTGTAAAATTCGTAAAAATTATTTGTGATGGGAATAATCGAGATATTTCAATAATCAGTTATTATTCATCGAAATATTTTAATAATCGACTAATATTAATAGTACTAATTTTAGTAATTTTAGCGTCTCAAGTTATTTGTTATTTTTGTATCATGTTCATCACACTTTTCAATACGGCGAAAGATGCAGTTGACCAACTCATAGACGATTTTGTCGATTTTTGGTTTTTCAAAATTAACCCCCTTTCCCGATGCCCCCATCCCCAAACTTGTATTCGTACACTTCGCTCTCCAGTACGGGAGCGCATCTCTCCCCTTACACGGAAGTATTTTTTTTAAATCGTCAAAAAGTTTTAACACGCCTACAACCTTCACGCCGTTACGGTGCGTCGGATCAAGAACGGTCATTAGGTTTTTCTGCGCCGTCCGCGACGTAGAACGGCAGTCCGTACGCGAATTTGCCGATTTTGTGGTTTCCAAAATTTTCATTATTAATAATATTAAGGGTGCCGTTTTGCGAATTATCTGCGCGTATTTCTTTTCGCATTATACCAGTGCCCGCTTTTATTGGAAAGATTGAAGGTATTCCTCGAGTTTTTCTCAGTTTGTTGAAGAATTGCTATGAGCACTCTAAAGAAGGATAAAACTGTGGATCTCATATTTCTCATATGCATTAAAGGTTCCTACCCTAGAACAAAGTGAAGTTACGAAAAATGTTTCCTGGTAAGGGGATCAAACTTGGTAGCGAAATTATTTTTCACTCAATTATTAAACGTCGGTTTACTGGCACCCCTAACCTGGATATTTTGCTGAATATCCACTTTATCCTGGGGGGGGGAGGGTAGGAATCTTTACCGTGCTCCCATCTCAGATGTGAGTGGAGGCCCGCGCCACTGTTCTTCACACCACCAAGCTGATTAATAATTTAAGTAAATGATGATATAATTCAATAGTGATGCAATGTCTTTCTGAAAAATTATCATTTACCAAATATAAATTCTAAATATATCTTAATTCAAGAAATAATATAAATATGTTTAATTTGGAAATGTTTAATATTTAAGTTTTAAGTATATTTGTAAACTGTTCTTATCTTTCTTTGTCTCCTCTTCATTCACACGTCAAAATGAAATGTTAATATAGTAGACACACAATAACTGTTTTTTTAATAAATTGTGGTACGACTATACATCTGACTTTGTAAAGATGGATCATTGTGAAACCATCAAACGAAAAATCAACCCCAGAGAGAAAGCAAATTTATTTTCTTTACTGACTTTTTTTGTAAGTATATAACCTTTTTTAGAAGACGGAACTAGGTCGTTTGTTATTTAAGTTGTTTGTTAAATTTAATAATTGTATCTTAAAACATTCGTTCGTTTTTTATTGTAGGTGCTAATTAAATCGGTAATTGAATCTTTTATTGCTAAAAATATATATTTATATTTAATACAGTTGAAAGCATTTTATTTTAAAATGCTATAACTTAAACTTATGAACAGTTTTTCAAAAAAACATTCTAAGGATTTGATTTTCAATAGTTACTTTGACAAACAGTAAGTACATGTTTGATAACAGTCTTCAAATAATTGTGCTCAGATGAGGTGTATTTAGCTTTAAATATTACAACTGATTAAAAAAATTGCCTCGTAAGTTTAATTAAACACTATTTTCGCCAAACCAAAAGGGTAAGTACTTTTGACACAATCATTATTAATGTTTCTAAAAAAAGTTATTTAAAGTGTGAAATACTAATAGAGGAGCACTAGACATTTCGGGACATCCATAATGCAACCGTAATTTTGGTGGATAATTTCTTGTAGGATTATCATTCGTTGTAAGAAAATACAATATGTGCTCAAGAAATCTTTGAGTTTATACCAGTCGTTTCTGATAAACTAATTGTTTGCACAGAAATATTTATAAAAAAAAATACGTGGTGCAATTTCCAAGTAATTTATTTCAGAAGATGCTCGAAGTAACAACATTGAACTTCTAAATATTCTATAACTCTCTGTTGAAATGAATACTAAAGCTTTGCTAGTATAGAAGTAGAGATCGGGTGGTAGTAATAAATGGCGTCAATTTCAGGGTTGGCGTTATGTGACAAAATATCTTACCTTGTGGTTATTTTGGCGAATTCGATAACATTCAAAGTTGATACGAAGAGAGCTAAAAATATTGGTGAATGTAACACCAACACAAACAAGTACATATTTTTAGTTTTGTTTTTATTTTTTAAGAGTAAAATTATATTACTAATATATAACTGGTCATGAAGTAAATAATTGTCCTGACTATTGTTAGATTTAAAAAACTCTCTTGATTCTAATAATTTTAATTTAAAGCTTTCTTGCACATGTAGTATTGAAGATTATATAAATTTGGAACAGTGTGACCTGACTAAAATATGGTTTGAAAAAGTTGAAACTGTTTTTTGGAGTCAACAAAGTAAAATATGTTTGATTATACCGTCATGTTTAATTATCACCAAGTATCGGGCTGTTTTAAATAATTTTGTCTGTCAATGTATTAAATTTTCGTTATTTAGATTTACCTAAACGGTCAGTAGTTTTGTCATAATAGTTTTTAAGTAAAGTATTTGTAGTGCAAGTTGATTTGCAATATGTTCGGGGCTATGATTTTCGTAATCAGTAAAATCCATTTTTGCTGAAGTAATTTAAAACAAAATGAGGAAACAAATAATAAGCCAGGATGTACCTAACCCATAATTAACACTTGTAAATAACTACACTCTTATACTGAATGCGTGCAACTGCGTGGTAGATTCTCGAATAGCCGGCCCAGCGGGTGTGACGTAGACAGGTTCTTTCGCATCAGAACTGAGGCCTTGTTTTTAAGTGATAATGGCTCAAGTCGTTGGAATTATATATGAGACTTTTATGCTATATTAGGAAATCTAATCTCTCTGTGGCCTTATTCAAGAGTTACCGAGAAGAGAGGTGATATATTTTGTCTGTCTTATATAAAAGAATATAGAAGAGAGAGACAAAATATATCACCTCTCTGGAAATATATAAAAAGAATATAGATTTCCATCTTGTTTTTCTAACTCAATACAATATTCAAAAATAACGATCATTCTATATTGTTCTCCGTTTTTTTTTTTTTATAAAAAATGATGTTTGACACTGTTTTCATACTAGTATTATAAGCACATTGTGTTTCATAAATCATAACTTTAAATTAAAAGATTACTAATTTCTTTTGTTTCGAACGATTTTTTAACATTGTGCAATATACAGAAAGTTTCCTATAGTTGAAAATACTTTTAAGAATTTAACTGAACTGTACTATATCACGAGTAAGTTCATTTATTTTCTGTAATTCTCATGAGCCAAAACCCCATAATTCGAATAAAATAATGTTTCCCGTATGCCTGATTGTGATACTTCTAGTTACACTGGTAAATTATTCACCAAAGCATTTAAGAAAGATCTAGAAGAAGATGATTTATATGAGGTGATAAAGAGCTGTCGTTCAAAAAAATGTGGGGACAAGTTAGAAAAGCAATTCAACATAGAAAGGCAAAAAGAAAAACCTTCTACCGTTAGATTGATATGGAAATGTTATGGGACTACATACCTATTTTTGGGATCATTACATTTATGTTTTAGACTTGTTAATAGGTAAGAGTACTTACATTTTTGTCTTGCAGTATTTTTGTGAGTTTTGATTAATATAACGATTTATTATAAAGTTCTAACTGTTTCTAGACTATTGGTACTGGAAGCAAACAGTTTGTGCGGCGTAAATTTGTGACGCTTCTAACTTCTGGTCGTATTTCTAATTAGGGTGTCTGGCGCCAGTTCCTATTTTAGAGCGTAGTAACGCCACGTTATTCCATCAGCGGTATGATAGAAATTAGGCCAGCTGCAGTGAAGAAACGATATATCCAGGGAGTCTATTGTTATGTCGGTTTTGTAGAAATGGACTTACCAGTCGAAAATGATCCTCGGTTTACAACCAGATTTGTTACTTATACCTATGGTTTTAGAAAAACTCAGAATTTCAACTTTACTTACTCTATTTTTTTTAAGACTGGTCTCACAGTAAAAAAAGAATATGTTATTTAACAGTGTAAATAGTAACACATATTAAAAAAAAGAGGCCAATAATACGAGCAAGAGGTTATGGTAGTGCAAGCAGGTATATCTAATAAAGCTAAGTTACAGGATTACCATTACTACTGAATTCTTATACGCAGGCAATAATCAAAAGTTTACTACACGCATTTACAAAATCAAATGAATCGGTGATTTCAAATAATGCTAAGTTACGTAAACTACTGGTATCTATAACTAGTGACTAATAACTACTAGTGCTGAATGCAGTAATACGACAGGCGGTATGTGCAACAATGTCCAAGTGCACATAATTACGGCGTGACACTACGGCAGGATATCAATCCAGGAACAGGTGGTTGATGAGACTTTCTAATCGCGGTTGTAGTATAGAGCTAGGTTGACCTATATCCTTTATTAGGGTTTATTAAAATCATGCTGTAATTTGCTGGTATAAGTATATGTATATTGCTCGGCGCAACGATATTCAACAAATTTCCTGTGTTGTTTAATATAAACAGATATTTATTAATATTCTGAAACTGGGATTCGCTTTCTATCATTCTCAAATTATGTTTCCAAAAAGGAATTAACTAAAACGGTCACGGATTAATATTTGAAAAAAATCAATTAATCATTCATATTGTAAATTATTAAAAGTAGAAATATATAACAATTAATGAAAGATTCCTTTACTAAGGCTAATTCTACTCTAAACTAAGATTCTACGAATTTGCATAGTATTTGTAAATATACCGGGTGAATCCTAAAATGCAAGACGGTGGTTGTATAGAATTAAAATAATTATGTTAGCTAAGTTTCTGGAATTAAAATTGGCCTCATTACGAACTCTCCTTTTACTTGGTTTAGGCGCGCAGTATTTAATATAAACACAATATAGTTAATCTGTCACTAATAGCGGAAAGTAACATAATAAAATAACTAATATTTTCTGAAACAAAAACCGGCTTGAAACGTCTTGAGAAATAATTATGTTATTCCAAGGGATTGAATTATAAAATAAACTGAATTCTTATTCAAAGCGGTTTTATAATAGAAATAAATACAAAACGTAGTATACAGGGTGTACCAAAGTGACGGAGAATCAGGTTAGGTATTATAATAACGAAAAATCTTTAATACAAAAGTCACTTCGTTACAGTACGTGTCACAATAAATGTTCTGGAGGAAATATGAATGACTATCTTTTGAGTAGTAACCTAGAACGTGCTTACTTATGTATTTTTGGAAATTATATGTTAATCAGAAGATCAATGCTTCCCCTTTTCCTGGAAGTAAATATAACCATTATTTTTAGGTCACCCGCGAGGTGATCCTCATACATATTCTAAGTAGTGGTTTTGATTTACGGACATTTCTCCTAAACTGTCGAGTAATTTTTTGAAACTAGGAAAAAAGAGACATATCTGTTTGTAAGTATGGCAATGACATGGAGGCATAAATAAACAATAAACTTGTCAGGTAAATTTCTAGAAATTACACATATTAGTGATTTCCTGAAATCACCACGAACAATACCTGGAAATTATCACCACTTCAACAATTTCTGTATAATTAGTGTTTGATTGGCGGATAAATCAAAAATGCTCAAATATAATTGGTCTAAATACATAAAATTCGATTTCCTATAAAAATTATTTTAAGTAACTTCATAGATGTAGTAATTTGACTGGACACCACAGTATCCATCGATCAAGATACTGGGAAAAGTTTACCAATTTTATGTAGGTATTCTATAGGTATATTTCTAGCTACTAGTCTTATTGGGTCAGACGGTGAGTATTTTCAGAACTATTCTAGTACCCACACTCTTTTTAGGTAATCCAGTGGTCTGGAGCCTTGACTAGACTTCATTTATGTATTAAATGTTTTTTATGTCCCAATCTTTTTTAGTGTGATGGAACCACAGGCAATAGGAAAATTGGTTTCTTACTTCAAACCTAATCAAACAGCATTGACTATATACGATGCGATGTATTACGCAGGAGTCATGGTGGGACTACAACTGTTGCATTGTCTATACTTTCAAAACTACTCAATTTTCGTGAAACAACTAGCGATTCAAATAAGAACAGCGTTTTGTTCTTTGATTTACAGGAAAGCTTTAAAATTGACACCAACAGCCTTGTCGGATATAAGTTTAGGTAATTAATCGCATTTAAAACGTTAGTAAGAATTCTGGAAACACATAGTGTTATCGACAAATTCAAATTCATGAAACAAGATTGTTATAAACAAATAAAAGAGTATGTTTTATTAAAGCAAATAAAGATAAGGATGGGGCAAATACCATCCAAATGTAGTTCTTTGTATTTTGGACCCTATAAAGTTTAGAATTAATTTAACATTAAAGTAACAGTAAGCAGTATCACATTTCAGGTAAATGAATTTAGCTTTCGACTAATTAAAGGTGATTTTCCGTGGCTTTGAGGACAGAAGCAAAGTTGTATCAATTTAAACTTCACGTAGTTGGCAATAGAGTACTTATCGGCACCGTTAAATATAAAAATTACTTAAAAAATCCAAAAATGTTGTTCCTGCGAAAATATAGTCGTTCTTTTATTTCTAAAGCTTATATGCATTATATGAAAAATGTTTGACCTTTAAATTCTTTTACTGTGGTTAGTTGGTCAATTGAAGTACTTAAGGAGCATACTTAGCATATATATAGAATTTTAAGGCGATGTTTTCCTCAGGTAAATTGCTTTTAAACTTGTCAACGAATTTATATATTGCACTATTATTGTTTTCATCTCCATTGAAACGTGTAAGAGACAGGGAAGTCATAAGAGTACTCCTTCGCAGTAATAACAGATTACAAAGTAACAGAAACATACATAGATACATGTCTAAATAAGTACATTAAAAGCAAAATCTTACCAGTGTCCATTTTCTTATAAATATATTGTATACGAAATGGATATAAAAAATTAAATTCCTCTAATATTGCCAATATCAAAAGAAAATATTAAGCTTTAGGTACCTAATCAACATAATCAAATCAATTACCATGTGAGCCTATTCCATACAAATGTACTCAAAATTATTGAAAAGCCGCTAAAATTTTGTGTGCTCTCAACTTGAACCTATTGAACCTCTTTTGCATTGATTGTGTTCTTATCGATCAATAAAACCTTTTTATTTTACAAAGTTTAACATTGCAATTGGCACCCAACGTGGGGCCCTAAAAAATATCAAACAGAGTAATCAACTTAATCAAATTAATAGCCATATGAGCCCAGCCCATCTATATTTCGAAAAAATGACAGCGAAGAGAGGGGTTGTAGTCTAGATATCTCGTGAATAGTATGTTTTACGTACGTTTTGTTTTTATCACTATTTTTAATTGAACGACATCTCATGAAGAGAGCTAGTAAATTACAGGAGTGCTGTGAATACGTAAAGATTGGAATGAATATCTAACTCTGACCATAAAGACATGAGGAAAGTATATGTCACTGAAAGTCGTATATCAGTTACTTTTATGATGAACTGCACCTAAAATCGATGAAATTTCTGCTAAATCAGGTTTGAAAATAGCCAGATCTACAGAAGATTAACCATAAGCAATAGAAAAGAAGTAAGAGGATTATAATCAGTTCATCATGTTCCTGCTCATCTTTCTACAATTAATTCTTCTAATAATTAATAAAATTATAGATGGTGATGAAAGCGAAAATCTTATATCATTTATTCGAGGAAATGATGTATTAGGATTCCCAATATTAAAGGGAATAATTAATTTCCAAATTTTTCTAACCATTTATTAGTTAATGAATTCCATAACTTTGTTATTTTGTTTGTTTTTTTCCAATAAAATGTGCGCCGAATAATTAATAATTATGTTATGTTACTGTTTAAAGTTATTTAGGTGGTATCCACGGCTTGACATAGTAAACATTTAAATATTTTACTAAAGTTTCAATTTCTTTGATCCAAGTTGTTAAGGGGTATTAAGGAACAGAATTAACTGCAGTATAATATTTAATATATGATCATTGAATATAAGAATCGGCAGTAAATTCATCTAATCCATTACCAAAAAGTAAATCTTCTGTTGTGATTGGCAATAATAACGCATTATATCGATTCCCATAGTTTGGCACATCATTTTCTAGACAAACTGTATAGATAAATACTAAACTATTGTTTATATTTTTTGTAGATGATTTATGTTTAAATAAATAAATTATAATCTTTGTTACTCAAATTTCCACTTTCTCTCTCTCATTAATATTTCAAAATTCCAATTCCATACAAATTAAAAATTTTCTAAACATCATAACTTTTATAGTATCTTTGATTTAAACTAATTTGTTTATACATTAGGAAAACAAACAAACAAGTTGTATGTATCAATTTTTAACTAAAAGTAATCTTTATTTTTTAATGTAATAGTTGGAATTAAAATAAAATACATATATCTGATTATTAACATTCGTTTCTTTTTTAACACGCTTTTATTAGCTTCACCTGTATGTTTGTTTGTTTGTAACCGACTCTTTGGACTCGATTTTGACCCACTTTAAACGGACAGATTTAATTGAAACTTTGTACACTTACGAAGAACCAGTAACAATACAATAATTTGATAAGTGTATATCATTATCCTGATCAGGATCGCCAGAATTAAAAAATTGATTTCCTCACGTATCCTCTGCGTGAGAGCAAGTGGCTTATTACTGTTAGTACATTCCGTGATTCTCAGTTCGTTCGTTGGCCGAGCGGGCTAAGGCGCAAGTCTTAGTCGACGCGAAACGACGGACTCCTCGGGCGTGAGTTCAAATCCGTGTTCATGGCTGAAAAAAAAAATATATTTTTTTCAGAAGTATCTGTTGGATCCTAATATTATTATAATATCAGCATCAATAAGCAATATAAATATAGTTAAAAAACTAAAAAACACTCTTTCATAGCATATCAAACTAAAAAGTGAAAAATAAATATAGTTTAAAAAAACTAAAAAACAATAATGAACGAAAAATACTAGTATTATTGTGAAAAAAAGCGTGGGGCGCTTTGTGCCATATTTTTCGTATATCGAGCAACCCACGCTTTTTTCACAATAATACTAGTATTATTGTTTTCAGTTTATATTAATAATTATTTTTCACTTTTTTGTTTGATGTGC